>RJWJ010000490.1:5333-224592 GCA_004363605.1 Indri indri
AAAAAAAAAAAAAAAAAAAAAAAAAAAAAAAAAAAAAAAAAAAAAAAAAAAAAAAAAAAAAAAAAAAAAAAAAAAAAAAAAAAAAAAAAAAAAAAAAAAAAAAAAAAAAAAAAAAAAAAAAAAAAAAAAAAAAAAAAAAAAAGTAGAAATATAGACCAATGGAACAGAATAGAGAACCCAGATATAAAACTGTATACCTAAAACCAACTGATCTTCAACAAAGCAGACAACACCATATTGGGGAAAGGAAGCCCTATTCAATAAACAGTGTTGAGAAAACTGTATAGCCACATACCGAAGTATGAAACAGGACCACTGTCTCTCACCATACACAAAAATTAATTCATGATGGATAAAAGACTTACATGTAAGGCATGAAACCATAAAGATCCTAGAAGAAAGTGTAGGAAAAACTCTTCTAGACATCTCTCTAGGCCGATAATTTATGACTGAGACTTGAATGGCAAATAAAGCAACAGCAGAAATAAATAAATGGGACCTGATTAAATTGAACAGCTTCTGCAAAACAAAGGAAATAATCAACAGAGTAAATAGATAACCTACAGAATGGGAGAAAATATTCACAAGCTATGCATCTGATAAAAGGCTAATATCCAGAATCTAGAAAGAACTCAAACAAATCAGCAGGAAAAAACAAACAACCTTATTAAAAAGTGGGCAAAAGACATGAACAAAGGTTTTTCAAGAGAAGACAAATGGCCAAGAAACATGAAAAAATGCTCAACATCACTAAACATCAGGGAAATGCAAATTAAATCCACAATGAGATATCACCTTACCCCTGTCAGAATGGCCATTATTAAAAGGTAAAAAAAACAATAGATACTGGCTTCAACATAGAGAAGAAGGAACACTTACACTGTTGGTGGGGCTGCAAATTAGTATAACCTCTGCGGAAAACAGTATGGAGATTCCTCAAAGAAATAAATGTAAACTTACTATCTGACCCAGCAACCCCACTGCTGGATATCTACCTACCCAAAGGAAAATAAGTCATTTTATCAAAAAGACACCTGCACTTGAATATTTATTGCAGCACAATTCACAATTGCAAAGATGTGGAATCAACCTAAGTACCCAACAATTCATGAGTGGACTAAGAAAATGTGGTATATATACCATGGAATACATTAAAAAAATGAAATAATGGCTTTTTCAGCAATTTGGATGGAATTGGAGAACATATCCTATGTGAATTATCTCAGGAATGGAAAAACAAACACAACATGTACTTTCTAATAACTGAGAGCTAATCGATGGGCACACATGAGCACAAAGAGATGTAAAGGTCACAGGAAATCAAGAAGCAGGGAGGGGAGGAGGGAGGCGTAAGTACCTACCTACCAGGTATAATCAACACAGATCAGGCGACAGGCACACTAAGAGCTCCTACTTAAGCATAATAAAAGATAATCCATGTAACAGAAATATTTGTATCCCCTTAATAATTTGAAATTTTAAAAAATTCAAGTGAAAAGTAGAAATAATTTTTCAAGGGCTAGTAATTTTTTTTTGCCATTTATATATACAGCCAACTAGCATTACAGACATTCAAAAGATTACAGGATAATCTTAGGCTGCTGTAAACAGAAAATATTCATGGATCAGTTTAGATTTCATCTCGATCTGACACTGAGAAAAATGGAAGGATTTCCCAGTATAGGGAAATGATATTAGTAAAGATACAGAGTTTGGAAATTAGAAGGTATATTGGGAAGATACATACCAACTTTTGTGGTTTGTTTATAAGATTATATTTTCTATTTTCTTTAAAATATCTACCCTTTCTTAGTTGTATAAGTACAGTGGGATAATGTCTCTGGAGTATAGTCTACATTGAATATCTGAATCACTGGCTCCTTTACTGTTTTATAGCAGGCAGCTCAGAGAGCTATATTGCCCTTTCATGACAGATTTCTCGATTTACCTTAGGCTTCATATAACATGAAAATATGCGTCCACTGGTTGGGAGTATGTGGTTACAATATAGTCAGTTATCTCTGGAAGGCCAAACCTGCCTGACAAGCCCCAGGCTGGAGAAGGGTCAGAGAATCACGGACACTTGCAATACCACATAGTACGTGGGTTCTTCTTTATTAGCCCCTCAGCAGGTTTATCAGAAGCCACAGACCTCAGAAGGCACATCTTACTACAGATGCAAAGTCACAGCTGACGCCAGCACCTTCAGAGGTCTTGATGCTGCAAAGAGGCAACTTCAGCTAAAGTGCATCATGTTCAGCCGAATACATTTCCCTTCCCTATGTCACTATTTACTTTCTCTGTTCCTAACACTGTGCCTGTAGTTCAGTTTGCATAAATTCCTGCGCCATGTTACATTTTCTTCCTCCCATCTATCTGGCACATGCTTTTTTCCTCAGGGAGCACCATCCTTTTTTAACCAGTTTATTAACATAAAATTTTATTAAAATGATGTATTTTTATCCTGGCCTTTGAGTTTCATCATGGCAAGACTGCTTATAGCCGTGATAGAAATCCAGAGGTGGATTACTCTTAGCAAAACCTCAGAAGATCCAAATTAATCCCAAATTGGCCTTATTTTCCTTTAATTCTACCTCACTGCTTCTCAGTAGTATCCATACCTTTCCTCAATGTCTTCCCATTTGCCTCTCTGTAACAATAGTCATGTAACTGTTAAGTCAGAATGACATCAAAACACTGCTTTTTCTACCCCTGAAGATGGCCTGACACAGGAGATAACATTTGATGAGGGACTTGAGGGACAAGTAAAAATACTGAGAACTGCATTTTATTGAGCACTTACTATTTGCCAGGAACTGGAATGGCTCATTTAATCCTCATGGCCACTGGCAATTTAGATTCATTAGTGTCCCCGTTTCATAAATGAAGAATTGAGGTACAGAGAGGTTAGGTAAATCGCCCACTGCAGCTGGGAGGTAAGCAAGCCAGGCCTCACATTCAGCCAGCCAGGCTTCAGAATTCAAATTCTAAATAGAGAAATAAAAGGATGCAGAAGACATTGTATACACTAACGAAAGGAAAACCAGGACACAAAGATACCACCATATAGGGTCTTTATGTTGAGAGAAAGCGAGGATTTCAGTGCAGCTCAAATGTAAGTTACATGGAGAGAGAGGCTGGTGGTGAGATAAAGAGTTTTGAGGATAATAACTGGGAGAACAATGAGGATTTAGGAAGATACAGATAACATTAACCTCTGAAAGTTACGATATGAAATAAATACATAATGGATTATAGCTGAGATGTAAATTCATTTTAAATAGACTAACACTTGCCAAGCTTAAGACTTCGCTGTGACCTCATTAAAGATATTATTTTGTATTTTTAAAAAGTCACTTCAAGTATTTTTTTCAGCAATAGAATTACACAGAGAGAAGAATCAAAGAAGTAAACAGCTGTAGTCTGTGTTCAACACAATCCAGTGGATAGGATGTATTTTGCCCCAAAACAGTCATCGAAACAACAGAAAATGGTGAGACTTTTGGTAGTATCATCAAACTAAGAAATTCAGCAGATCGTATTTTTCAGAGCAAATACTCCTTTTCCCCAGTGAAATTTTATATATAAATTCAGTATATAATACAGAAGAAAGGACTGTTTAGATAAGGAAGGCTTGGAGGACCAAGATCCCAGGGAAGTCAGTTTCCCTTTATACTTACAATAATGATATGATTGATTTTAGGAAAAACAGTATCTCTTTGTGGCAATTCTGGGTTCAGTGAGAAATCTTCCGATTATAAATCTTCTTCTCACACAGATTTAATTACAGGGAGGCCATGCACTGAGCAGAAAGCAGTCAGGTTCTGTTCTTGGTGCCTGGGAGGTATCTGCAAAAACCAGCCCATCCAATAGATATATTTCTCACATAAATGAATATATTCGAATTCCAGTTTGTTCACTGGTCCCTTTTGGGTTTAGTTGACTTGACCCAGTCTTATTCTGGGGTTCTCATAATTGCACTTCTCATCCTTAAAAACACGACCCTCATCTACGTCACTCTACACCAGCCCATGGGCATCTTCTTTAAAATGACACTTCATGTGCCATGCAAAGATGCTTAAATTCGATCTGTCAGCAACGGAAAGCCAACATTTATTTCTTCAGTAAGGGGTTGCCATAATTCTGTTACAGCAAATACGTAGAAGTATCGAGTATGGGTAGGAAGAAGTTGGGGAACATTTTACCTTCTCTCTATCCCACCTAATTTCACGTGACTCTAATTATTTGGTAGCACACCGTATGCTAACTACATGGCCGCACTACTTTAAAGGCTGGGATAGCATAAGGAACAAAACGGGCAAGTGCTTGTCCTCACGATCCTTACGTTGTGGAGCGGGGGATAGACAAGTTAAAAGCAAACAAACAAAAAAGCAAACTATCACTCAGAGAATGGGTCAGCCACCTACAACAAATCTGGCCTGTCACCTGTTTTTGGAAATAAAATTCCCCTGGGGCACAGCCACACCTGTTTGTTTAAATATTATCCCTGGCTGCTTTCACACCGCAATGGCCGAGCTGAATGGTGGCAAGAGAGATCGTGTGTCTGCAAGCCTCAAATATTTACGAACTGGCCTTTTCCTGAAAAAGTTTGTTGACCTCTAATACACAGTATTTCACTTTGCAGCAAATACAACAGAGTAGAATAAAGCAGAGAAAGGTGATAGGGTGTGGGGGGAGTTGCTAATATAGTGTAGTATAGTATAGTATAATATAATCCAGATGAATAAATGGAGTGTTCAGAGAAAGCCTCACTGAGAAGGTATTATCTGAGCAAATGCCATTCACCTTCCAAATTAATCCAGTTGACATACTTTACAGTTAATCTTTCTGTGGATAATCTCTCCAATTCAATGATAAATTCCGTATATTAGCACCCTACTATTTTGCACGGACACAATTGCAATATCTCTGTGGCTTAGCGATTCAATATCCATCTCTCCCCGCAGTGACCTGTCCCACACTGTTTATCCAGGTGAACCTTTAAGAATTATTTCACTCCCTGCCCAAAAATCTCCTGCAGATTTCCATTGACTGTAGGATGAAAGTTGAACTCCTTAGCATTCAACATCCTTCTCAATCGCTCTCCTAGTAACATTTCCAGAATTATTTCTCTTTCTACCTTCTAAACCACAGTCAAACTGCACTAGTCATTGTTTCCCTGCCATTTCTAAGGTTTTCAGGTCGACTTTGGTGCCTGGAATGTCCTTCCTCCTGACTCCTGCAGGACACAATGGGAAGAATTTACAAAGCAGAGAGCTGGAGGAGGAGAGCGAACACAGCTCGCTGACACCTGGGGAAAGAGCATCCAGGCAGAGGGCAGAGCCAAGTGCAAAGGCCCAGCAGTGGGAGCTTGCTGGAGCGTCTGCGGAGGGGGCTGGAGCGCCCTGGGAAAGGGAGATGGGAAGGTTAGGTGACAGAGGTCGGGGAGGAGGCAGGGAAAAATGGTAAGAGTTTAAACTTTGAGTGAGAAGGGAGCCAGTAAGAATGCGGAGGGGCTTTCAACAGAGATGTGATCAGACTGCAGTGTGGGCTGTGTTGCAACAGGCAGTAGGGGGACAGGGATGAAAGAAGGGGGACAAGTTAGGAGAATTTTAAAATAATGCAGGTGAATGCTGTTGACATCCTGAACCCAGGTGATAGCTGTCATAGAAAAACTGCTGGATCAGTCTGGATGGTTTGAAAGTAGAGTGTGTGGGATTCTCCGGTGGATCGGACGTAGTTCGCACAGAAAGAGCGAAATCCAGGAGGAGTCCACAATTTTGGCCTAAGCAAGCAGCACTGCAGACGAGATGGTCACTGGGACGAGGAACGGTGAAAGAGGAAAGGGAGGTTTTGGGGTGTGCAGTGTGGGAGTGGGAGGTGGGTCGGGAATTGGGTTTCAAACCTACCAAGTTAGAAATGCTATTTATACCTTTCAGTAAAAATATTGGATAGGAATTTGGATAAGTGAGTACCGAGATCACAGCAGAAGTACAGGTCGGGAACACAAGCGTGCTCATGCCTACGTGTTCACGGTTCCACCGTGAGGGCAAACAGTACAGTGTGCAGAACAAACACGTACAATTATCTGTGATTAGACTGTAATTTAATTTGACGTAAAAACAAAAAAGTAGTTTGTGCACAGTTTTAATATATATTGAATTTCCCTGGAATGCAACTGTTATGTAAATCAAGGAAATATTACCCTTAAGTTTTGTTCAGAAGTTTCAAAAAGAATTATTTACCATTTTGGAAAGTTATATTGCTGACAGCACCGCTGTTTGAAGTAACTGAATCAACTGCAACATACCTGTATTCTGTTGTATTTGGAGCTGTTAACTCTAGACTCCTTCAGTGGATAGAAGCCGGCATCTCATACCTGAGCACTTACGTATTACAACGTTATAATACTTACTGTTTTAGTATAAAATATTTTTATTTTTTACTTTGTATTATAGTTAGTACACTATTTTAAATTATTTTTTAATCTCTATTTTATGTATTTTCAAGGCTTTCAGGTATTATGGTTTTTCCCCACCACTGCCTCTTTCTGGAACTCCCTTCTCTCCATCCGTGCTGACACTATGACAAAGCACGCCTCTTTTGTACTTCAGGATGGTAAAGGGTGTTACAAAATATCTATGAGAAAAGGAGGGTTGGAATCTCTGCCTACCTTGAGCTCCCAGAGAGCACATTCCAAATACGCAGCACACCCCCCGGGAAGCCTCCAGCCCTGCTCCAGGGAATTCTTGAGGGACAGGAACAGATGATGAATGAGACACAGAATTAACGAACCACACAATGCGCATTATCCCAACCATAAGGCTGGCTGGCCTTGTGGGTTTTTGCTTTTGCTCCATCAGTTTCAGCTTTTAATAAATTTAAAAATGGCAAAATTAGCATTTCTGCTATCTTTCTTCAAAAACATAAATAAAATTAACAGGTCATCTCTACTCTGTTCTCTGAGTTAAGCACAGTTCATTTTTTAGTTCTTTTCCTCAACATCCCATCATTTCTCTCAAGCCAGCCCTACTTTGGAAACAGCACTGATGGTATTTTTATTTTCCTTTGTCACCAATTACAAGGCACCAGCAGATACTGCAGGCTGCCTTGTTTGTTTAAGCTGGCACTGCTAATTTGATGAGCTCTCCGGCCTTCACCTTTTTCTTCAGTGTGTTATCTGGGTATTATATTTCTCCTGTCCATGTGCTGAATGTGCTTTCCCTGACGAGTAATTCGTAGCTGCAGATTTGAAGTGTATTCAGAATGGACTTTCTTAAGCACGGCTAACAAAGCTCACTAATCCTTTTTAGTCATTTGAGGTAACACTGCACATTTAGAAAACCTGGGGCTCAAGAAAGAAGGTTAATCCAGGGCTGGAAGACCTGAAAGGAGGCGAAACAAGCTTGCATACCCATCATGCCACGGCCGCAGAACAGGAGGCTCAACCCCCAGGTGACCACGTGCAGAGAAGAGCACATTCGAAACTAATTGTCATGGCAGAGCCAGTCTGCTCAGATCCCAGAGCTCAGCACAGACTCTTTATCTATAATTGCTTAAAGTGTTAAAAGTATTTATTTTGGGGCCTAAAACATACATTTAGAAATCTGGCTATCCAAATATACCAGCACAAGGGAGCTTTTAGAAGTCAGAACAAGGCAAAGCACAAGCACGTATGTGCATGCTGTGTGTGTGTGTGTGTGTGTGTGTGCGCGCGCGCGCGCGCGCGCACACACGTATTGTTGCAGCAGAATTAACCAGGAACAGACCGAGAGGCACAGGAAATAATGGCAAAACAGGTTTATATACACCGGTCTCAGAGGGGATTTTTCTCCCAAATTCTGAGCCCCGAACAAAGAATGTAGCAGTCTTTTATACATTTTGGTTAAAGGGGGAGCGGGGCACAGTTACAATGAAGTCAGGGAGTGGGACACAGTTACAATGAGGTTATCTTTAGCAGGGGCAGGGTCTCCATCCACCTTGGCACCTGCAAACAGTTTACAGAGGCTAGAGTGACAGCTATTTGGGGAGATAGCAGGGAGATTTGTCAGTGGAGTTTTCTACTTCAGTATGGCAACGAAAAAGAAGACAAACTCTGCAAAATAATTTAAGGAGGTTTATTCTGAGACTAATTTGAGGACCATGGCCTGGAGCTACACCCAAGAAGCCTTGAGCAAGTGGACTTGCTGGGGCTGGGTTACAGTTTGTTTTTATACATTTTAGGGAGACAGGGATTACAGGTAAAGTCATAAATCAATGCATGGAAGGCCTGCATTGGTTTGGCCCCAAAAAGCAGGACATCCCAAAGTGGGGGCTTACAAGTCATAGGTGGATTTAGGGGTTCTTTAGCCGACAATTGGCTGAAAGAGTGGGGCTTTGTCCAAAGACCAGGACCCAGCAGAAAGGAATGCCTGAGTTAAGATAAGGGTCTTCTATCCTTCATGTAATGCTATCCAGGAATCAGTTCGGGAAGTAAACCACATCATAAAAACCTGTTTGCTGACATTTTATCATTTGTAGGTGTGACTCAACAGGCCCTCTTAGAAAGGAATTTTTTGGCCAAAGAAAAAGATCATAGTTCAGTCCTCAGGTATTACATGAATTCAGCTTCCAATTCATGTCAAAACTGATTACATGTTTTACAACTTTTTTCCTCAAATCATTCCTCTGTGTAGGAAGTGACATGTCATTTTGTCCCGCTTCAGGACCCTTGTACCTGCTGTTTCTTCTGCCTGTAAAGAAGTGCTCGTTATTCAGGTCTTAGCTAATCAATAAATTTCTCAGAAAGAAAGACCTTTTAAGTTTCTCAGATCTCAAATATAATGCCCCTTATGTGCTAATTTTTATAACAATTTCTGATGTTTTATGCATTTTGTTATTTGTTAAATATCAGTTTCTTCCACAAAACTGTGTACTTCATTAGGGGCAGGAGCCTATTCTGTTTTGTTTCTTCCTACATCCCCATCACCTAGAAATATCTAACAAATTGTATTTCTGAATGGATAAATGTGGAAGATCTGCAGGAATTAGAAATGGGGAAGTAGGAATGGATATAAAAAACGTTTTAGAGGCTGGGCATGGTGGCTCACACCTGTAATCCTAGCACTCTGGGAGGCCAAGGCAGGTGGATCGCTCAAGGTCAGGAGTTTGAGACCAGCCTGAAGAGCGAGACCCTGTCTCTATTAAAAATAGAAAGAAATTATCTGGACAATTAAAAATATATATATAGAAAAAATTTGCCGGGCATGGTGGCGCATGCCTGTAGTCCCAGCTACTCGGGAGGCTGAGGCAGTAGGATCACTTGAGCCCAGGAGTTTGAGGGTGCTGTGAGCTGGTCTGATGCCACGGCAGCCCGGGAAACAGAGTGAGGCTCTGTCTCAAAAAAAAAAAAAAAAAAAGTTCTAGAGATAATTCTTTAACTCCCACAATTTCTATTTTTAAATCTTTTCCTAAACATATTTGAGTTCAAATACAATAAGGGAATGATAATGCAATGTGATGAATTGTTTTTTGTTTGTGTTATCTCCTCTGTGGGCATTAGTTCCTATGTTTCTTAACCTGGCAGACCAATTGTATTTCTTATTAGCAACTGTCTAAAAAATGAAACATACAATGATAGAATTATGAGAGAATTTATTACCTAAGTAGAATTATCAGAGAAATTTTGATTGATTCCAGCAACTTTCTCATGCTAGATAAACATTTAAATAATGAACAAACTTGACTCATATTAAATATTTATACATGTGAATGAAGGAGCTCAGAAAATTTCACCCCAAAATATGAATCCTTGGTATATAGGATATTTTGAATTGCGGGACCCTCAGATCAAGAAAGCATTGGAGGGGACTTTCCCTCTATCTGCATAAACCAGCCTAACCTAATCAAAAGATTGAAGGGGGCAAATGACTTCCCTTCCTCTCCCTGCTATTTCAATATATTGCTATTTCAATATATTATTTCAATATATTGCATCAAGAATGATGCAACGGGACCAAGTCATTTAAAACATACCTGTCTCTCAGGTTAATTTACAAGTCAATCTGTTTCCCCATCCATTCATCCTCCCTAGCAACCATCTAGCCCCTAAACAGAATTACCTATACTTGTCATTTTCCCACCTCCCTTCTAACAGGCATGTTATAAAAATATCTGAACTTCATTGGGATATTGGGTAATCATTATGTGATTCTCCCCATGCACATGGTATTGGTAAATAAACCTGTATCTTATTAATCTGCTTTAATTGTGAGTTGATCTTTCAGCGAACTTTCAGGGGAAAGGGCAAGTTTCCCCTTACCCCTACACAAGGAACCACACTTGTCAACAAATTTCAATTGATCATTGAGATAAAGAGTTTTTTCCTGTGGAGTGACTTTGGCTCTTACATGAAGTTCGTTGGAGAAAACCTGTCAGCTCCCAGAGACTCATTTCTACATGTGGACCTTAGTGAACCTGGGTCCAATTTCTATTTCCACTACTTCTTCACCTGGAACTATGAATCGACTCTTCAGTTCTTCAACTCTTTCAACTGTAAAATTAAGGAGAACTGTGGGTTAATGCAAATATCTATCTTCTCTACTTCATAACTTGAGCTGCTCAGACTGCCAGAGAAAAAGCAATATAGCCTGAGGTCATCGTCACGCAGCAGCACAACACAACTACATTAATTAGCTGGTAGCCCATCTCTCCAGATTCCCCTCATCATCTCCTTCTCTGTCCCAACAGCAACTTTTAAGGCTTTCATCATTCTCCCCAAATCACGCGGTATTGGCCAGTGTTACCTGTTGCAGACAACAGACAACAGAAAACTCTGCCTAATTGGAAGTAGACAGTTTTGTTAAGTCTATAAATGATTCATGGAATTGCTGGAGGGCTGAAGAACAAACTCTAGGCTAAGGTTCCAGGAATAACTCCCACAGCCACAACATGGACCTAATTCACCAAAGGAGCTTCTGCCCCTTCCAAGATGAGGAGCTTTCAAATCAGGAATCGCACCCTCAGCTGAGCGCAGAAGTGTGCCGCTTCTGCCGTAGTCTGCGCGGGAAAGCGGGTGTTCTCTGTTCTGCCTCCTTCTCCTCATAACTCTGTTCCAAATCAGTCTTTCACATTACATTAAGCTGAAGAGCCGAAAACAGATGTCTAGTCTGTCAGAACAATGCAGCTGGGTGATGCAGTTTGGGGGCCGATTCTGTTACCAAAAGCTCGGCACTTGTCCATGAGGCCGAATCAGAAGAACAAGGACAAGTAGTTGAAAAGAAGGAAAGAGATTATTTACCACTTTCCTGGCAGAGGAGAAGTGGTAGACCTTCCCATCTCAAAATCCAGATTTCCTAAACGGAGGCAGAAATACAGAGCTTTTAAAGGGAGGGGCCTTAGTTCTAGGCTGTTGTGGTTAACTGTGCTAATCCTCCCCTCTCTGCCAAAGACAAAGCCTGTGACCTCAGCCAGCTGCCCACCTGGGGGCCAGCCCTACTGGGGAGTTATCACTTTTAACAAAGGACTTCACCTGCCTCAGGGATGCAGGCCAGGCTGCAGGGCCCAAAAAGAGTGGGGGAAGGTTTAAGGAGACACAATCTGCCCCACCCCCAAGCCTTTCCCCTGTTAAAATTCTACATTGGTAACGCAGGATTTATACTGTGAGAGACAATCGAAATGTGGAAAGGGCATTCAAACTGTGGGAGGTGGCCAAAAATGACACATAGTCGAAGTGCTGGATTGCCTCGTTGTCAATATGCCATCGTTACTGCCGGTCTCACAGATGTCCTCTGCACTGCAGAGAAGAAATGGCATTTCCCCAAATCCCCTTCCCTGTGTAAGCCTGGCCACTTAGTATCTGCCAACAAGAGGCACTCAGGTGGGGTTTTTCCAGGTGGAGTGGAAGGGAAAACTATTATTCTCTGGAGGCAACTGCAGTCAGGGGTGAAGGCAGATATAGAATTTGCAGCAGTTTAAGAACAACTCACTTACTTATGCAGACCAGGCTATTTGGTCAGATATTTCTAAAGGTTTTTGAGATTCCTGGCAGTTTCGTGCCGGCTGTTGAGAATCTCGTTTTGTAACTGAAGGCTGAGATTTTTCATGTTGGCTACTTAACCTTCATTCTCTCAGCATTTCCAATGTTTGTATAAACTTCCAATTCCCTGAAGTAAAATCCTTCATTCTTGGATTTGAATAAGATAACTTCTGTTTTCCCTATTGAACCTGATACATTCACATTCCACCATGTTCCCCCATAATTTCAACAATGCACAGCAAATAATCTCATTTCCTATTTTGCAGAAAACAGAGGCTATGTGGAAAATTTACTGACCTGATGTCGATTACCATACACCCATTTACGTGCCATTTTAGCTCTGTCCCTGCTATCCACAAAGGATGGGATGTTCCTTTTCCTGTTGAAGGTTTATTCATTCTTCCATTATTCCACGATCCTTTCGTCTCTCTTTCTCTCTTCTGCATCTTTATGGTTGGTCCTTCTGCCTGTACTGTCCATCCTCTCCTTCTTTAGCTCCTTTTTTAAATCGGACAGTCATGTAAAAATATCTCCCATATTAAATCCAAATGCACAGACAACCCATCGTATTGGTCAGGAAGGCTAAGGTATGCTTTGGAAACAGCTCAAAAATATCAATGTCCTAGAACAAAAGAGCTGCACGTCCCACTCACCCACGTGTCCATTGTGCCTGGTCACAGAGATCTGCTCCTCCCGAGCATGGCTTGGCCATGTTAACACAAGGCCTCGGGGTTGAATGCTGCAAGACCCAGGACGTGGAGAATCGTGCGCCAGTTCTAAACACTTCTTCCCAGAAGCAACGCATGTCACTTCCATTCTTATCTATGGCCAAAGAAGTCACAGGGCCGCATCTAAATCTGGGGATCAGAAAGGGCCATCTGACTGTGGCTGGAGTAAGAGGGGTTCTCCAAGTGCTGGTGAGCACGAGTGAGCTCCGCCACAAGCACACCCTCCCGCCCTATGCAAACTGCTGCAGTCAGTGGTCTGCCTTGTACCACCTGCTTTTCCTTTTACCTTTTATTTTTTTCCAAAAATAAAACTAATGTCAAGTTTGTTTTGTTTTGGTTTGGTTTGGTTTATTTTTGAAACAGAAATGTAGATGGCAATCACTTTCTTTTTGAGGGTTGGTCAAGTATCCAATGATGCTGTTGAGAAATCCCATGTTGTTCTTGTTCTTCGTCCTGTATGCTGTAGATATGGGATTTTATTTTCCTCTCCAGTTTCTTTAAGTTACTGTCTTTATTCCTAGTGTTCTAAAATTTTATGATATGGACTTTTCGTTAACAGTTTTTCTTTTTTAATGATGTGGGTCTTTTCTTATTATTGTGTTGGGTGTTCGATGGTCCTTTCAACTTGAACCTTTAAAAAATTATTTAATAATTTTCTTCTATGTTTTCTCAGTTCTCTGAGTTTCTGAGATTTATATTCATCTTAGACAGATGCTTTCTTTTGCCTCTTTTATATCTTCAACTCTCTGTCTTTTTCTGAGAAACTTGCCTTTATCTTTTAACACTTCTGCGAAGACTTAGTATCTTTCATAATATTTTCCATTTACACAATTACTTATTGTATTGATGCTCCTTTTCATGGCATTTGTTCTGATTTCATGGGTGGACCATCTTACCTTTCTGAGTGTATCTATGGGTACATCAGTGATTCTGGTAAAGCTTTCTTTTGTTCTCTGCATGCTCTTTTTTGTCTAAATTCTTTTCTTCTATTCATTTTCTTTGCTTTTTGACCTTTATATTTAGAAGCTTTCTTTAAAATATCATTTTAATCTTGTTGTCAGTTCACTTAAGAGTGAACATTAAGATGCCTTTAGGAAACTCTGCTTGCAGGGGCAGCTCTTGACAAGAGGTAACCTTCACTGTGGAATGTTTGAGCAAGAACCTTAGAATCTTGTTAGGAAACCCTCTGACTGCAAGTAACTATAAGCCTTTTCCTGTTCTGGTTGTCATTTTATTCAGACACCTGCCTTGCTGGTGTAACCCTGAGTGTCAGTGTTTGGGGAGCCTGTTTTAGTTCTCTAACGATGCGTAACAAATTAGCCCAGAACTTAGGGGTGTCAAATTACATTTGTTATCCCACAGTTTCTGTGGTCAGGAGTCTGGATGCAGCTTAGCTGGGACTTCTGGCTCTGAATCTCTCATAAGTAGGATAAGCAACATCCAGTTTTCCCAGAACTTAGTTTTAGCCCTCAAATTCCTGTGTCCTGGGAAACTCCTCAGTCCTGGGCAAACCAAGACATGTGGTCATCCTACAAGCCTGCAGTCATCTCAAAGCTCAGCTGGGAAGGGTCTCTTCCTACCTCAGTCATGTGGTGCTTGGCAGGACTCAGTTCCTCGCAGGTGGTTGGATAGAGGTCTCCCTTAGTTCCTTTCTCTGTGGGCCCCTCCACAGAGCTTGCTTCACCAGACTAAGCGAACTAGAAGTCAAGAGAAGGTGCCCCGTGAGTGCTAGCAAGACAGAAGTCACAGCTTTGTCACTTACCATAGGGGAGACATCCCATCCCTTTACCATATTCTACTTGTTAGAGGGAGGTCACCAGGTGCAGGCCACACTCAAGGGAGGAAATCACAAAAGGGCTTAAGTACGAAAAAGAGGGACTAGCGAGTGCACGTCAGAAGATGCTCACTGCAGAGCCGCAGGTGGGCATGGAGCTGGGTGGGGAGGGCATTCAAGGTCAATTGTCCTTGAATTCACGGGATTTCAGTGTTGCCCCACTATGTGCAAAAATCTCTCTAATTTGACTCCAGCAGAGAGTGAAATACCTGTGCTCTACAGATGTCAGGAGACTGGTGGTGTCCTCCATGCAGGGTGGGAATGAGACCCAGCGGTAAAAACATCTGATGCACGTTTTTAGCCAGTGACCCTGACCTCGGATGTGCTCCTTCCTTCAACCCGTGAGCCTCCCTGCTCTCTGCGGCACACGCTGCCTGCTATCGCTGCTATCGTGAGCGCCCCCCCACCGGCACTGGGCTTCCAGCGTTCCCTTGCAAGCCCAGTCATTTTCCTCTCCTTGAACCGACTTCTGTCTGCTTGCATTTAATCCAGTCTTTCCTGTCCTTTTCTGTCTTATCAACCTCGCCCTGTGACCTTGTGCTTTTTATATCCCTTTAATTGCAGAATAGTGGTGTTTCAGGAGGAAGTAAACATGTGTTCAATCCCTATTATTTCCTTAAAATCTATAATCCACCCTCTTTTCAATCCACGGTCACGCTTTCATTCATGCATCTCCGATGCCTGGTCTAGACACTAACACACAATAGGTGTTTAAGTCATTAGAGGAAGGCAAAGTAACACCACTCTCTGGGGTATCGTGTGACCCAGAATAATCGGAAGAAATCTTGACATAGAAAACACACCAGCAAGGAAACCAGAAAGTGCCATCTGCTCATTGTCCTCCAGTGTTAAGAAGAAAAATAAACAGGGCGCGGGAAGAGCTTTTTGTCTGTTTTATTCACGGTTGTATCCCTGGGACCTCGGACGTTGACTGTCGGGGGGTAGATGCCGAGTGAATGTTTCATGGAATGCGTGGATGCAGTCGCGAACGTGAGTACACTGTGAAATCAAAACACTTGGACATGAAGTGGCAACAGCTGGAGCACTTCGAACAGGGCCATCACCCAACGGAGGTCCCCTTCTTTAGCTCTAAACATGCACGATGACGTGTGCCCAGTGATGCTGCTTTGAGGACATTCTGGGATACTGTACATCGATGCACTTGGACAAATTCTTCTGTCTAGTATTTTCTTAAATATGTGTTTTCTAGTGAAAAAAATTACATTTGAAAAAAATTTGTTACCTTTTCATATTTTGTTACAAAATAAAACTCCCAAATGTCTCAGAATATGTCTTACCATAAGTCAGGTATGGACACTGAACATTTCCTTTCTCTAAGGATTGTGCACGTGTGTGTGTGTGTGAAAGGAGAAAGTTGTCACTTGTAAGGATTTTGGCCGTAAGTCTGAGGAGCCATGCCGTAGTGGGAGAGTCCGTCACCCTGGCTAAAGGGTTGTAGAAACATTTCTCCTTTCCCAGTAATATTAATAAGAGGTGATTTTTTCCTGTTATTAGGGCCAATGTTCTCCTCTTACCCATTTAGGAGACAGGATACTTCCTCCGTCTAAGACTCTGCTGCGGTCCCTCCCCGCCACGGCTCCCAAGCTGACCACTTGCTGACCTGAGCAGTGTAAGTCAAAGTTGGAGCTAATAAAAGCTGGCAGATACCTAAACTCTTAATTGAATCTCTCGGTCTTTATTGACTTTCCCCCCCTCATCCCTCCTCCTTCCTTCTTTCTATCCCTCTTATTTTAGAAAGAAGTTTTTCATTAGTGAATAGAAACTATTTAGGTGTCTGGCATCTCCAGGGTGGCAGTGATTGCATTGTGCGTTACCTTGAAAGTTCATCCCCAGCTTAATGGGCCTGAAGAGGAATGGTGCCCTTTGGTTAAACCATGAAGTCTGCCTGCTACCTAAATAACCAATTCATCCTCATAGCAGATGGACATCAAAGATATTCAACAGCAAATACACCCAAGGTCATGCCAATTAGTTGTGGAGGAAAGTTTGACTGGAAGTTCATTTGAGATAAATAAACAGCCTTCATTTCCCAAACCTGGGCCCACGATGAACACCTTATATAGTTGAAAGGCTTTGGAAAGACATCCAACGTCTTCCAGGGCATGTGGCATCCTGAATGAAAGGCTTTGGAAAGACATCCAACGTCTTCCAGGGCATGTGGCATCCTGGGATGAACTCTTCACAAAACGATGCATCCACTTGGAAGCATTATCATCACAGAGGGAAATTATGGACTTGACGATTTCTCCTTAACTCTTTTGATGCTGGTTTTTCTTCTTTATTTGCCTCATTGGACTCACTTGAGGTTGATAAACAGATGTTGATTATTCATAGCTCTCGAAAAGGAAACTACAAATGATGAGAAACGTTAAACATTCGTTACATATTTAGTCCCAAGGTTGAGACAGTGCTAAGCTTTGCAGGAAGTTGTGTACACTATCTCTTCAACAACATTCTTCCAAAACTGAATATCGACATTCAGAGTTCCCAGGCAGCAGCCCCCACACACGTTCTCATCTCACATGAGAGGGCAGCTGTGAGACGCTTCACTCATACTTGCTATCTCCTAGAACTACTGACCCCACTTTTTCAGACAGTTAGTTGCCAACGACTCATGGTGACTAGTGATATGTGTAAGACATTAGTAGGATATGTGATTGCTGCTATAAAACTTTCCTTTGCCTTTCTGATATAAACAGGCTAGTGACATTGTCAGAGACTGCTGCTCAGTGGCGTTACTTTCTGTCAGGATTGAGTGCATCTCCAGTTTCTCAGCAGCCAAGACTAGGCCACGTGGAGGAGGATTTTCTAGAGTAGGTTTAATACCCCAAGGGTTCTCGATTTCTTTAGCACATCGCAGATGAACTGGGAAAACTTACCCACGGGAAAAGAGCACAGAAAATAGAGCAAGCCGGAGGAACTCCTTAAGGCCCAAGATCATGGAAAAGCTTGGCAGAAGGCAATGTCAGCAAGAACCGTTGCTACTTCTGCCCTTCATAGATGTGCCCTGCTGTGTCTGCAGCCCTACTTGTGCTTAGGTTTTTCCATTTTGCTGGGAGCTCTGTTAGGCTAATTTGATATTTTAAAACTCTGTCACCACTGTTCTGATTTAATAAGTAACTAATCAGTTCTGCAGTCTGTTGTGCCCTGCCGTTGCTAGCACAGCTAAAATAGGACATTTTGATTAATTTTTTTAGTTTCTGAGCAATGTGTTCTGATAACTTCTAATATATTGACTCTAGAATATTTGAATGCACATTCTGAGTCTCATGTGCCTTGTGGCAGGGGTCAGTTACAGAGACAATACACTTCCAGGATGAAAATGTCATCAGTGTATAACATGCATGTTAATACCCTGGCAAAGCTCAGAGCATGAGTATTCAGAACAAAGGATGGTGAAACATTTTCCTGAATAAGTGTCTCAATGACAGAACATGTTATGGAGTTTCAGGAGATTTTCCCGATGGGAAATGACTTTACAATGCATCGATGTTCCTCTTACAGTCGTGATCACTCCTCTTCTCCCAAACATTCTATCACTTTAGAGCCAGTCACTCACTGACTCTTGTCCTGTTCTGAACATTATGCTCTCCATATGGACTCCCCATCACAAGTTTGTTATGGTCCCTTTCTCAGAATACCCAAAATAAAAGGAAAAACTATATACTTGATCAGTGTGGTAGTTATCGTCATATTGCAAGTAATCATTCATTTTAAGTTTTAGCCATGATTCCTTTGAACATCCAACTACACTAGTTATCTTTAAACATGTTTCAGTTTATGGAAATACAATATACATTCTTAAGTTCAAAATACAGGCATTGCATAAAATAAGGTGAATTATACATTAGGTGATACAACGATAATAATGGCTTACATATGTTTAAGATTTATGTGCAGAAGTCTATCTTGCAATGTTTTGCAATCATGGATGGCTCATTGGTTTACTCAAAATGCCTGGCTGTTACCTTTCCCTATTGAGTGATGCTGAGTTTACCCTTTATTGAGGTAAAAAAACAAAATAAACAAACAAACAAAAAATCCCTTGTGAGGATATGTTGTATTAAACAGAGAAACACAAATCTTTGCTTGGGTCACTCTTGCCAGAAGACAGACCATTGTTAGAAACTATCTCACTTTCTCAGCTTCGGTGAACAAGAGACTGAACTTTGGAAGGGACGTGCCTCAGGCAATGGAAGAGCGTGGGCCACAGGGGACCTCAGGACACTCTGGAAACGGGGCAGCCTTCGAGGAGTGTGTCCCTTACTTCCTGCACGTGAGCCGTGAGCTCTTATACAGGTGACATGCGCTTCTGGACTGACATACACACACATACAAGGGGATAAATAAAGCTAAGAAATACTGGTTAAATGAACTTATTTATACTCCACAGCTCCTCATAGCTTTAAGGTACCATCATGAATCTTCAAAAAGATGATAGAAAATTCAGCTTTTGTGTTAAACAAATTTGGCTTTTTCTCTCTCATTCTCTCTCTCTCTCCCCCACCTCCCAAGCGTCTGAATGACTAATTTTCTTTTGAATCTTACTCTGGGAAATACTGTTTTAGACCATTTGAGCATTTTTCAGAATTAAACATACAATAAAATTTATTAAACACTTGATCTGGCTATTTAAGATAATCTGCATCTTGTTAAAAAATGATAATCAAATAACTTAAAACGAACGGCAGCATAAAACAGATTCTTTTTAATGACATACGGGACTAGGCCCTGGAAAGCAACAAAGAGGATATGAACCTTACCCTGTGTTTCTCACAGAAATAATATCTAGCCTATGATCTTGGTGGCTGTTAAGAAGTCCACATCTGTTGGGTTTTGTACCAGAGGAAAATAGCCCTTGTTCTTAGAAAGGCAGTATATAGCGTTAGTAATAACCGAGGTTATCAGACTAGAGCTGAAATGCCAGCACTATCAAAGCTTGAGCAGGGGATTCTGGGAAGATAATATTACATACAATACAGGACTGTTGCAAGAATTAAATGAGATGATAGATATGCGAATGTACTTGGTTAACCCTAAAGCACCACAGTAAGATTTTCTCAAACTGACGTTCATGGATACACCCAGGAGATCACTCTAATTTTTGTTAGATTTCAAGTTTTATTCAATAATAATCTTGCAAAGTTTACTTTTTACAGAATTTACAGACTCTACTTTTACTCTACCTATTTTACAGTGATCCTTTTTTTATCAGAAGACGTTTTCAAAGTAAACGATCTTGTTTTCTTAAGTCCACGTTTCTCAAACTGATACCCATCGCTGTATTCTGGAGGTCTCTGAGAAATGAACTTACCCCAAATGGCTCTTGGAACACACAGTTTTGAGAATCACTGCTCTCCAATTAATACAGATACTACATTGTCAATAGAATGTTTAAGAGCAGCTGAGGAGGATGCTTGCTAACAGGGAAAATGGACCAACTGCCTCCACACCTTTCAAAGGACCTTACAAAGGTGTCGTGAAGACATTTTAGTCTAAGAAGTCATGCCTGGGAGTTCACATGATTGTTAAAAATGCAACATCAGTGAAGTATTCACTAATCAGAAGGAAGATGTATGGTAGGTCTATAATTCAACAAGTCAATATAATTTAATATAAAAACAGTATTGAAGAAATTAAGTATACAAGTGATGACCTTAGATTATTCATATCATCAATGAAAGAGTTAAAATTTCTTTTCACAAATTTTAAATCAGTTGCCACATTATGGACACGTCATCTTACGTTGAATGTCTGGGATTCCTCTGGCATTACATGTAGTTTTTCTCTCCCCAAATGGGGCTTCATCTTTATGAGGTACACAGGCAGAATTCCGATTAGGGGCATCACCAGGTCCCCAGGGTTCTTGGCTCTGAGGCATCAGTGAAGCGAAGCTCTCTCCAGGTGGCGTCTGTGTTCTGCAGGTCTCCCGCTCCAGGTCTCTCTCCAGCAGGTGCACTCCCCACAGTACACAGGTTAGTCTCGGCGTGAGATGAGGGACTTCACAGAGGGTCCATGTCAACATTTTACACAGGCGTGTATGCCCGTGAGATCAGCCAATGACTTGTCGAATCCTTTAGAAGTTTTGAGGATTCTCGCAGCGAAAGGGAATCTTATGCCATTAATATTTAAAAGTGAAAATATCAGGCACCGCTTCTGGTCTGCAGCTTTGAGTCTCTTATCAACAGGCTCCTTGATTCTGACATATATCACTTTTTTTTCTCTTTCTCAGTAAGGTACAGGGCAGTATCCCCCTGAACTTCATAAGAACAAGTTATGAAACATTAATAGACCTGAAGATTTCTAGTTAGCAGGAACTCTATTTTTTGAAAGTAAAATATATGAGGCTCCCAGGGATAGCATGTGCCTAGAACAGGTAAAATATTTGAATAAATGCAAATATTAGCCAGATTTGGACCCTTCTCTTGTTTGTATACTGATATCATTTTCTGTTACCGTTTTAGTGAGCCTAAAGAGTTTGATTTTTTTGTGTTAAGTCTCACAGACTAAAGGACCTCAATAGGGGAAGAACAGATGATACTGTGATTCACTTTAGATTCAGTTCATTTTGAAAATAATCACCTTGAATAAGGATATTATCACAACCATAAAAGTAATAATCAGGATGAAGCCTTTATTGAGCACTTATTGAATTGGGTCCTCGTTCAAGTGCTTTGAATTTTACTCATAATAAATGCAATTTGCAGATAAAGAAATTATGGCATTGTTGGTAAAAAGCATCAGATCTGGTGTTCAAATTCTTGCCATCAGATTTCTCTTGGTTCTAAGCACCAAGACTCTGACCATAGCAAGATAAATTGGATTTTAAAGTTAGTGCACTCCAGTATTTTACTCTAGTATTTTTAAAATATTCTAGTATTTTACTCCAGTATTTAAAAGGTGATGGGCAGAGGAGAACAGCATTGCACTGAGAGACTGAGAAAGAGGACATGGGTTCAATTTTTAATATTAGCAATAATAGATATATGACTTAGGGAAGTCGTTTGACCCTCTGGGCCCCATTTTGCTCATTTGAAAAATGAAAGAGTTGGGTTAAATCTGGCATAGCAAATCCATGGTAAACATGCTAATCCCCTAGTCTTTCTTCTTCTTATAAATCATTACTCACTCTTTTCTACTGAGTTTGAATGTAGTATTACAACCTTCTCAACTCAGCTTTCCAAGTAATCTCTTTTGATTGATTGGAGTTAGTGTGTGAGATAAAGCCTAGTTTCCATCCCTGGATAATATGATATATAAGCTCTTTTCCAGTTCTAATATTAAACGGTTCTTTGTATTTAATAACATAATTATACAACTGGGGGAGAATCTGAGTGTTTGCTTAAAAGCAGGGGTGAGTAGAGAGATTTGCGGATGAATTGGGAGGGGAGAGAACTGAACACTGAGAAATATGAAGACACCATCTGAGTCCTGAAAAATATTTTCAAGGCTGATTCCTGCCTGTGCTTGAGCAGTAGGAAGCCTTCTCCAATGAGAAAATTTACTTCCCTATCTAGGCCCTGCTCTGTTTCTCAGCACGAAGTCAGAACACTGAATTTATTACTGGTACAATGAATTATTTCATTTAATCACAGGCGTGGATCTTGCTTTTGCATCTTCTCCCTGAGTGTTCCATTTCCTCTGTATGCAAGTGTGTTGTTATCCACAATCTCACATTTGCTTTCAGACCACATGCTAGCAAGAGCAGGAATGTTGTCCTTACGGTATTTCAACAGCCGCATGTACTTAGCTTGCTAATAAATATTGTTCAATGATAGGAGAAAGAATAAAGAAAATGAGTAGGAGCAAAGAGATGAATTTTGATAGGGGCATGATTCAAGACACGCTTGTGTTTAATCTTACATATGACGAAAGACTTACTGAGTTTAAAATATAAAATGAATTATGTGTGCTCTTACTATTTTCTCTTTATTACAACCCTTACCTCTCTGGATGGCCTCTGTTTTTTAAGTCCCACGCAGCTGATATTTTACAGCAACGTTCCCTTTTCTCCCGCTCTGGGTTGTCTCTCTCTTAGCGAAGAAAGCCAAGCGATAACCAAGAAGAGGAGACTTTAATGAGTCTGCCTGGATATGCGTTTAATCTTACAGAGGCCATGGTTTTCTTATAGGGGGTCATAAACAGGTTGTTTCCAAATGTATCATCTTCTAGGTCCCAAAATAGCAGGCACCTGGGTAATGACTCAGAGATTCAAGAACCTGGCCCAGCTTGTTATACCAACCAATGAAAAAGACAGACACGACAGGGTGTCTTTAGGAAAGCTGAGAGGAGCAAATGGCATTAAAAAAAAGAATGGGAAATTTCGGCTTTTATATATGGTGGAGTAGTTTGTATCAGATGGATCTTTTCCTGAGCACACTTTCTAAATGCTGAATTAGAAGGGCCCTGGCGACAGCAGAACATATCGAGATGAGAAAAAAGTTTTTCACTGCTTCCTCCATTTGGAGATTTTCCAGTGAATAGCCTGGGGCATAAGGGGTGAACAAAACAGAGGACCAGGCCTTTGGAAAAACCATGGGATGGAGAAAATAAACTATTAAAGATCATGGCTAACTCATTACCAGGCTTATGGGGCCAAGATCATGGAGAAAAAGATGCTCCGAAGATGTGAGACCAACGTGTGTGACTGCTTGTTCTCATAGTTTTGCCGGATTCTGTGTCCCACAGGAGCAGGGAAAAACAAGGAGAAAGTGGTTTCCCAGAAGATAAAATCTAAGGAGAGTTTTTGGAAGCATGATAGAGCAGATAAGTAAAAAATTGTAATTCAGGGTTCCTTCATAGGGACGAGTAAATATTGTCAGCTTTTATTTTAGAAATGTGAAGGTTATGCCTTAGAATTAAAGGCAAACTAGAAATAAATCCAACATCAAAAGCCTGAAATTCAGCATTTTATTATTCAATATCTTAATAAATAAACCTGATACGCTCTTTTTTCAAAAATCCAGTCAGAAGACAATTAACTCCTTTCTGAAGAAAGAAACATCATCCCCAGTCTACACAGTTCCCCATGCATAGTACTGAGCATTCATATAAAATGTATCAGGAATACCAGGGTGTAGGAAAAATGATTGGAAACTAACATAAAGAAAACAGACAATTTGAAGAGAACACAAGCATCTCCCGGTAAAGGAATAGTTTGTTATTGACTTTAAAATAACTGCCTTTAAAACATTCAAAAAATCAGTGAAAATACATGAAATTTCCCCCAAGAACTGTAATCTATAAGTAGCATAAGAAGGGAAGAACTTAGAAATAATAAAAAGTGCAATGACTAAAATAAGATTTCAATAGACGGATTTATCTGTAGATTAGATAAATTAAAAGAGATTGACAGAGTAAAAGATAGTTAAGTAAAAATATTCAGATAAAGGCACAGAGGGTGGCAGAACCTCATGAGAGTCAAAAAAAGTTTAATATATGTGTAATTAGAACACCAGAAGGAGAACAAATATAATATATAAAAAAATAGCAGCCGAGAATTTTTTTAAACGAATGAAAGAAATAAAAGCACAGTTTAAGGAGCTCTATAAATTCCATGCATAAAAATTTTACATAAAACCGCTTCTATGCATTTTGTTGCTAGCTGCTGCATACCAAAGGCAAATAGAACATACTGAAAACAGCCAGAAAAAAAGACACACGTTGCCATAAATGAGTAACAATGAGACCATCAGCTGCCTTTTAGTTATAAAATTACATATTTAAAATGATTTTTTTAAAAAAAGGCCAAACTAGAATTCTCCGTCCAGCAAGAATATCCTTCAGTACTTAAAAATGCAATGACTAAAATAAGACTTCAATAGACGGATTTATCAGTAGATTAGATAATTTAAAAGAGAAGATTGACAGAGTAAAAGACAGTTAAGTAAAAATATTCAGACAAAAGCACACAAAGTGTAGCAGAATCTTGTGAGAGTTAAAAAAGTGTAATATATGTGTAATTAGAACACCAGAAGGAGAAAAAATACAATATTATGTGAATTTCTGCTGCTTAATATGATGGGGTGACATAAGACCAGGTATCTGCTGTAAACAACAGTGAAGAGTAAACTGGACAAAGTGTGAGCCAACTATTGAAAATTATTTGTCTGTGGAAAGAAGAACAGGAACCCAATCCCTGAGAGAAAGGAAACTCATGAATTGAGCCCAGTGATTGATTGCAACGGCTCTTTTCTTGAGCACCATTTTCCACCTATGGCAAGCTGAGCTGGAAAGAAGCTGGTGGTCCTTAGAGCTGAGAAGGTAGACATCAGAATTCATGGCAACTACAGAGTTTGGAATTTTCAGCGTGGTTCATTGGAAATGTGGGAACTATATGCAGAGGAATGTATCCAAGGAATGCTACAAATCAAAACTAAATCTATGTGATTCACTATAGTAACAGAAGAGGAAAATCAAATGATCATATCAAGAGATGCGTAAAAGTCACTTACAATTCAATACACACATGAACTCTAAGTAAACTAAGAATGAAAAATTCTTTCTCAAACTGACAAGGATTACAATAATAAACCCACAGCTAACATTATACTTAATGGTGAAATATTAAATAGTTTCCAGCTAAGATCAGTCCATGATCAAGACAAGAATATCTGCATCAATATTTCTATTCAGTATTGTGGTAAAGGTCTATTGTGATTTTTCTCTGATTGGTCTTAAGATCTCTCTGTGGAGAGTCACTATAAACTCGAGGAGAAGTCCACCTGGAGTCAGAACAAATCTCAAACCCTCACCTGCAGGAACTATCTTTTCGAGAGATTCCAAGTTTGATCTATTCAGTCCATGAAGCAATTTATACCCCAGAGCATTGTTGAAAACAGTAGTGCCCTATACCGGCAATCGGAGGAGCTCAACGGCTAGGTGCAATCAGAGAAAGAGACAGTCAAAAAGAGCCCTGGCCAAAATCAGTGTCATCTCAGGGGACTATGGCATATCCAAGGCTGGGCACCCTGAGGAGCAACCATCAGAGGCTTAATGCTGTGGCAGAAGGGAGGAAGAATTCTCCACTAAAATAATATAGTCAGTAGTTAATCAAATAAATGGCATATAACAAAACAATAACAGGCTGGGAGACAGGATACAGAATTGTTACAATATATTCTCTAAAATGTTGAATGTTCAATAAAAAAATTATGAGGTATGCAAAGAAACAGAAAAGTTTAACTCATACACCAGAAAAAAATTTAGGCAACAGAAACTGCCTGTTAGACTGATTGGATGCTGGATTTAACAATGGAAACCTTGAAAGTAGCCATTGTAAATATGTTCAAAGAACTAAAGGAAGCCATTATTAAAATAAAGGAAGATATGATGACAATGTTGCATCAAATAGAGAATATCACTAAAGAGGCAGAAAATGTTTTAAAAAAGAACTAAATGAAAATTCTGGAAATTAAAATTATAATAACTGAAATAACAAATTCATTAGAGGGGCTCAATTATAGATTTGAACTATCAAAGAAAGAATTAGCAAAATTGAACCTAGATTGATAGATGTTATACAGCTCAAAGAACACAGAAGCAAATTAAGAAAAATGAAAAGAGTATCAGAGAAATGTGAGATACTACTAAGTATTCCAGTATACATGTCATGCATGGGTGTACCAGGAAAAAAAAGAGAAAGATGCAGAGAAAAATACTTAAAGAAATAATGGATGAAAACTTCCCAAATTTAAAGAACAATAACATACACAATATTAACACACTATGAACAGGATAAATGCAAAGACACACACACACACACACACACACACACACACACACACACACACATACAGAAACACACATAACAGTAAAATGCTGAAAGACAAAGAAGAAATCTTGAGAGCAGCAAGAGGAAAACAATTCTACACTTACAAGGGATCTCCAGAAAAATTAAGAGCTGACTTCTCAGCAGAAACAATGGAGACCATAAGACAGTAGGATAACATATTATAATAAAAGTGCTCAGAAAAAAAAAAACACTTCAAAAATAGAAAGTAAAATGGTGGATGTAAATCCAACTATATCAATACTAGTATTAAATGTAAAAGGACTAAACAATCCAATTGAAAGTCAGTAATTTTCAGTATGGATAAAAAAAAGATTTAACCATTTGATGTTTATAAAAAATACATTTCGCATTCAAAGATAAATAAAGATTGAAAATCAAAAGATGTAAAAAGATATATCATGCAAATATCAACTACAAGAAAACCAGAGTTGCTATAATAATATCAGACAAAATAGACTTTAAAGCAAAAATATTGCCAAAAACAAAAGGCAATAAACCTGAAATAAACCTTGACAGATTGAAGAAAAAACTATACAGTTCTACAATAATAGTTGGAGACTTAATATCCCACTTTCGATAATGAATAAAACAAGTAGGCAACAGATCAACAGGAAATAGAAGATCTAAACAGCACTATAAGTCAACCAAATTTAACAGACATGTATAGAACACTCTGCCAACAACATCAGAATATGCATCTTTATCAAGTGCATGTGGAACATTTTCCAGGATAGGCTATATGTTAGGCCATAAAAAATAATCTCCATAAACTTACTAGTATAAAAATAATTTAAAATATCTTCTACAACTATAATAGAATGAAATTAGAATTAAATAACAGAAAACAATTTGGAAAACTCAAAAATATGGAGAAATTAACAAAGCACTATTAAATAACTAATGGCCAAAGGGAAAATTATTAAATAAAAAGTACTTTATACTTCAAGATGAATGAGAATGGAAACACAGTATACTAAAACATACCAAAATTTATACATTGGCTAAATTAAGAAAGAAGAAATAAATCAATAACCTTACCTTCTGCCTTAAGACAATTCAAAAAGAACAGAAAGCTAATCTTAAACAGAAGGAAGGAAATAATGAAGATTAGAGTGGAAATACATGAAATAAAGAATAGAAAAACAATAGAGAAAATCAACATAACCAAATGTTTGTTCTTCAAAATAATCAACACAATTGACAAATCTTTAGCTCAACTGACCAAAAGACAGACCAATAGATAGATGATAAAACCAAAAGTATTAGAATTAGAACTGAAAGAGGAGACATTTAAAACCTTTGAAAAATAAAAAGAATGATAAAGGAATACTGTGAACAATTGCATGTCAATACGTTAGATGAAATGGACAAATTTCTAGAAAAACCTAAACTACCAAAGCTAACTCAAGAATAAATTGACTATCTGAATAGATCTATAGCTATCAAGGAGATTGAATCAGTAATCAAAAGCCTACCACAAAGAAAAGCCCAAACCCAGATGATTTTACTGTTCAATTCAAATATCAAATATTTGAAGGAAAATTATTAATAATTCTTCACGAACTCTTCCAAAAATAGTAGAGGAGGAAACACTTCTCAACTCATTCTAAACCAAACAAAGACATTACAAGAAATCTACAGAAAAAAAAAATATTTTATGGATATGCATGTAAAAACTTTTAACAAAGTATGATCAAACCAAATTTATCATATATATATCAAATTATAGATCGTGAGCAAGTGTAATTCATCCTAGCTATACAGTTTAACATCTTAAAATCAATTAATTCAATATACCATATCAATAGCATAAAAACAAAAAAACATGATCATCTCAATAGACACTGAAAAATCATTTGATAATATCCAATATCCTTTCATGATAAAAACACTCAAAAATTAGGAATAGAAGATAAGTTTCTCAATTTGATAAAGGAAATCTACAAAAATACACAGAAAACAGCATACTTACTGATGAAAAGTTGGATGTGTTGCAGAATTTACAGAAATTAATTCCATTTCAAATTGTTTATTGCAAGTATACAGAAATATAAAAACACCTGCACTAGAATGTTTATTGCAGCGCAATTCACAATTGCAAAAATGTGGAACCAACATAAGTGCTCGTCAATTCAAAAGTGTATAAAGATTATATATCTATATCTGTATCTATCTATCTATCTATACACACACACACACCATGGAGTACTACTCAGCCATAAAAAGGAACGAAATAATGTCATTTGTAGCAACTTGGATGGCACTAGAGACCATTATCCTAAGTGAAGTATCAGGAATGGAAAACCAAACACCATATATTCTCACTAATAAGTGGGAACTAAATGGTGGGTGTACTTGGGCACAAAGAGATATAAAGGTCATTGGAAACCAAGAAATGGGGAGGGTGAGAAGGGAGGCGTGGGATAAAAACTTACCTATTAGGTACAGTGAACTCTATTCTGGTGACAATCACACCAAAAGCCCTGACTTAAACATTTCACAAGGTATCCATGTAATGAAAACATTTATACTTCCTTAATATTTTGAAATAAAAATAAATGAATAAATAAAATAAAAAAGAATAAATCAGACAAAAGAACTGTAAAACTTATACTCAGAAAACTACAAAACAATGTTGAAAGAAATTAAAGATCTAAGTAAACAGAAAAAAAAATTCCAAAATTCATGAATGAAAAGACATAATATTGTATAGATGGCAATACTCCCTAATTTGGTCCACAGATTCAACACAAACCCTATCAGAATCTCAACAGACTGCTAGATAGAAATTGACTAGCTGATTCTAATATTCTCACGAAATTGCAAAGCACCAAAAATATCCAAAACAGTTTTTAAATAGAACAAAGTAGGATTCACACTTCCCAATTTCAAAAAGTTATACAAAACAATGGTAATCAAGACATACCTGCATAAAGGTATGCATACAGATAAATGAAATAAAATTGAGAGTCTAAGATAGAAAAGAAGGTGTCTACGGTCAACTAATTTGCGACAAGGGTACAAAGGCCATTAAATGTGAAAAGAATAGTCTTTCAACAAATGGTGCTGGACAACTAATTAGCCACATGCAAAAGAATAAAATTTTATCCTTCCCTTTTACCATATACAAAATTTAACTTAAAATAGGTCAAAGACATAAATATAAGAGCTAAAACTATAAAACTGTTAGAAGAAAACAGCAATAAAACTTCACAACCTTGAATCTGGCATTAGATCTTTAAATATGACACCAAAGCATTATTAACAAAAGAAAAAAATAGATAAATTGGGCTTCATGAAAATTTTAAAAAAAAAATCTCCAAAGGACACTATCAAGAAAATGAAGATAACCCACAGAATGGGAGAAAATAATTGCAGATTATATATCTGCTAAGAAACTTGCATCTAGAATATATAAATAATTTTTACAACTCAAAAATAAAAACACAAATAACTCAATTAAAAATGAACAAAGGATCTGAATAGACATTTCTCCAAGGAAAATATATAAGTAACCAATAAACACATGAAAATATGCTCAACATCTTTAGTCAACAGGGAAATACAAATCAAAACCACTATGAGATACAACTTTATATCCCCTAGGATGGCTAGGAAAAAAAAGAGAAAATAACAAGTGTTGGTAAGGCTGTGGAGAAACTGGAAACATCATACACCACTGGTGGGTGGCAATATAACATGATGTAAACACTTTACAATAAAAGTCTAAGAGTTCCTCAAATGATTAAACAGTGTTATCATATGACCCAGCAATTTCACTGATTGGTATATACACCAGAGGACCAAAATTTACACCCACAAAATAACTTGTGCACAAATGTTTAGAGCAGCATGGTTCATGCTAACAAAGGGTGGAAACAACCCAAATATTCATCAACTGATGAATGTTAAACAAAAGTAGTACATTCATGCAATGGACTATTATTCAGCCATAAGAAGAAATGAAGTATGGATATATGCACAACTTGGATAAACCTTGAACACATCATGCTAAGTGAAAGACACCCATAAAAAAGACTATAGATTACAGGGTTCCATTTACATGAAATACCTAGAATAGGCAAATCTATAGGGACAGAAAGTAGATTAGTGTTTGCTTAGGTCTGGGGAGAATGCGGGTATACAGGATGATAGATAAAGGGTACTGAGTTTCTCTTTGAGTGGATAAAAGTGTTCTAAAATAGATTGTGGTGATGGCTGCATATAACTGTAAATATAATCAAATACATTGAATCATATACCTTAAACTGTATGGTAAAAAAATTATATCATAATAAAACTGGATTAAAAAAACAACTGAAGCGAATTTATTTACTGAGGATCATAATAGTGGGCACATCCAGGAATGGCTACAGTTGAACTCAGCTTGCTACTTGGAGAGAGTTTTCAGGCCACGGGACAGTAAAGGGAAACACAAGCAGAGCATGGTGGGCTTCTTGAGCTAAGGAGATGAAACTGGAAGTCCCAAGAAATCAAGGAAGCTAGAGGTTTTAGGGTAGATTTTCAAAGAGAAAAACGTGTGTACAGAGCACAAACTCCAGAGATCTTCCCAGGATCCTTTCCAAAAATTTGGCTGCGCGCTGATCAGTGCACGAGTATAAGGGAATTACCAGATACTAGGGGAAGAATCACCTGAAAGGATGAGAGAAACAGCCTGTGGATATCACACTGGGCTGAAAATAGTGCTGTCCACATTAACCAGAGTGAAAAACCTAATAATTCATGGGGAATTGTTTAGAATACAAGAAAGGTCTTGACTTACTAATGGGAAATAATTAGCCCTCTCTAATTCCTTCTAACAAATTAAAAACAAAAAACAAACCAAAACTGTTTCCAAGCAACTTAACTCGATCTCAGAAACATTTATAATACACAAAAATATCCATTATCTAACAAGGCAAAACTCACAATGTCTAGCATCCAATTTAATATTGTCAGGCATCAAAGTATGCAGTAATGTATGATCCATAAATAGGAGGAAAACACCCAGTTGACATGGAACTTGAACCACCAGATATAACAAAATTGGAAATTAAGGATATTGAAACAGTGATCATAACTTTATTCTCCTTGTTTACAAAGTTAGGTAGAGAAATAAGAGATAAAAAAAAGACCAAGTAAAACTTTTTGAAGCAAAAAAATAAAATGTCAGAGATGAAATATATACAAGATATTGTTAAAAGTAGATTATGTTAAGGTCATTAAGTATGAAATGTCCGATTTCCTTAAGTACTAAGTTTGACAGTTGATAGCCCTGACATTTCACTTTGCCATTTCTTGTTTTATTTTTATTGTGACAGTACATCCTCAGTCTTGCAAATGAACATTTTGGCTTGTGATTATCTGTCAAATTTTTTTTTTAGACCAATTTTTGTGAAACCACAGATAAGTCAAAAATTTGTGTTATTTTCAGAAAGTAGTTCCATGGGGGAACAAATGCAGCACACCTCGAAAAAATGAGTGTTTGGAAAGAATGTGGCTAACGAATGCACAGTACGTCGATGGTTTGAGAAGTTCCATTCTGGTCTTGAAATTGAGTCACGTGGGTGACCTGAGACCAAAGTGGATAATGTTGAGCTAAAAGCTGTAGTGGAGGAGAAACCACCTCAACCTACATGTGAATTAGCAGCAAGGTTTGGCGTTACAATTCCAACAATAGTGGACCATTTGTAACAAATTGGCAAAGTAATGAAGCTGGATAGATGGGTTCTGCATGAATTAAACAAGCACCAGCAGAGAAATCGTCTTGAACCTTGCCTTTCTTTGCTGTCAAGACATAAAGGTGAACCACTTCTACACTGTATGATTATGTGTGATGAAAAATGGATTCTTTTTGACAATCTCTAGCATTTGGCACAATGGGTGGATGAAGATGCAGTGCCAAAACACAGTCCAAAACTGAATATTCATCAAAAAAAGCTAATGGTATCTGTTTGGTGGTCCAGCACTGGTATTATCCACTACAGCTTCATGAAACCTGGTGAATTGATGACAGCAGATGTCTACTGCAACCAGTTGGATGCAATGATGAGGATGCTTGCAATTAAGCAGCTGAGATTGATCAATAGAGACAGGCCAATCCTCTTGCAAGATAACGCTCGACCACATGTCACACAAACAACTATGTTCAAACTACAGAGGCTGGATTTGGAAACTCACTGTCATCCAGGGTATTCACCAGACCTAGCACCAACTGACTACTGCTGCTTCCAGGCTTTGGACCACTTCTTGCAAGGAAAAATATTCAATTCTCAACAAGTTGCGGAAAACACCTTTCACAATTTCATCACTACCCGCTCTCCAGGCTTTTTCGCTGCTGGCATGAACAAGCCACTGTTAAGATGGCAAAACTGTGTCGATAGTTTAGTGCATACTTTGATTAATTATACTGCTTCTTGTTTGAGATATAATAAACTACACCTTTGATTCAAAATTGGACGTTTCATATTTAATGACATAATATATTGTAGAAGAAAGGGTCAGTGAACTTGACATAGAAGTAGAAACTATCCAAAATAAACCAGAGATTTAAAACAAAAATCTGAAGAAATGAAGACACTTTCAATGAGTTGGTTGGGTCAAATCTAACCAGCATAATATATACGTGTAATTGGAGTCCCTGAAAGGTGGGGGAGAAGATATTTGAAAAAATAGTGACTCAAACATTTCCAAATTTAACGAAAAGTATAAATGCATAGAATCAAAATTTTCAGTGAACTTCATGTAGAGGAAAACTACATTAAGGCACATGACAACAAAATTGTACAATATAAATAATAAAAAGAAAATCTTAAAAAGCAGTCAGAAAGAAAGAACATACATTGTACAGAGGAATAAATGTACCTCCTGTTTTCTTATTACTTAAATATCTTTAAAAGATAATTGCTTAAACAATAATAATAACAACATATTGTAGGGGTTATATAAATAAGTAATATATATGGTAAGACCACAGTGCTCAAAAGGGAAGAAATAAAATTATAATACTGTAAAGTTCTGGTACTATATGCAATTTGGCATAATATCACTTGAAAATGGACTTTGATAAGTTAAAGAAGTATTCTATAAATGCTAAAGCAATCACTAAATTAATAAGAAAAGAACTATAAGTAATGAATAGAAGAAATAAAATTGTCATAAAATATTCACTTAAAAATCCAAAAGAAGGCATTAAAATAAGTAAAAGGGACAGAGTATATATAGAGAAAATAGTAAACACGTACCAAGAAGATAGTCATATAACCGTATCAATAATCACATTAAATGTAAATGGAACATACACCCCACTTATAAGATAGTGATTGTCAACTATATGATGCCTACAGAAAACACATTTTACAAATAAAGAAACAAACAAAAAGGAGTAAAGTTATTTTTTAAAAGTCAAAGGTAACACAGGAGCTTCCAGATACATAAAGCAAATTTTACTAGAGCTAAGCAAAGAAATGAACAGCACCATCATAATTGCTGGGGACCTCAACACCCTACTGTCAGAGCTCAACAAATCATCAAAGCAAAAACTAAATAAAGAAACAATGGACCTAAATCCTAAAATCTAAATCAAATGGACCTAACAGACATTTACAGAACATTCTACCCAAAAACTACAGAATATACATTCTTCTCAGTAGCACATGGGACATTCTCCAGGACTGATCATATCTTAGGCCACAAAACAGACCTCAATGAATTAAAAAAAAAAAAAAACCTGAAATCATACCATGTACCTTCTCAGACCACAGCAGAATAAAACTAGAAATCAATTACAAGAGAAGCATGCAAACCTACAAGAAGTCATGGAAATTGAATAACCTGCTTACAGAACAATTACTGGGTCAAGAATAAGATGGAAATCAAAAAATTCTTTGAACTGAATGACAAAGGGGACACAAGTTATCAAAATTTTGGGGACACAGCAAAAGCATTTTCTCAGGGGAAAATCCATAACCTTAAATGCCTACATCGAAAGAAAAGACAGAAAGATCACAAATTAAGAACCTATTGTTCTAGAAAAAGAGGAACAAACTGAACCCACAGCCAGCAGAAGAAAAGAAGTAACAAAGGTCAGAGAAGAACTAAATGAACTGAAAAACAAAAAAAAAACCACAAAGGATTAACAAAACTAAAAGTTGGCTCTTTGAAAAGTGAGCAAAATAGACAGAGCTCTTGCTAGACTAAACAAGAGCAAAAAAGAAAAGACCCAAATATGCTCAATCAGACAGGAAAATGGTGACATTACAGCTGGTACCACGGAAATGTAAAACATCATCTATGAATACTACATAAATCTCTGTGCACATAAACTAGAGAATGTAGAGGAAATGGACAAGTTCCTGGAAACACGCAAGATCCCAAGACTCAACCAGGAAGAAACAAAACTCCTGAACAGACCAATAATGAACAGTGAGATTGAAACAGTAATTAAAAACCTCCCAATAACAAAAAAAGCCCAGGACCAGATGGATTCACTGCTGAATTCTGTCAGACCTACAGAGAGGACCTGGTACCCATAATAAAGAAATTATTCCATAAAATCAAGAAGGAGGGAATCCTCCCCAACTCACTCTACAAAGCCAGTACCACCTTAATACTAAAGCCAGGAAAGGACACAACAACAACCACGACAAAAAAACTACACACCAATATTCCTTATTAATATAGAAGCAAAAATCTTCAATAAAATACTAGCGAATCCAATTCAATAGCACATCAAAACAAAATGTAGATTTATTTTTTCTAGATTTGTGAAGTATGATTTTGGTAATTTTATGGGGATTGCATTGAATTTGTAAATCACTTTGGGTAGTGTGGAAATTTTAACAATGTTGATTCTTATCTGTCCAAACCTGCAGAATATACACCAAGAGTGAACCTAATATAAACCATGGATATTGGGTGATAATGATGGGTCAATTGTAGGTTAATTGGTTCTCACAAATGTACAAACCTGGTGTGGGACATTGACAATTGAGGGGACTATACATATAAGGAGACAGAAATATGTAGGAATTCTCTGCATTTTCTGCTCAATTTTGCTGTGAACCTGAGGTTGTTCTAACAAAAGTCTATTAAAAAAAAAAAACTAGTTAGGTTAGCCACTGCAACTGACCTAAAACTTGTAAACTTCTACAAAAAAAAATAGAAAATCTTTATGACTTTGGGGTAGCCAAAGAATTCTCATAGACAATATCAAAAGCAAATTTATTTAAAAAATCATAAATTGGATTTTATAAAAATTAAAAATTCTCCTCTTTCAAACACATTAAGAGAATGAAAAGAAAAACCACAGACTTTGAGAAAATATTTGTATATTATGTAAACAATAAAGGCCTTGTATCCAGATTGTGTAAATATTTTTCAAAATTCAATAATGAAAAACAACCCAATAAAAATACCAACATATTTGAATAGCTACTTTACTGGAGAAGATATATGGATCATAAATAAGCATTTATAAATATGCTAAATCTCAGTAGTCAATAGAAACATGTAAATTAAGACCACAATGAGATACCCTACACATCTGTTAGTGTGTCTGAAATTCAAAACAGTGACCATGCCAAGTGTTGAGGAGGATGTGGTGTTATCAAAACTCTCATACTCTTGATGGAATGTAAACTAGCACAACCACTTCGGAAAACAGTTTGTTAGTTTTATAAAAAAGTAAATGTTCACCTAACATATGGTCCAAAAATTCTACTCCTAGATATTTGTCCAAGAGAAATGAAACCTATGCCCGTACAAAGACTTGTTTGCAAATGTTCATATTAGCTTTATATCTAACATATAAAACGTGGACACAACTCAAAATTTCAACATGATGTGAATAGATAGACTGTGGTATGCACTCAATATGTTACTATTCTGAAATAAAACAAGAGTGAGAGTATACCGTGTATGATTCTATTGATATAAAATAATAGAAAATATATTCTACAGTAACAGAAAGCAGATCGCTTATTATCTGGAGATGAGGAGTTGAGGAAGGAAAGAGGATGCAATTACAAAGGGCTCAAGGAAATTTTGGGGGCGATGATTTCAAAGGTGTACATATTTGTCTCACCTTATTAAATTATACATTTTAAGTTGAGCAGTTTATTTTCCCCCAGTTTTATTGTGAGCAGTTTTATATATCAATAATTATACCTCAATAAAGCTGTTTTGGAAAGCAATAAAGGAAGGAAAGAAAAGAAAAATAGTACCAAATATATAGGTTTATTAGCAGGATTGCAGGCTTGGAATGTTCCATTCCAGGTAAATTCAGGTGACTAAGTCAGTATCTTGGTATGAGCATGAATTAAAATAGCAGATTTGTGATTTTTATACAAAAGAACAGAAACAATAGCACATATTGTGATTCGTTTTTAATAGTTGTTTCAGTAATCTTTTTAATAATGATTTTTAAATGTTTTGAATAATATTTGGGGACAGAGAAGAGGGAGGCTGGGAGAAAATGGAACTTTATTTCTAATCCCTTTTTCTTCTTTCTATTATCAAGACACCGTAATGATTCGCAGTTCTGATTTGCCACTTTTATTGTTCAGCAAATGCGAGAAAGTACTCAAGGGGTATAGTTTTCCCTTCGACTTCAATATCATCCACACGATATATTAATTTAACACTGTAAATAAGGAAAATCTAGCTGGGTGATTTGAGAATAACACAGGAATAAATTAAGGCAGTACTTAGAATGGAACAAAATCAAATCAATCACGTTTTACTACACAGACTTTGTTCTATTGGCAAATGCTCAAATGAAATTATATTCAGATATTTTAACTAATTAGATTAATAAAACAAGAAGTTAAAACACCAAATTGGAGGCACTTTGAGGTCCTGGCACACAAGTGTCAGATGACTGCTGCTACCGGATAAATACCAACTGGTAGGGGCGATTCCCAGCATTCCGTGTGGCCGCCTACTATAATCCCTGCTATTCCTAGTATTAAGTAGATCAGTCGATTGGAAAATCCCTGGCTCTGCTGAACACCATCACTTCTATGTTCTTCATGCCCCTCAAAACCTCAGCAAAACCCTCTACTTATATAATGGAAACTAGTAGGGAAAAAAAGCTTGTGCAGGTTTTCTGATAACATGACCATTCCCAAAAACGAAAAATGCTTACAGTTATCTTAGGACGCAGGAGAGAACTAAACACCTTTCCTTCTCTATTATATGTTTCATATCAATAAAGAAGCAGAAATACGAGCCGCAGAGTAGAGAGGCCCTCCCTAAACCAGGTGTCAGACCTGAAAAGAAACATGACACGGAAGCCTGTTCCTGGTCCCTCTCCAATCATTGACCTTTCAGAGTTCCCTCATCCTAAGTTGTGGAATCTGTCCAGCTTGCTCCTAGAGAGGAAAGTAATAATCTGCTTTTACTTACTTATTTATTTTTTGGAAGTGCCTTAAAGGAAACTGAAAACACATGCAAATGGCTAACTCCTACTGAGACTAAAATATCATTGCCATAGTTTATTAAGCATGATAAGATCACACTGGTTTTATTTGTAATTCATTTGAAGAGAAATTTTTATTAGCCCTCCCTCTCTCCTTTTCTCTCTCTCTCTCTCTCTCTCTCACACACACACACACACACACACACACACACACACACACACGATTTCTTTTTTAGGTCCATGGGTATTCCTATTAGTTCATTCTTACAGGAATGAAGTGGTATAAATATAACTCACAGCCAAGTTAGAGACTTAAAATGTGTAGAGATAATAAAATAATTACAAGAATGATTCTTTTTAAATGGGGTCTCCCCGTGTCCTTTTCTCTCCTTTACAGAAGGCAGCTTCGTCCGTGCAAGGGTTCCCAAGCAAGCGAAACACGTGAAGGCATTAAACCAACTCTAGCAATCACACATAAAGCTTGTTTAAAGCTGACATTTCCGTGTAACGTTTATGAATCTACTCAAACAGGGATGACCTGCCAGCCGGACAAGACTGAGCTGGGAGATTCTGCCTCACGGTCCACAGAATCTTCAGGGGGGCACGCCCACCACCGTCCATCCACCACCTCTCTACCTTAGAGAGGACCTCCAGCTTCTGATGTGATTTATCAGGAAGTTTGTCACATGCCAATTTCATTAAGCTTTCTGAAATATCAAGCCATGCTGTTTGCTTTATGTTGCTGTTGTTTTGGTTTTGTTTTCCCTTGTCGAACTAGAAGGCAAACGTTCACCATTTTTCTGTATGTTATACTGTTCTAGATGGTGAAGCTTATGTTTAAGGTGACGTTAAACTTTTCCAGATGAAATATTCAAAGCAGCACTCCCCTGATGCTCAATAATCCCAGCACCATGACTTCTATATTCTATCTTATCCCCTGGGGGGAAAGTGTCTGTGAAAGATGAGATTAGTCACTACAGGGCATTGGCTATGGGGCGGTTGTGTTTCAGACTTGGAGACACTGGTTTTTCTTTTCTTTCACCTCCCCCTGGAAATGGAGATCATTCATTATCATCTGTTCGAAAAACTCAGAGGTTATAAAATGTTGGAAATTTAGATTCCTGTGCAAGAAACTTACAGAGGGGCAAGACAAGTAGCCATTCAACTGCCTAGGCCTTCTCCCATCTGGTGGCTACTTTAACATGGCATCAGATGATACCTGTCCACAGAGAAAGAAACCCTTCCTTGTTCCTGGGCCATTGGTTCTGGTGCTCCAAAGCTTAGCTGTGTAGCTATATCAGATGACATGGGGCGCCAGGTGTTTTCCACTCAGGGAACTTAAATGTCGAAGGCAGAACTCACAAAGGAAGAGTGTTTAAGAGAATTGTAACCCAAGGATGCTGTGCCTCAAAGGAAACACTGGAATGATGTGCCAGCAAAGTGAGACAGAGAAGACTTCACATTACGTGCTATAAATGTTCTCTAAAATAAAAACAAGGTTCCAGCCCTCCATGTTCTACCTTGGAGGTCATACCCTCCTTCTCGCTTGGATAAGTGTGATTTCTAAAAATAAGAAATAAGATATTGCTCGTAGGGACAGCATCTGGTAGCATAAAATGCTACAGGCTCTGGAGTCAGAGATAGCTAAATTCAAATTGCTGCCCTGCTTATGCTACATTGTATCTCTGCTCTTGGGCAGCTGTGTCAATCTTTCTGACTCCCACTTTTCTCCTCTCTAACTATGGTAGAGCAGTAACTTGGAGGTTAGTTATGAGGAGAAAACGAGCTAAATAAAAAGTTCTTTCTATAGCACCTGTCATTTCAGTAGGTGCTCAATAAATGTTAACTCTCCACCGACATGAACAAGTCATTTTTCTTTTTATTGCCTTTTTAAAATTAAAACTTCTGTTTTAATTGCAACTTGGAGGCTTTCTGGACCTAAAATTAGGCAGGAGTACACATCTTTTGTCTCATTCCCAGAATGCCATGCTCTTCCCAGGGTATCTAACTATAGCAGAGGTCTGAAGCTAGGACACTCTCCCAAGGAGAGATTAAACACTGCATTCATTATGGCAGCTGGAAGGCTGCATTATTGCTCTTCCAAGAGGGAGAGATTTATGGCTGTACTTAATGCATGCTAATAGTTTTCCTATCAGTGGGGAGCAACACAAACATTTTTGTGTATGGTAAGGTTAAAGTAAACCTTCAGAGTAGCCTTACAAAACTTGAAAGCTAGTGATTAGTTCCTGACAAGCCTGGCTAATAACAGTAGCTCCTGGAAAGCTATATAGGTCTGACTTAGCCAGAATACATTATTCTTCAGTGTTTTACGATTTCACATCTGTCCTCTCAGAACTGGGCTGTCACAAGAACACATGCAGCTTTTGTGCTTTTCTTAAACCTCTAGGCAGTTGTACTCTGAAACCAATGTAATCTGGTTGTTGAGTAAAGGAAAGCCAAAACCCTTTATTCATCAGTTAGAAAAAAAAATTCATAAAACTAAATTTGCTTTGCAAATAGATTCAGATTCAATGAATATTTACTGAGCACCACATTTTATGGAAAATGTTGTCACACTCTTTCACATATATATGTTGTTTAATCCTTACAGTATCCTTGTAATCTTTGGCTCCCAAGGAAACTGAAACTTCAAGAGTGTGTATGAGTCCAAGGTCACATTCGCAAACTTACATCTGACTCCGGGTCCAATGCATTTGGCCCAGGGTGTTCATGGTACATTTCAGGAGCAGTCAGCTTGCTTTTCTGAGACATCCACAAGAGGGACAAGGTAAAATGAGGCCGGAGAGCTCAAATTTAAACATTTCTAGGAGTGATTGTAAGATGAAAGAGTGCATGACTCAAAGCTAGAAATGAATATTTTTATGTTGATAAACAATAAAGTCATACCAATCAATTTACACAAATTCTATACTGAGATAAGTTTTAAATACTGCTCTCTAAAACAATGTTGTAATAATAGAAGCTCAACAAAATAATTGCATTTATTAGCTTCAGTCTTGCTCAGTTTCTCTGACATCTCCTACAGTGGTTATGATATTTTACGTCAAAAAGTCCATTACTCCAAAAATCACCCTGAGCCTAATTCACTGCAAATTTTATAGAATTTTCTTCTCCTTTCAAGAAATAAATTAATAGGGACAATAATAGCTAAATATGTATCAGTGTAAAGAATCTTAGCTTTCCTTTCAAAAAGCATATATACCTCTAGTAATGGTGGAAGTTACTGAGCTTGGAGAATTTACTGAGCTTCTGTAAACACAGTTTCTTTGTTTTTAAAATTAGAATGATGATCTCTACTTCCTAAGACTGTGTTCTGGAAGAACATTGGTCAAATTTTAGTTTCTGTGCTGAAAAACCCTTTGCCAACACCACACAATTAATGGTTTTGTCTTTTATTTCTTTCTTATGAAGGACAAATGAAATTAACAAATCCTGACTGATTTCTACTACACCAAAGTGAGTCACATCAAGAACTGTGTGTGGCTTTCCCAGAAGATAAATTCCACACTTTGTAACAAATGCAACATGCTGTCCCTGCTTAATGTTTAATATTGTTACTTAGTAATCAAGAGGTCTGCTACTGACTTCCCTGCTCTGGAAGTAAGGGAGTCATGTAGGAGCCTCCAGGCTGCCAATCATTTCTGTGTCCAGTTAGATAATAATAGAGGCCAGAATATCTCATGGAAGGACAGTCACCAGCACAGACAAAGCTCTATGCCTTCCCCCCAGACCCACTCCCCTCAACATGGGCAAGCTGAGGGGCTGAAATCAATGTTGGTAAAATCTAAATATTTTTTAATTCTAGTTTGTGTAGAAATCAACAGACCCAAGAAAAATCCTTTGACTTGTCTTGGCTCACAGAGTCCCAAAATGTCTGCCTTATTGCTCATTTTTGTTAAAGGAAAAAACTAGACAAAATAAACTTAACAGAGTTTATTTCAGCAAAAGACAATTTATTAATCAGGCAACGCTCACACCTGGAAGAGCTCCCCTCCAGCAGCCTGAGAAGTGAGCTTTCATAGGCTGAATGGGAAGTGAATAAACTACTTGATTGGCTGCAGCCTTAGTTAGGCATGGTCTGGTGGGCGTGCCTAGTTACAGAGCCAATCGGCTGGTCGGCTGTCTGTGACTGGCTGAGGCTCTTCCCTGCGACCCCCAAATTCAGTTACGAAAAATGCCAACAAGTTTCAGTTGCTCACAGTGAAGGTCTGGGCACAGACACAGCCTCAGGCTAATGACCCCATTCTTATTTGCTTTAACGTTTTAAAATAGCAAAAAGACAAGGGTCATTCTGAATCACACAAAATCTGAAAGCAGAAGACGTACTGAGTTCTTAGCTCAGTGAAGGCACATAATTAGGCGTTAGAGGAAGGGTAGTTGCTTTCCACTTCTTGCTCGCTACTTAGGTGGGAGTGAGTGAACACAGCAAAGCCAGGTACCATTCACCCAGCCAGCCATACTACTTAAAGGAGCTCTCAAGGTGCAAGTCCTTAGCAGTAAGACAGTTTAGCTTGCTCTAACCTCGTTCAGAGAATGTACTACCAACTATGACATAGTCTGGATGGAACAAATAAAAAGCTGGAATTTGTGGGGTCAAGACATATTGAAACTCTGTTTATCCTTTTGACCTCCAGTGGCCTCTGCCATGAACTCAGTAATCTCTAGGTCAAAAGAGAATCCAAAAGTGCCTCAACTATCTCAGAGGGCAACACAGGCCCCGAAGGATCTCATGGGACCTTCTGACTTGCCTAATTCATTCCTTTCTCCCTATTCTTTCTGACACATCCAAACATGGTGGCATGTAGCTTTGCGTGATCACACGCAAAGATCATCAATGTCTATTTATGCAGCAGCATACATATCCACAGATAAAACCTGCCTTGGGGACTGTGAGTAGCTGTCAACAGCTGCCTCCAACTGACTTAGCTACTTTAGATAGCTCCCCACCTTCTCTGTGCTGTTGTTAGAGATGGCTTGCTTAAATTCATAGAACCAGCAAGCCTTCCAAGAATATAATCTGCCCTGCAAACCAATGGATTAAAAAAAAAAAAATGAAACTTCTGCTAGTAGATGACAGAGTCAGAGTGTCAACTCAATTCATTAGAAAGTTTGTGTTTTGAAATTCTCCCACTCTATTTAAAAGATGTGAAGTTGTCATATCTTGAACTCCACTCATAGTCTTTTCTCCGTTAATGAGTCAGCCACTGTATTATTCTTAAAGGTGGAGTCATTGTGGAAGTGGAGAGAAATTACCCTCGTATATGTCAAAGTTTGTCAAATATCTCAAAATCTAGGGAACGAAGATAGCAGAGACACATTAAATTCAAGACAAATATAGAAACTTGACAATAAAGCCTCTCGAGCTGCAAATCTTTTGCCTTCATAATCTGCCAAAACTCAAATTTTGGAAACCCAATATTCTGAGGACATGATCATGAAAATACACTTTGCTCATCGCAAGAGAAACTTCAGCTTCACCACCCCTATCTCACTCCTATCCTTAACCCCCCTCTCTTGCCCAACTTGAACCTCAAGAAAACAAATCAAGGTCAGCAGAATAAACTGGGGTTAGATCGCCCAATCTGCTGGCCCCTGAGGTAGAAACTGTGTTCAGATCAGAATCTGCACCAATTCTCCATCTCACTGTCAAGGCGCTTCCTGTCCTTGCCCAGCAGCATTCACCGAGGCACTTTAAAGAGGGCAATGTCTCCAGGCTGCTGCCAGCAGATAAACGCCTGTTGTTTTACACAGGCTGGCTGGGGGAGCGGGTGTGACCCTCTTTGCACTGCATAAAGGCAGCCTGATAACAACAAATTGCCTTGTCAGCCACAACAGATACTTAGTTATTAATGGAAATAATAACAGATTATATCAGCTTTGCACACTGTAATCAAAAGGAAGATCAAAGGGAACTAATATTACAAACAGTTAACAGTGAAGACATGCTAATGAGATAAAAACCACTTTCCTCTCCCCCCTTCCCAAATGCACCAGTGGAATAATTATTAATAACAAATGATGTCATTTAAACTTGGACAATGGTTTTAATATCAAAAGTATAGCCACACCAGTAAGGCTTTTTCTTATTAGATAAAATTGTTTTCGGTGTTAAAAAAATACTTAATTGCATTCGGCTGGTGTTATAGGACTACATGATTATGAACCATCTGATTTCAGCTGGTTCAAGCTAAACTCCCTTTGCCTTTGGTTGTGACTGCAAACATTGAAGCAAAGAGCCATTTTGGTTTGTTAATAATCAACACAGGATACAGAGCCCGATGAGCCCCTCCCTGGCTTGTCATTAGAGGGACTGCTATCACAGTAGAGTACTTTTCATATTTACCCAATCTTCCTCACCAGTTAAGCCAGCCCTTTACTGCTTTGAAGCACTATGCAAATATTAGTGTGTGCCAAGGCCATTCTCAGGAGGTGGACAGGTATTTTTATTACCTTTCCTTCTGCAGAGAAACTGAACAACAACAACAAAAAATCACTGACCATGGGTCATTTTATTCTTACAAAGTCTTGATTTGAAGTTTCACTTCAAATTATTGCATTTGCATCATTCCATAACAAGCACACAATATTTGGGTGTTAATTTATATATATCACCAAGGATATGTAATATTGCTGACTTTCTTTATACAAATGAAAGTAAGATGTCTAACACAGAAGGAAAGTAGCTGGTTAAGGACTCACTCAGTCATAAAATCTCGGAATGGGGACCATAGACTGAACTTACCTACCAACGAATGATGGTAAAGTCAAAAGCCATAGATTTTAGGCCCTGGATACATGATTTGCTTATTTTATGAACTTGAAAATAGCAATAAATACATTTTATTTCAAAGCCTTTTTTTTTAATTTGGGGAAAATAATTCTGAACCTTCCATTATCAGAAGTATAAAGATAAGTTAAAAGATTTCCCCTTGTAAACTGTAAAACATGCTATGTAAATACGAAGTTATGATGTAATATCCTTTACCAATTATAATAGCAACTGTGTTTCAAAAGTAGCTTATTTTTACTTTCAATACAAAGTGGAGTAGAGAACAACTGCAGGAGAAAATCAGAAATCTTTCTGGAAAATGGAAAGCAAAAGGATTCTCAGTGAGGAAAAGAAATCAGAGGGGAGGGAAGGGATCTCAGTAGAAAATAAAAACAGATGGCTGCAGAGGAGGGGAAAGCCATTCTCCCAGGCAGAGTTCCAGGGATGCTCTAAGATCTACACTGGCAGGTGTGGGGAGCACAACTAGCTCTGGGTCAGAAGAAGATCAATGATAAAGATCACACTTTATGAAATATTTGGGCCACGCTTCCTCCCTTCTCTCCTCCTTCCCCTCAATCCCTGCCCATGCAGTGAGACAATCTACAGTAGAGCCTGCCTGGTAGAGAAAGGTAGCCATATTGGAGGACATGGAAACTTGTTTGAAAGCCAACTACAGAGCAATCTGAGCATCGATGTAAATAATTACTGAAACGGATTATAGTAATTTGAATAAAATAGAAATACATGAGCCCACACTGATATAAATAAGTAAATAAATGAAAAATGAGGGAAATGTCTACCAAAGAGTAAAATGCCGACTAATTAATTAATTAATTAAATTTCTTCTTCATTGACCTTAGAGTGGAAAAACCTGCCAGATGTCATCTTCAACATGTGATAAAACGTAATGCTACCAGTAAGAAGACAGATTGTCATCGTATGCCTTTTGATGTGGAACACTTGGAGGAAGTCTTGTGGTATTCCTGCCAAAGTTATCCAGTTGGAATCTAATCATGAGGACACACTACACAAGCCTAAGCTGAGAGACATTCGACAAAATAACTGGCCTATACTATTCAAAAACATCAAGATCAGAGAAAACAAGTAAATTATTTTTCAAATTGAAATCTAACAAAGATATTTGACAGCTAAACACTATAAAAGACTTTGATGGAATTATCAAACCTTTAAGAGTATTTTTGGGACAAACAGCAAAATTTGCATGGGTCTTTGAATTAGAAGGCAATATTAATCTCATGTTGATTTTCTGATTTTGATGGTTACAGTGTGGTTTTCTAGGAGTATAGGCTTGTTTTTAGGAAATAAAATATCCTTGTTTTTAGGTAATGGGGACTCATGTCTGTAACTTACACCCAAGTAAAGTGGTCAGGAAAAAAAATAGCAATACATATAGAGTAATAAGAAAAATGTGGCAGGATGTTAATAGTAGTGAACCTGGGTGTTATGGACTGAACTGGTCCCCTCAAAATTCATATGTTGAATTTCTAAGCCCCAGTACCTCAGAATGTGACTATATTTAGAAATAAGGCTTTTAAAGAGGTACAGTTAAATGAGGTCATGTGGGTGGGCCCTAATCCAATCTGACAGGTGTCCTTATGAGAAGAGGACAAGCAGACTCATGTCCACCAGAGAAGATGGCATACAGAGGAAGGGGCACATGAGGACACAGAGAACAGGAAGCCAGCTGCAAGCCAAGGAGACAGGCCTCAGGAGGAATCAAACCTGCCAATACCTTGATCTTGGACTTCTCACCTCCAGAACTGTAAGAAACAAATGCCTGCTGTTTAAGCCACCCAGTCTGTGGTATTTTGTTATGACAGCCAACTCGTACACTGTGTGTAGTGTATACAAGCATTCTTTGTATTTTTTCATATATTGTTTTGTCTTTATTAAGGTATAATTTATGTATGGTAAAAATGCAGAGATCCTAAAGTATAGTTTGTTGAGTTTTGATATTCATTGCTTTTTAGCATAGGGATCATACTTTATAAACTTGCTTTATTCATTTAGAAATGTATCTTGAATATCTTCCCATCTATCCCATTTATTGTTATTTTTTTCACTGATAAATCATAATTGTGTACATTTATGGTATACAATATGATATTTGATATATATACACACACACACGCACAAAATGTGGAGTGATTAAAACAATCCAAGTAACATATAGATCACCTTGCCTACCTATCATTTTATGTGTTGAGACATTTCAAATTTACACTCTTATTTTGAAATATATGCTACATTATTATTGATGACAGTCACCCTGCTGTGCAATAGATCTCAAAAGCTATTCCTCCTATCTACCTGAAACTTTGCCCACTTTGGTCAAGAGCTCCCCCTCCCTCCCTCCCCACCCCCAGCCTCTGATAACCACCATTCTCTCTGCATTTTTATGAGTTCAGCTTTTTTAGATTCCACAGGTAAGTAACGTGACACAGTGTTTGTCTTTCTGTGTCTGGCTTATTTCACTTAACATTATGTCCTCGAGACTCATCCATATTGTCACAAAGGTTAAATAGTATTCTATTGTGAAAATATGTCACATTTACTTTATTCATCCATTGATGGTCAATCTGATTCCATATTTTGGCTATTGAGAATAATGCTGCAAAGAGCACGGAAGTGCAGGTATCACTGGTTCATACGGTAGATGAAACAAATAGCTCACAGCAGGGGAGAAATACTTGCAAATGATACATCTTATAAATGGTTAAAAAAAACCCAGAATGTATAAGGAATTCAAACAACTCAATAGCAAAACAAAACCAAAAAAAGAAACAAAGGCCGGGCGCCATGGCTCACGCCTGTAATCCTAACACTCTGGGAGGCTGAGGCAGGTGGATCGCTCAAGGTCAGGAGTTCGAGACCAGCCTGAGCAAGAGTGAGACCCCGAATCAACTAAAAATAGAAAGAAATGATCTGGACAACTAAAAATATATAGAAAAAATTAGCCGAGCATGGTGGCGCATGCCTGTAGTTCCAGCCACTCGGGAGGCTGAGGCAAAAGGATTGCTTGAGCCCAGGAGTCTGAGGTTGCTGTGAGCTAGGCTGATGCCACAGCACTCTAGCCTGGGCAACAGAGCAAGACTCTGTCTCAAAAAAAAAAAAAAAAAAAAAAAAAAAAAAAACCACAAACACCAAAAAAAAAAAAAAAAATTAAAAAATTAAAAAATGGGCAAAGGACCTGAACAGGCATTTTTGAAAAGAAGACATACAAATAGCCAACAGGAACATTTTAAAATCTGCTCAGCATCACTAATCATTAGGGAAATTAAAATCCAAACTGCAAAGAGATATCATTCCATACTTGTTAGACTCTCTTAATAAAAGATGGAAGGCAAGTGTTGGCAAGTAAGCAGAGAAGCGGGAACTCCTACACACTGTTGCTGGGAATGTAAATCAGTACAGCCACTATGGAAAACGCTGTGGAGGTTTTCAAAAAAACTAAGGATAAAACTACCATACAGGCTTTCTTTGTACCATTTCTGTAACTTTTATAAGTCTTCTAATTGAAACTATTTTTAAATATCAAAATAAAAGCTAAAAATTAAAAAAATACATGTCCATATATTCAAACAGAAACAAAAATACATATCCATAGAGTATTGCTAAATCTAAAAACAGCTAGTCACAGAGCAGTATGATTCAATTTTTGTTGGGATATAAAGAAAGAATATATGAGATATATTTTCATTAAAAATGCCTGAAAAGACACATTATAACAATGTAAAACAAGGATCACTTCTAGGCAATGGAGTTAACAAACATGAGAAAAATGAAAGCATTTACTTTGTACCATGTATATTTTTGTAGTTTTCAGATTTTTTTGACAAAGAAAATGTATGTTATATGACTATCTATGTATATATAATTATACATATATATACATATATATGTAAATTCATGTGTAGAAGTTAGCAATTCAGAATAAAATTCTCTTATATTGACATCTAAGGTGAAGGTGAGGCACAACCAGCCTACCCTGACTCTGTCCTCACACTCTTAACATACCAGTCAACATGGCCTGCCCACAGTGATGGAGCATATAGCAGCGGCTATGTTATGCAAATATATATATATATATAATGCCACATTATCTTTTGAAATGTTCATGCCAGCCAGCACTATCCAAGAAGGATTTAGCATTCTCCTGACTCAGGGTGATGTGACTGTAATATATGTGTGTGTGTGTGTGTGTGTGTGTGTGTGTATTTCAGAGACATTTTCAAAACATATTGTATCTATAAAACAATAACAGCCTACTGTGGAAAAAGAACAATGGAGAAAAATAAGTATTTAAAATGTAAAGTACAACTGTTAAATTAAAAACAACAAAACAGCAACAAAAGCAGAAGAGTTGGAAGATAAAGTTTCCAGGATATAGACCCAAAAGGTGACCTCAAAGAAAAGAGAAGACGGCAAATATGAAATAAAATTTAAGAGACATAGAGGGGGCCAGTGTAGGACCTCCAAAGCCTAATAAGAGTTGGAGAAAAAGAGATAAAGGGAGGAAGGAGAGCAGGAAAGGGGTGGGGAAAAATGAGCAGTAAATGAAAGGAAAAGAAATGAATGTAAAAATAGAAAACAATTTTCTAGAATGAAAAAAGACATCAATTTTCAATCACTTGAATTACTTTAGGGAATAAAATAATGCCTTTTGCAGTAACTTAGGATGGAACTGGAGAATATTAACCTAAGTGAAGTATCTCAGGAAAGGAAAAACAAACACCACATGTTCTCACTAATAAGTGGGAGCTAAACAATGGGGACACATGGTCATAAAGTGGAGTAAAGGACATCGGAAACTAAGAAGGGAGGCGGTTGGGGGTGTGGGATAATAACTCATCTGTCGGGTACAATGAACACTATTCTGGTGACCGGCACACTAAAAGCCCTTACTCCTATATTATACAATTCATCTATATAACAAGAACATTTGTACCCCTTAATATTTTGAAATAAAAATTATATAAGAAGAAACTAAAACCAACCATAGGCATTCTGACAATCAACTACTATATATTTCAGTATACATCTCTAAAATAAAAACATTTTACAACATGGCCAAAAATTTTTCTCCCCTAAAAATTAATAATTTCTTTATGTAATCTAATACCATGTACATACATATAAAATTTTCCCAATTGTCCCAACATGTTAGAGAGATAGAGATTTACATAGGTCGATTCTCATTTTTCACAGTAGTTATGTTCTGTAAAGTCACTGTGAACACTGAATTAGCAAATACTAACTTATTCCTATTGTTCATAGCAGAAATAGAAGGCTAGATTTCCTCCAGTCACATTCTAGTCAACTGAAACAGCATTTGCATTACACACAGGTTATTTTGCCAATGTCCTGTTAAAACAAGCCTGTCTTGTCAGCATAAGAAACCTGGTTTTCCACATAATTGCTGTCCTGTATAATACTCAGCAAGTTTTTTTTTTTTCCAAATTCTTCTGCAGCCTCCTGATCTGCAGAACCTGGCTCACTTGCAAATTTAAAATTTTCATGCCGTATCACCTTTTGAAACGTGCATGCCAGCTGGCACTATCCAAGAAGGGTTTAGCATTCTCCTGACCCGCAGTAACGTGACTGTAAATTTCTTCGGCTTCCAGCCTCTCAACAATGCTCTCCCCTACATATTTTTTATTGCTCACCACATGACTTCACACATTTAGCCACTTTGCCATTTTTTCCATAGCTTCATTATGCACTATAGATGTTATATTAACACTTTCCAGAGTAGCATCACATGCAGATCAGCGAATTTCCTCCTTCTCTTTCTAGGTAGGTGTATCAGATTGCTGATTCATTAACATTAAACTCAGGGCCAACAGCTTTATTTCTTATGCCCGAATAAAGCTTATCAAACACGTATTTTCTCCATAAGGCACATCACAGCCTTCTTGCACTTAGGAACACTAGACAGCACTTTAGCACTGCACTGGGGGCACACGAATGTGAAAAATATGGCACTAAATAAGACCACTGAAAGGATATTTGCTTTACAGTGTAAGAGTTTGAACAAGAAGGCAGAGTATTGCCTTGTTTGACCTCAGCTGGAAATGTACATGTGGGCAACTCAAATTGTTCACAGCTTTGTGCATGTCCACGAATGACTGAAAAATTACTACAAATATTGATTTTGGGGTTACAAATAAACTTACCAAATTTTTGAAATACATATATATATATTTTTTTCTCAAACCAATTTAACTCAGGCTTCAATATGGCGTGGTATTGAGCACTTAATAATAAACTGTGAGATTTTAAGTGATAATGGACAGTTTTTACAGCTCAAATTATAATACCTAATTCTGCAACTGGTAGCATTCACATAAACATAATGTTGTAAATATCATTTATTGGCTGTTAATGTTAAAATCAACATACAGACAAAACACAAATGCCCTAACTATAATATAAATGTTACGGAATAGACAATGTAAGTTCTAACTCACAGAAATTGGGTGATGGGCAAGAGAGGTCAGTTAGAGAAAAGGTAGGGGCCTAGCAGTTCTCATTTAGCCTACTTGGAAGTCAAGATAACTTGTATAAGTTATAGGTCAAGACATATAAGCTAAACTGGAATACCACAGAGTCTTCCATTTTCAGGAACATCAGTTTAGATAATATGACCAATCACCCATCTGAAACAATTATTAATAGATAAGCTGAATAAAATATACTGTCAAAAATATTTTAAAACATATCAATGAATTGGCAAGGAAATAAATACTTAGAAATCAAAAACTAAGTGAAAGCAAGACTCTGATAGGGGTCACCAGAGCACTGAAGATGGCTTTTTCCTTAAGGTCATTTGTTAAAAAGGGTGGATTTTGACTGTGATCTTTAAAGCCTGGCAAGGCACAGCAGAGGTATGGAGTCCAGGGCTGAGAAAAATGGGACTATTAAAAACACACCCAGAGGGCTGAACCCAGGCAGTTCTGGATTTTGCGAGTCTCTGAAGCTTATATAATTTTAAGGGTTTTTTTTTAAAGAAAAAAAGAATACAAACGGCAAATGTGAAGTTGGTTCTGCACAAGGAAGGGGCTCTGAGGTTTCGGCTTTATTAGCTTCAGAGAACCTCCTCTGACTCAATGCTGAGGGGCTGGAAGAACTAACAATAAACTACCAGGGGACCTCCATGACAAACTGTCTTTTTCAGGAAGTCATAATATCAGATTGGCCTTTTTAAGGGTATAGGCGGTCAAAAATACATGTCAAGCTAGAATTTAAAGGGTTTTCAAGTTGGTTGTGTTTTCACTCCCCTTGCAAAAGCACCTTCAGTTAATGTTAGCCCAAACTGGGAAATGATATTTGGAAAGATTGTAAGACAGAATATGTGTATTAAATAATAATAAATGAAATAGGCAAAAGCATCAGAGACAGGAACATGTCAATAGAAAATAAATATAGTAAAAGATGATCAAAATCATTAAAATTTAGGAAGATAAAAATTAAAACTTACGATACCCAGAGCAGTCAAACTCATGAGACAAAAGGTAGAATGGTGGCTGTCAGGGGCTGCTGGAAAGAGAAAACAGGGAGTTAATGTTTAATGTGTGCAAAGTTGCAGTTTTACAAGATGAGAAGATCTCTGGAGATGGCTGGTGGTGAAGGTTGCACAACAATGAAAACATGCTTAATGCCACCGAACTGAACACTTAAACAAGGTTAAGAAAGCAAATTTAATGTTACGTGTATTTGACCATAATTAAACATTTCAAAGAAGTCAAAACTAAGCTGAGATACTTTCATTTCTAACGAAAGCCACAATATAAAACTCTGACAAAAGTCCTTATAACAAAAACTCACACACTTCTCATGGGAGTACAAACTGACTTTTTAAAATTTTATTTATTTTTTAATTTTCCTTTGGGAGAATAACGTATTATCATCTGGTAAAGAAGATGTGTATACCTTAGGACCTATGAATTCAACTCCTAAAGCAATGGATTTTAAATACAGTCTGTTACAAGGCTGTGAAATTAACTTCATGGGTAATAACCAGAACTTTTCTTAAAGGGATAGAATGACAACGTCATACGTAGTAAGCATAGGTATGATTTTTTATTCTTGTATTTATGTGTGTGGGTATGTGTGTGTGTGTGTGTGTGTGTACTAGGACTGTGATATAAATCGTTTAACTTACTATGAGTCACTTTGAAATGACTGAAAAATATTGCCCTCAAGCAGGGGCTGGCAAACTACGGCCCCAACTGAACCCAGCCTGGGGAATGTACTTGCATGGCCCATGAGCTGAGGATGTATTTTACATTGGTAAGAGGTTGCAAAAATCAAACAACCAAAAAAGAATGCGGAACAAAGACAGTGTGCGGCCTGCAAAGCTGAAGATATTTACTACCTGGATCTTTATAGAAAAGGTTTCCTAGAGAAATTCTTGTGCACAAGGAGACGTGTTCAAGAATATACATTGCAGCACTGTTTGTTTTAATAAAAACACTGGAATTAATGCAAATGAGCATGAACAGAATAGGTATATAAATTTTTTTATATAAATAAATTTTATACAACAGGAAAAATGAGAGAATTATAGCAACGTGTAACCACCGGGATAAACCTCACAGACAAAAAATGAACAGAAAAGGCAAGTTGCAGAAAAACACATCCAGTATAAGTCTATGTATGCCAGGTTAAGAAGCATGAGAAAGAAAGAACATATTATTTAGAGTTATAAATATTTGATATAACTATAAATTAAGACAATAATAAACATATTCAGAATGGAAGTTCTGAAGGGGTCAGATAAGGAATAAGACTGGGGATCTGTGAACTAAAGTGAAATCTTGAGGCTCCCCCAACCACATGACTGAATGGACCCCCTCTTGGCCAAGGGGTTACCCTAAAACTGAGTTGCCAGCCATGAGAAGGGAGGTCACACAAGCCTCATCACGTCCCCCTCCCTTCTTGGAGACATCCTTTGTAACTCATTACAGGCCTAAGGCCATGCAGGACACACCTGCAGGTCCTCAATACACATAACAAATCACTTGAGTCTGGATATAGGGCCGGTGGCTTGTCTTTGATTAACAGACCTTCTTATCTTAACTTAAAACATTCCAAGCTTTTAGCCAAAGCCTCATTTCTTTAACCAGTTACAAATCAAACCTACCCAACTACAACCTGTAAGCCCCCATTTTGAAATGTCCCGCCTTTTCGGGCCAAACCAATGTATGCCTTCCATGTATTGATTTACGATTTTTCATGTAATTCCTGTCTCCTTCAAATGTATAAAAATGTATACAATGTATAAAACCCAACCACAGTGAATCCACTTGCTCAAGGCTTCTTGGGTGTGGCTCTGGGTCATGGTCCTCAAATTTCGTTCAGAATAAACTTCTTTAAATTATTTTACAGAGTTTGGCTTCTTTTTCATTGACAGGTATATATAAAGGAGATTAAAAATCGTGCTATGTTTTTGGGTTGTATTCATTATTTAATAAAAAAGCAATTTTTATAAAAACTGTTAAAATGGTCATTGAGGAAAAAAGTGAAGTAAAATAACAAAAATTGGAAGGAGAATGAATAAATAGATATTCTCTAAACATGACAAATTAAGAAATGGAGGAAAAAAGGTTATATTTTTAGATGTGGCAACAAATTCCAGAAGTAAAAGCAGAAAGAGTTAAAAGTGATTATCTCTGAGATAGTGGACTGGGGATAGGAAAGTTTGGGAAGGAGAGTGTTCCAAAATGGCATATCCTTCTATTATTTTTAAACAATCTTCATGCGTATTTTATGCACACACACATACACACCATATATAATTGTGTATATACACCTCTCTATATAAATATATATGATTATATATGATATCATTATTAGAATTTAAAACCAAAAAAAAATCTCAAATAAATTTCAAATAAACTTATCTTAGACATTGAATATTAACATTCAATCTTTAAACTTTTGGTAAGTGCATCTTTATTCGACGAAAGCTCCTACAGGTGGAGGGTTTCCCTACATCCACTTCTAGCCTCCTGGACAGCTCCTTCTGTCCTTCCTGGCATGAACACTCCTCCTCTTTCTAGGAGGTCTCCTTCCCAATACCCCATCCTGCCACGACCAGAACATTACCGTCCTTTGAGGCTCAAGTCCAGTGTTACTTTACCCACACAGGTTTCCCTGCTATGGCCCAGCTCATAGTAAACTCTCCCTCCTTCGAACTCATGAAGTCCTCTTTCTACCTCTTTTAGAAGATGTTTCATTTTCTAGCTCAAAAAAGTCATTATTTACATACATGTTTCATCTTGGTTACGAAACCTTAAGCTACTTGAAGGCTATGTTTAATCTTTAAATAATCCCAATTGCCTTGTACTATGCATTGCCTATCAGAGAAACTAAAAGTTTTATAGAATTAATTATTTCTTTGGGCATATAGCCTATTCAGGATAGAATTATCAAACCTTATTTTGAAAAGCCATAACCGTACAGAAATACAGCACACATGTATACATACATCTTCACATACGCACACCGATGTACACACACAAACATGTATAAATGTGTGTGTGGAAAACAGCAATCGCTGTGCTTTAAGAGGAACCTTTCCATGGGTAAAGAATGTGTAACAACCCTTTCTCTGCCAAGAAAATTCAGGAAGATTGAATAATAATAATAATGTGACTTACAGAAAACTGTCTGTGGCCTTTCCTTGGACGAAAATGCCTATATGTAGGGAAAACAAAATATAGTCAATCAGTAAAAGCAAATGTGGTGCTGACTACTTACAAAAGCAAGAAAAGTTATTTTTAGTCTTCAAAACCAAGCTACAAAGAGAATTCCCAAATATCTCCCAAATATCTGTTTTTCCAAGGATCATATTGGAAATAGTGCTGCTATGATTATGCTTTTATATTATTTCTATAAATGTGCAAAATTTTGTCTAAGGTATACATCCACAAGTGCAATTGCTGCATTACAGGGTGTGTGTGTGTGTGTGTATACATTCATTTTTCAAGATCGCATCAAACTGCTTTTCAAATAATCATATCTATTTACAATCCCACTGGCAGTGTAACAGGCTTCATATTGCTCTGCAAGCTCATCAATACCGTTGCTGAGTGACTTTAACTTTTAGTGACTATTTGGTTTCCAAATGTTACCTCATTATGGTTTTAATCTTCATTTTGCTGTTTTACTAAAGCCATTGAGCATCTTTTATATGTATTTGACTATTTGAGGTTGATATTCTAAGAATAATTTTTTATATTCTTAGATTGCTTTTTCATTGGTTTGTTTGCCTTTTAAACAGTTTACTCTGAGGAATTATTTGCATGTTCTAGATATGAACCGTCTTCCACTGACATGTGTGGCAAACAGGTTCTCTTAGTTTGGGGCTTGCCTTTTCACTCTATGGTATCTTTTGATGAGCAGAAGTTTTACCTTTAACGTAGTTAAATTTATCAATGTTCTTTTATGGTTTGTATTTTGGGGTCTTGTTTATAATATGGTGCCTATATGAGATCATTAAATATCCCCCTATAGCTGTCTTCTAAATTTTTATAGCTTTGTGTTTCCAATTACAGTCCTCAATTCGTGTGGATTTTATAAAAACAATTAAATACCCCATCTCTGGATGTAATCTCCATCATAATTTAAGTTCTGCATCATATTTTAAGTTTCCATATAAGCATGGGCCTATTTCTCTATTCCCTTCTGTTGCCAGCTTGTCTGTGATTCTTAATAGCTCATGACACACTGTAGCGGGGAAAACACTATTTTTGCTTTTTTCAGAATGGAGTCTTGACACTTCATTCTTCAAATAAATTTTAGAATCACCTTGTCAGGTTTCATAAAAACCTTGTAGGTTTTTGGTTGGAATTGTATTTAATCTGTGTGTCAGTTTTCAATGTATTAATATTTTTATTATATTGATTCTTTCCAGTTATCAACATATCTCCCCACTTATTTAAGACTTCTTTAATATCTTCGTTAAGATTTATATTTTTCTATATCACGTTAACCTCAAATATATTTAATCTTAGGCTCCTTATTTTTTATTAGATTTAATCTTACAGTCTTTATCATTTTATTGCTTTTGTAAAATTTTCTCCTAATATAAAATGCTATATAGACCATTATTTTGCTATTGAACTTAAATGTGTCAAAATTGCTAAATTATTTTGTTAATTCAAATTATTTATTTGTTTCTTTTCTGGGGTTTTGTTTGGTTTGGTTTTTGGGCTTTAGTTTTTTATGAGGACACTCATACCATCTGTAAATAATGGCAGTTTTTTCTCCCTTTCCAATTCTTAATTTTTAAAATGACATTTTTGTTTATTAGAACCATTTTTATGATGTTAAATGGAAGTGATAGCCAAGCACGGTGTCTCATGCCTATAATCCCAGCACTTTGGGAGGTTGAGGCAGAAGGATCCCTTGAGGCCAGGAGTTCCAGACAAGTCTGGGAAACGCAGCGTCTCTATAAAAAAATTAGCTAGGCGTGGTGGTGCGCGCCTGTGGTCCCAGCTACTCAGGAGACTGAGGCGGGAGAATTGCATGTGCCTAGGAGTTTGAGGTTGCTGTGAGCTGGGATCTGGCCACTGTACTCCAGCCTGGGAACAGAGAAAGACTCTGTCTTAAAAAATAAAAAAAAAATTAAGTACTTAATTAATTGTTAAAAAGAAGTGATAATATTGGGCATTCTTACCTTCTTTCTGCATTTCAAAAGAATGCTTTCAGTGTTTCAACACCGAGTGTGATTTGTTTTTGTTAATTTTTTAAAAAATAAGTAGCTTTAACCAAAAAATCCCCAATTATTTTTTGCTATTCTTAAAAGAATTTGAAAATGATTGGAATTATCTGTATTTTCTATTTTCAGTAAGATTTTTTTTTTACTATTGATCAAGTTATTTTCATTCATGTTTTATTTAATTTTAGCTTATTGTAATAATTTTCCATTAAGAATTCTCCCATTTTATCCATATTTTCTACTTTTTGCACATATTTCTGCAAATAGTATTATTTTTCTTTAACTTCTAGTATATCTGTCCTTATGGCCCTTTTCAAAATTTCTACTATTGGTCATTTGTGTCTTCTCTCTATCTTAATCGGTCCTACTGGAAATTTGTCCCCATGATTAGACTTTGCAGAGTATCAAATTTCGGCATGTGAACTACATCCATTTTATCCTTGTTTTTAATGTTAGTCATTTCTGTTTTTAACTTTAACTGTACTTTTCTTGTTTCTTTGGTTTTATTCTGTTGTTATTTATCTCTGTCTTCTTAAGTTGGTCCCTTTTGTCCAGTACATGTATACTTTCTTCTTTTCTATAATGAAGATTTAAACTCGTACATTTCTAATTACCATTTTAGAAGAAATGCCTAAATTTTATAACTGGTATTTTTAAAATCATTTTGTTCAATGTTTCCTATTTCCCAAATGTTTTTATTTTGAATCATAGATTATTATTATTTTTTTATTTCAGCATATTATGGGGGTACAGATGTTTAGGTTACGTATGTTGCCCTTCCCCCTCCCCCCAAAGTCCGAGTTTCAAGCGTGTCCATCTCTCGGATGGTGCACATTGCACTCTTTGTGTATGCGTACACCCGTCCCCTCCTCCCCCTCCCCCTCCCCCTCCCTCCTGCCCGACATCCAATAGATGTTATTCTTATATGTGCACTTATGTGTTGATCAGTTAATACCAATTTGATGGTGAGTATATGTGGTGCTTGTTTTTCCATTCTTGGGATACTTCACTTAGTAGAATGCGTTCCAGCTCTATCCAGGAGTATACAAGAGGTGCTATTGAATCATAGATTATTTTTAAATATGCTTTCAAATATTCAATCCTGTATTTTTAAAATTATTTTCATGTGACAAATATCTAACTTGATTGTGAGATGGCCAAGTAATGTGTTTTGTATGATAATGATTCTTTGACTTTTAAAAAAGTGCTTTATGCATACTTAAAAAGAAAGTACATTTCCCAGTTCCTAGGTGCACTCTTCCAGACAGTTCTCTCTCTCTTTTTTCCCTCACATGTTCTATAGCATTCCTACTTTTTGTTTGCTTGGTTCATTGATTCCTGAGAAAGGCATGTTAAAATCTCTCAGATCGTGGTTAATTTAGCACTTCCTCGTGGCAATTTTGTAAAGTATTGCTTTGAAACTATAAAACTATGTTGTTGTTGTATACGATTTCAGATTTTTTTGGTAAATTTAAACTTTAATCAGTATGGAGTAACTCTGTCTGAAGGAATGCTTTCTATTACAAATTGATCTTTTGTTTGACATTGATGTAGCCAGATTTTTCTTTACATTAGTATTTTCCTGCATGTATTTTTTTCTATTATAAATTTCACATATATAGGAACTTATGTTTTACATATGTGGCTCTAAGTCATATATAAGTGCATTTTTTAAAATCTAGTCTGACAAGCCTTGCCTTTTAACTGGAGAGTTGTATCCATACACATCAATGTAATTACTAGTAGATCTGAAATCATTTTTACTCTCTTATTTTGTTCTTTATATATACACTTATTTTTTTTTGTTGTTTTTTTCCCCCCTCTCTGAATTTTTGCCACCCTCTGGATGAAGCGTTTTTCTTTGTTTATTTGTTTTGTTTTAGTTTCCCTTCCTTGTTTGGAAATTTCATATTTGATTCTTACTTTTTTAGTTGTTACCCTATATATTTTAACAAATATATTTGACTTAAACAGATCTATAGTTTCTCTCTAGTCCCTTAGGTTTACTTTACCCATGCAACTGCTGTTTAATTATCATCACTTTGTACATCACTGCATACGTTCTCCGTTTTTTATCATTCTTTTTGCATCTATGTTTTTCCTCTAAAGTTCTATTTCTTCTTGCTAAAGCAAATTACTTATAAATTCTTGAATAAAGTCTGTTCTTGGTAAACTCTTTCAGTTTTTATCTGAAAATATCTTTATTTTGCCCTCATCTGTAAAAGATAGTTTTACTCCGTGTAGATTTGCGGTTGTCAGTACTTTGAAGATGCCTCACTCTTTTCTGCCTTCCACTGTGGCTGCTGAAGGTGAGCCTGTGGCATTAGGCTCATTCCTTTGGAGGGAATCTGTCTTTTCTTACTGACGTACGTATTTCAGATTTCCAAGGTATTTTTGCGGGGCCCTGAATTTTCGCATTAAGGGAACTGGTAGCGGATTTCTGTGTATCTTTTTTGGTGTGTCTTCCTAGATCTGAAGATGTGTATCTTTCATTAATTATAGAATATTTTCTATCATTTTCTCTTCAGAGGTTGCTTCTTTCTAATTCTTTATATTGTACCCTAAGACTTGGGCACCCTGTCCTCCATGTCTCTTCTTTTTCATACGTTACATGACCTTTTCCTTTGTCCTGTATTGTGAGTTATTTCTTTAGCTCCATACTCCAGTTACTAAGTCACTCATCTACTATTTACCCAGGTCAGTGCATTTGTATTTCAATAATTATACTTTTCCTCTTTAGATATTATCTTTGGTTCTTTATTAAGTATTCTGGCTTATTTTGAAGTCCATTGTTCTTCAATGTATTTTAATAGCCCTTTCATTTCTTTTAACATATGCATTATATTTTATAGCTGTTTTTAAAATGTCTGTAGTCTTTCGAATCTGATTTTGTGATGTGTTGTTTCTGCTGATTCTTTCTCAGAGAGACTTGTTTTCTTATTTATTTTATAATTTCTGATTTGTTGGAACTTCATCTATTTGAAACTTTAAAGACTATATTTAAACCACACTTTCTCAAGAGAAAATTTGTATTTATTTCTGCGATGAGCAGGGCAATTCCCAATCTAGAACCATTTCAGGTTAATACCAGCTTCAGGTTTTGCAGGCCATAGAAGTTTTCTCTGGATATCTAGTGCAAAGTATTGGAAAATCAACTATTCGACTCACTAAATTTTAGGCCAGGCATGGTGGCTCATGCCTATAACCCTAGCACTTTGGGAGGCCGAGGTGGGAGGATCACTTGAGGCCAGGAGTTCGAGACCAGCCTGAGCAACATAATGAGACCCCATCTCTACAAAAAATAGAAAAACTAGCTGGGGTACCAGTGCACACCTGTTGTCCCAGCCACTCAGGAGGCTGAAGCAGAAGGAGTGCTTGAGCCCAGAAATCTGAAGTTACAGTGAGCTATGATCGGGCCATTGCACCCTAGCCTGGGCAACACAATGAGACCCTGCCTCAAGAAAAAAAAAAAAAGAAAAGAAAAGAAGGAAAAGAAGGGAAAATCAACTATTTGACTCTCATTAATTTTTAAATCAGAAAATCCAGTTTTAGTAACATATCAAGATCAGACTTATACATGATTACAGATCTTTATGCATTAAAAAAATACCTGTTAAAGTACATTTTCATGCTTTTCTGAGACATGGTAAAATGAAAAGAATAGTGGATCTGGTGGCCATTTTCTGTCTAAGTTTGTTTTTCATTTGGCTTAAATTTTTTAATCTATTTAAAGGAATCATTTTTTTAAAATCTCATGTTGTTAGGGCTAGTGACTGGCCCAGGAGGTCGGGTCTACGTGACCGGGGTGATAGAAAGGACCCCACTTTAGAGCTGTGGACTCGCATTCAGAGGAACACCTAGAACTGAGATAAGAGGTTGACCCAAATGAGGACGGAAGCAAAGTCAAGGGGCAACGTCAGATGCTGAAAGCCGGAGGACAAACACAGATACCAGGAGGGTGGGAAGACAGAAAGTGCTTTGACTTGAAAGTTGGTTGGTCCAGCAAGTCAGTTCTGCTGTAAGAGGGTAGTGTACCTGTGTCACACTTGCCACCGAGTGTGGAAGGATCCCCCAGATTCCAGTGGTCAGAAGTAAGGACCCATGCAAATGACCTTGAAGGTTTTGAATAACCCACAACTTTCATCTTTGAGATTTTATGAGATGGAGATAAAGAATGCTTTCTCGAGAGGAGGCTAAATTGAGTAGTCGTAACAGTATAAGCTAAATGAACGTAAAGGTGGGTATTCTCCTTTCCCCCTTGGACCTCTGTGTTTTATACAATACCCCAGAGGTGAACAAAACACTCCCTTAAGGTACGGAAGAAAATATTAGAACATTTATTTGTGTTTATTTTTATGGCATCCTTTTAAAAGAATTTCTATTCTGTGTAAATTTCATAATGCACATAATTCGTTACTCAGTAATACATATATTCATGCATTAACTCATTCATCTGCCCAGAAATGCTGAGAACCTTCTGCATGTCAAATACTGTTCTAGCCACGGGCATGTGGGTATGCACAAAAATGACAAAATCACCGCTCTCCTAGAGGCTGCATGACATCAGATAGAAAATAAACAAATGAACATGTAAATGTATCAGGTGACGATAAATGATATAAAGTAAAAAACAAAAGCAAAAACAATCAATCATTCAGACCGACAGAACCGAAGCCTGAGGGAAGGGAAGGGACGTTGGGTATGAAGAGAGGTCGGGTAAGGACTCCTTGCGGATATGTCGCTCGGACCAGGAGGACGTGAGGGAGGGAGAACCAGGCAGAGGTCGAGGCAGCCAGCCAGGTAAGTGCACAGGCCTGGAGGCAGGGCCAGCCTCCGCACGCCTGAGGAAGGGCAGCGAAGCCAGGGCGTGGCCAGAGCAGAGGAGCCGAGTGAGTAGGGGGAGAAGCGGGGAGAAAAAGGCAGAGGCGCAGGCAGGAGGAGGTCACGCCAGGCCTTGGAGGCCTCGGGAAGGACTCTGGTTTTATTCTGAGAAGGAATGCTATCCCAGGATTTCGATCACAAGATTTGATTTGCATTTTAAAAGGACCACTCTGGCTTCCGTATTGAAAACAGACTGTAAACAGAAAGAGTAAAGAGAGTAGGAAGCGGAGAGGCTGTTGCTGAGTCCAGGCAGGAGATCTTGGTAGCTCGTACAAAGGATAATAAATAAAACAATGGTACGTGTTTTGGAGCTGTGTATTTTTTTTAATTTTTATTTTTAATTATTATGGGTATATAACAGTTGTATATCTTTATAACGTACATACGCTGTTTTGATACAGGCATACAACGTGAATTAATCAGACCAGGGTAATTGAAGTATCCATCACTTCAGGCATTTAGCGTTTCTTTGTGTTAGGAATATTCCAATTCCACTCTTATAGTTATTTTAAAGTACACCCTCACTTATTGTCGCTTATAGTCACTTTGTTATGCTATCAAATATTGTTCATTCTGTATAACTATCTAACTGTGTTTGTGCATCCGTTAACCATCCCACTTTATACCCCGCTCCCTGCTATCCTTCCCGGCCTCTGGTTGCCGTCATTCTACTCTTTGTCTTCATGAGATCAATTTTTTTAATATTTAGCTCCCACATATAAGTGATAACATGCAAGATTTATCTTTCTGTGCTTCATTCATTTCACTTAACATAGTGTTCTCCAGTTCCACCATGTTGTTGCAAATAGTACGATTTCATTCTTTTTTGTGGCTGAATAGTATTCCATTGTGTGTATATACCACAATTTCTTTATCCATTTATCCACTGATGCACACTTAGGTTGATTCCAAATCCTGACTATTGTGAATAGTGCTGCAATAAACGTGGGGAGTGTAGATATATTTTCAATATACTGAATTCCCCTCCTTTGGATATATACCCAGCAGTGGGATTGCTGGGTCATATGACAGTTCTATTTTTAGTTTTTTAAGGAATCTCCATCGCGTTCTCCATAGTGGTTGCACTAATTTACATTCCCACCAACAGTGTACGAGGGTTCCCCTTTCTCCACATCCTCGCCTGCATTGGTTATTGCCTGTCTTTTTGATAAAAGCCCTTTTAACTGGGGTGAAATGATATCTCATGTTAGTTTTGATTTTCATTTCTCTGAAGACTAATGATGTTGAGCATTTTTTCTTATACTCGTTGGCCATTTGTATGTCTTCTTTTGAGAAATGTCTCTTCAGATCATTTGCCCATTTTTTATTAGATTATTTTATTTTTTCGTATTGAGTTGTTGGAGCTCCTTATATGTTCTAGTTATTAATCCCTTGTCAGATGGGTAGTTTGCAAATATTTTCTCCCATTCTGTGGGCTGTATTTCACTTTATTGATTGTTTCCTTTGCTGAGCAGAAGCTTTTTAGCTTGATATGATCCTATTTGTCCAATTTTGCTTTGGTTGCTTGTGCTTTGGGGAAATATTTTTTAAAAATGTACTTTGTCTTATAAGGATCCATTGAACAGATCAGGTAATGTAGCCATTTAAATTTGGGCTTTGACCCCAGTTAGATATGGATTTGTTTCACACATCTACTATGTAAGAGCCATTTGGTCTTGGGAAAGCTATTTAACCTCACTGAGCCTCATTATTTTGTCATCCATAAAACTGTTGTTTTATGTAGTTTTTGTAAGGAATACTGTTCACATATGAAAGGCAAGCAACATATTGTGTGGCACAAACTAAGTTCCCACTAAGAAGTGGCTAAACAGTTTTCACCCCAACTGTCAAAAATAAATTTGTGAGAGGATCCCCACCATCTCTGAAAAGCTTTGTCATTTCTCTTCTCTGTAGGCTGGTGAGAACGGCAGCTGTTGAATGGGGAAACCTAAATGCAACGGCAGTGGTTGATCTCAGCGCGTCAATGGCCGAGTGGTGGCTCATAGATGCCAAAAGCAAGGTAGGTATGGTTATCGTAATGGACAGCAAAGTCAAAGTGAAATCAGAATAGTCTGTCTCATGCAGACTTATTGATCACTTATTAGGTGCCACTTGGTAAAACTCAGCTATCTCAGTAATCCCACAAACAACCCTAAGTGGCAGGGATCGTGATCCGTCTTGTATCATAGAAGAGGAAACTGAGGATCAAAGATATAAAATAACATGGCAAAGGCCCACAACTTGTAAATGGTCAAGTCAGAATCTTAAACCCAGGTAATCTGACACCAGAGCCCAAATTCTTAGTGATTATACCCCACTGCCTCTTCGGCAAGTTCAATTACAGGACAAAGAGGATTTATTTTTAGATGCCTGCAGTCTGAGTCAGCAGTTAGTCATCCAGTTCCTCGCTGCTTTTTCTGAACTGTGGCTAGAATTGAATTAAACCCAACTCATCTCACTTCTGCCTCTGTCGATGTACAAAACAGAGTCACCTGCCCTCACTCCCCACTCCTCCTTCTGTCGGCAGTGCAGAAGAGCTTCGATATTCTTTACATAAATGTAAAAAAGTCATTTTGGTTCTTTAAGCACAGTAGAATGGCCTTCCTGCTTTAAAATTTCATTAGGAAAAATTTCATACACCCTGAGGCTAGAATGGGATGAACTCAGGTAAGGTATAAATCCAGGGAGACAGGAAAGTGTCGGAAAGAGGGTGGATGTTCCTTTCTCTAGAATGTGGGGAGCAGGGTTTAGTGAGAATGTATGTCTGCAAGAGCAGCATAAAGAGACCCTCAGTGCAGGCTGAAAGCTCCCATTGCTTCCAGAGGCTATAATTCACAGGTTCAATAACAAAGGCCACAGGGCTCAAGCTAAAAATAAGAGGAGGAAAAGTAAAGTTCTCTAGGGAAAATTAACTCACGTTCAAGGATGTCAGTTGGGCCGGGGGCAGAGGGGTGAAAGAAGGTATTTTCTCATGTTTCCTGGTACCTGGAACCCTTTAATGCAGCAGGAGAAGGTGAAGGGCACACGTGTTTGCGGTTATTTCACAGCACGGTTCCTGTTGGCACCGAATACAATTACACAGCCGAAATTAAGACTAATTCTGCCGTCTCTAGTCTAAAACAACTCAAAATCAATGGTCCACTGCAGATCTCCTCATGGGGCAAAGGAAGGCAAGGGAGACTGGCAAAGCGAAGTGGGGCATGTGTGTCTGCTTCAGAGCCTGCTCCTCTATCCAATAAGCTGATAGACGCCAATAAATAAATAGCAGAGGGAACAGCTCTATGAATAGTTCCTGATTACAGCAGAAGGCATTGTTGAGAAAGGAAATGAGGTCTGAATAGGGAAGAGATTAGAGTTCCTCTCTGAAATGCACTACAGGGATTTGCATGTTCCTGTTCACTTCCTCAGGATTTCTTTACTTCAGCAAACAGAACAATTCTATTGATGAGCTCACCAGTCCCCTTTTCCTCTCCCACAGGTGGTTTTCAAATGTTGTACATAAGAACCACCCGGAGTCATTGTCTAAATACAGATTCCTTGGCCTTGGGCTCAGAGGTTTGGACTGCAGTAGCTGAGGGTGAAGCCTGGGAATCACTCTTTATCAAACACCCCCGCTATCCTGATGCACCTCATTTGTGGGCCACACTGTTAGAAACACCACTAAGGGGAGCGCGCGCGCGCGTGTGTGTGTGTGTGTGTGTGTGTGTGTATGCACATATGTACAATTTATGTTAATGTTAGTATTTGCATTCATGGGTATTGACTGTTCGGTATTCAACATAAATAACATCACAAAAAAACTTATCCCAGGCTCCCTGCCCTCACCTCCACACCCCGTCTCCACTGTCCCCAGGGTAGGAAAAGGATTGAATATGTCAGTCACAAATGACACATCTACAATATCAAATGTAATTCACTTCTTAATTTAAGTATTTGGATTTTTTAAATGTCATTTATGACTGAACATTAACTATGCCTTCTAGATTTCCTATTAACCAATTCCTGAATATAATTATTCATGTAATTGTCAACTCTAATGCAAGGATTTTATCTAGGGACAATTTTTTTCATAGTTTATTAGCATAATAAGGTGAAAGTTCTTATTGTACTACTCACTCTTGTCTGTTTAGTTTTTAAAAGCCATTAATAATTTGTTGCAGAAATGCTTTTAATTAAAATGCTTTTGTACTCTCAGCCAGAAATATAAGAAATACAAACAAAGAAAATTAAGACTGAAAACTAAACCAAAAAAAATAGCAACTGAAGTAAGTATCACCGATGATCATGCTAGTTTGTGAATCGCTGCATGAAAATAAATCTTCACAAGCAGTGAATACAGAATAGGTTAAAAAACAGAACAATCCTGTATTCCCCCTCAGGAAAATCTTTAGTGAATTCTTGTTGTTTTGTTTGAAAATTTGTTTAAAAAATGTTGTTTCGAAACCCACTGAAAATCTGTAGGTAATTTTTTTGAAAATCCAAACCAACGTCCCACGATATGATGGCAAAAACGGTGCCTGTTTTCTTCTTCTCCTCCTCCTGTTTTTCTGCTCCTTCTTCTGTGCCCGGGGCCCACCACGTGGAAAGTGCTCAGTAAATACGTGTGGCTCTTGAAGAAATTCGCTAATTTGGCCTGAGTAGAGGAAGCCCAGTTTGAAGCTATAGAGGAATGTTTGAAGTGTCACTAACTTACCTTTTACTGTATTCAGTATCATAAATTAGTGGATGCCAAGGACATTTCCTGCTGGGAATGATTAATGACATAGTTTAAAATGTAGATATTTGCAGGTTTGTGTGTCTCTGACCTTCCTGGGTTCTTAAACTGATATAAAAAGGCAACCTCAAGTCCAATTCCACTCTCGCTCTGGGGTCTAGGGCTAAAGAACAAGAAATGCAGTAACTGTAACCAGCAGCGCACAGCACTGGCAAAGCCGGAGAGCAGCAGGACTGCACCAGCGGGGCAAGGTCTGTGGGCACCCGTGGTGCAGGAGCGGGCAGTACGCCTTGCTCCAGCCAGATTAGAGGAAAGCTCATCTGCAAGGGCCTTGGTTTTAAATAGTGGGACGTCTTTGCTCCTCCTATTACTGTATTCTGTACAGACGGACTCAGCAGAGTGGAGAAAGACCAGAACCAAGTACCTAAGATGGAGACTGAAGCACATCTCTGTCGTCAACCTTATAAGCAGCAGATACACAGATACACAAGTCAGTAAGCATAAATGAAACATACACATACATGTTTAACAAAATTGCACCAACTGACACACATGGAACACTGCGACCAACAACTGAAGAATTCACATTTTCAAGTGCATACAGAATACAGGATGTGTTCGAAAATAAACCATATTTTGAGCTATAAAGCAAGTAAAGAAACTCCAGAGGATTGATATACAGAGTATATTTTCTTATCACAGTGAAATTGTTAGGAATCATTAACAAAAAGTGAATCAGAAAATCCCTAAATGTATGGAAATTAAGCAATACACTTTAAAATCATAATGGAAATTAGAATATATTTTGAGCTGAATAATAATGAAAATTAAATATAGTAAAACTTCTGCAATGCATCCAAAACTGTGCTTCGAGGGAAATTTACAGCCCTAAGTATATATATTAGAAAATAGAAAAAACTAAAAATCAATAATGTAAGCATCATATAAAGAAAGTGAAAAAAAGTACAAACTAAACCCAAATAAATTAGAAGGAAGGAAGATAAGAACAAAAAATCAGTTAAATGAAAAACATAGAATAAAAATACCAGAAAAGTTAAAAAATGTTAAAAGTTAATTCTTCGAAAGAACTAATAAAAATAATAACCTTAGTGAAACTGGCCAAGAAAAAGAGATAAAACACATAATATCTTTATAAGTATTACTACTGATCCTACAAACATTAAAAAGTAAATAAGAAGATAATCTGAATCTATTTATGTCAAAAATTTGAAAATTTAAAATAAACGAGTTAAGTTTCCTATAAAAGACAACTTGCCAAAACTGACATAAGAAATGGAAATTTGAATATTCTTATATGTATTATAGAAATCAATCTCTAATTAAATACTTTACACAGAAAACTTCAGGCCCAGATGGCTTCACCAGTAAATTCTTGCAAACTTTAATGGAGGAAATAACACCCATCTTTTGTGAAGTTTTCCAGAGAATAGAGAATACTTCACAATGCAATTTTTAAAAGTCACTTTAAAAAATTCCCAGGACTTTAAAGGATACTAAAATTGTTAAAAAATGTTTTTTAAAAGAATAAATAACGGTAATTTATCTCATCAATATGTTTGAAAACATGTAAGTAAACTATAACAAATCAAATTCAGGAATAAAACATTGTATCCAAGTGAAGTTTATTCCAGAGATGCCATGTTGTTTCAACATTAAAAAAAATCAATCAATGTAATTGCCTACATTAATATAACACAGAGGAAAGCCACTTGATTATCTTAACGAATGCAGAGAAATTTAATAGAATTCAATATCAATTCATGATTACCAAATAAATAAAAAAGCTTTCCAAGCTCTTTTAGAAAATTATAAAGAAATGTTTCTTAATCTGATAGAGTATTAAAGAAAAAAACCTACAGCAAATATTAAACTAAGTGTGATTTTAAAAAATCTTTCCACCCTAATATTGGAAGGAGGCAAGGGTGTCTGTCATCTCCAATTCTACTCAACATTGCAGTACTGGTTCTAGGCAGTATAATGAGGCACACACACAAAAAATAAAAAAGTCTATTTATTGAGAGAGAAGAACAAAAATTGTCACTGTTTGCAGATAACATGGGCATTCAAAAATAATGTGTAGATACCCTTTAGAATTAAAATGTGTATTAAACAAAGTAACAAGATAGATACAAGGTCAAAACACAAAATACCAATTGAATTTTTTATATCAGCAAAATTCAATTAGAACATGAAATAGAAACTATTACTTACAAGAGTGTGAAAGAAACATCAGACACATAGTAATGAATATAGCAAAAAAGTGTTGAAGACCTCTGCTTTTAAAACTAAAAACATTACAGAGAGAAATTAAAGAAGAACCTAAGTGCATGTAAGAATATAGTGCTTTTAGATTGGGCAAAAAACCAGTATTATAAAGATGACAATTCTCCCCATATTGATCTGTATATTCAAAGACTTTCCAATTAAAATCCATGCAATTTTTTGGGTTTTTTTCCTTAATAAAAGTGGCTAACCCTTTCTAAAACATATGTGGGTAATATATAAAATTTATATAGAAATTCTTTTTTTTTTTTTTTTTTTTTGAGACAGAGTCTCACTCTCTTGCCTGGGGTGAGTGCTGTGGCGTCAGCCTAGCTCACAGCAACCTCAAACTCCTGGGTTCAAGCAATCCTACTGTCTCAGCCTCCCGAGTAGCTGGGACTACAGGCATGCGCCACCATGCCCGGCTAATTTTTTCTATATGTATTTTTAGCTGTCCAATTAATTTCTTTCTATTTTCGGTAGAGACGGGGTCTCGCCCTTGCTCAGGCTGGTCTCGAACTCCTGAGCTCAGAACGATCCACCCGCCTCGGCCTCCCAGAGTGCTAGGATTACAGGCGTGAGCCACCGCGCCTGGCCTATATAGAAATTCTTAAAGAAAAAGAACAAAGTTAAAATACTATACTAACAGGTATCAAAATATTATTATTTTTAATAAAGCTGTAGCTATATTGACACAAACCTAAACAACCGATTCAATGGAAGCGATCCAGAACTAACAGATGCTTTCGTACATGGTCACTAGATTTATAAAAAAGTGCCACACAATGTTGTGAGAAAGATGCTGATAAATAATATTGGATTGATTGGATTGCCATATAAAAAGAAACATAAAGTCATACCTCTCTTATATCATACAAAAATAAATTTCAGATAGTATATAGCTCTAAATAGGAAAGCTAATACTACAAATTGTCTAGAGGAAAACAGATTATATTCATGATTATGAGTAAGCAAAGATTTCTTAAACAAGACCTCAAAAAGCATTAACTATTTATGAAAAATAGATAAAATAGACTCTATAAAATAACTGTTATTTGCCAAATATCACCCTGAAGTGAGCCCCAAATAAGCCCTAAATGGTAAGATATTTGAAACGCATATTTTCAGCAGTGAACTACATGTGGAATGTATCCACACACACTCTCCCTCTAGAATGGCTAATATTAAAAATAAACAAACACCCTAACAATACGAATTGTTAGCCAGAATGTAGACTAACTGATATTCTGACTACTTGTGGAAGTGCAAATGGGTTCGATCACTTTCGAACTGCTTGGCAGTACTTACTACGTCTGCATGTGAACTTATCCCACTACCCAGCAATTTCACTTGTGTATTTATACCAAAGAGAATTAAAAACATATGTTGACCAGAAGAATATACAATGAGCACAGCAGTATTCCTCATGGTGGTTCCAAACTGGAAGTGACTCTGGTGTCTGTACATAGTAGAATACATAAATGTGTGACATTTGCATAAAATGATATACTATATAAAAATACAAATAGATTACTGCTGGAGAAGTTACATAGATTAACTTCATAATCATAATATTAAATTAAAATATAAATATAAAAGAGTGCCAACTGTAGGATTCTATTTATATAAATATCAAGAACAGGCAGTATAATCTACGATGGGGTACGGATTAGAATAAGGGTTACCTTTGCAGATGGCAATGAATGGATTTTATATGTGAAGTTAGTTTGCAATATTTTATACCTTGATCTATGTGATGAGTTCACTTAGCAAATACTCATTGCCTTGTACAATCAGGTTTTGTCCACTAAATCTTATGTAGTAATACCTCAATTATAGACGTTGACAAATGTTTAAAAATCCGTTACCTAAAATTTAAAGACCAGTAAAGGGAAAACAACGAGATACCACTATACTTACTAAAATGATTAATTTTTTTTAATAGAAAAAAAAAATAACTGTCACCAGTCACTGTCAAGGATGCGCATGGAGCAAGAGGACTCTCATTCATCGCTGGGGGGGGCTGCAAAATAGTAACGGGACTTTGGAATAGAGTCTGAGACTCTCTTATAGACCTGAGCACAGTCTGACCATACACTCCAGCAGTCCTGTGTTAGGTATTTAACCCACTGATTTTAAAACTTATATCCACACAAGGACCTGAAGACAAATGTTTCAAGCAGCTTTGTTCATACTCTCCCCAAATGGGAAGCAGCCAGGATGTCCTTCCGTAGGTGAACAGACGAAGTGCGGCACATCCGTGCTGTGGGACACCGTTCGGTTATCAAAGGGAATGCGTTACTAACCCAGGCGACCACATGCATAAATTTCAAATGCATATTGCTAAATGAAGCCAGTCTGATAATGGAGTCATAGTACGTGATCCAATTTATATGACAATGTGGAAAAAAAGCAGAAATGGAAAATGGAAAACAAGGGGCTTGGTGTGGAGGGAAGGTGACCAAATGAAGCACAGGAAATTTTGCAGGGCCTGAAGCTGTTCTGCATAGTCCAATAGTGGCGGATACTGGGCACTATTCCATAGTCGAATGGGATAGTGAAACGACCGTTCTTATACTTCTGTGTAAAAGCCTATAGAACTTTACAGCACAAAAGGTAAATCTGTGTATATGCAAATTAAAACAAGTGGGAGGGTGGAGAATCCCAGGATGTGTACAGACCATGACAAAGGACTCTAACTGTGTCACAGATGTGTGGCACAGCCTCAGTGAAGGGGTGGGAAACAGCTGCTGGTCTGAGTAACTTTGGAAATGACTGGAGAGATGAAAGGAACTGTAAATAAGCATCGTATTCTAGTTGATAAAGTTGATTCTTACAGAGGTATGGGTTAACAATTCTTAAATTGTTGTATATGCGTACTGGAATTGGAAAATAAACAAATGAATAGCAAATGATGAGAGCCAGGTTTCTTTGTGTTGGACTGGGCCGTTCACAGATAAGCAAGGGGGAGGGAAGCTAGAGAACATGAGGCACTAGATTAGGGTTGGGGACATCAGTATGAACTCATGTTTAGGTTAGAATAGGCACTGATTGATATATACAGGTATGTGTGGATATGCAGCTCAGTATATGTGCATACATGTCCTAGCTCTGGCCACTGAGGGGCGTAGAAGCAACGGTGCTCCGGCAGCAGTGAGCACACCAGAGCCTGGATCCTGTTCTCTAACACTATTCACCAACAGAAGGCACAAGGGGTCCTCAGAGAAATGGCAGATTCTAGGGGACGGGGAGCAATACACAAGATGAGCCTGGAGCATCTCGTAGTGCCAGACAGCTAAGGAAGTGCTCAAACAATTTTTTTAAAAAACCCATAAAACAAAGCAAAACAAACAAAAACCGCTATAATGGAGATATGTCAAAGAAACACAGAAGCCAATTGAAAGAGCTCCTAACGCTCAAAGCTGGAACAATTTGAGTAACAAAATAAATGGCATAGTAATGGATCATAACTCAAGTATAAAATAAATATCCACGAACCCATACTGACATGAATATGTAACTGAACACTCATCTAAAGGGAGAAGAAACAAATCCTCTCTCATGCAGAAGAATTCTAACAATGTACATAGATACTACCCCTTCAGAGAGATAAAACATAATGTGTAGATTTCACTAGGGACGGGGACTTGCTTTCAAAAAGCACGATATGGAAGGAAGAGAAAAGCAACTGCACAGTGGAGAGAACCGGCAACCTGCTCCTTACCAGGTATTCAAGTTAGCGTCAGCAGTGGCAAGTCATGCTGAGAATGACGCTTCCCCTCTCTGACCTTCCTCCCCAAACCCCTAACTCCAGTCTCACCAAACAAACCCAAATGGAGGGACTTTTTACAAAATACCTGATCAATACTCTCCTCAACGGCATCACCAGTACCGTCAAGGTTATCGAACACAAGGAAAATCATAGAAACCATCACATTCCAAAAGAGCCTAAAGAGACCGGATGTCTAAATATAACATACCCTGAATGAAATTCTGGAATAGAAAAATTAAATTAGGGCAGAAATATAGAGTTTAAGAATAATATATTAATATTGGTTCATTAGTTTCGACAAATGTACCATACTAAGGTAAAATGTTAACAATAGATGATATTAGGTGTGGGGTAACTTTATTCTAAAACTAAAAGTTTATTTAGGTAAGAAAAGTCATTAAAAGTGTTTGAAGATAAATAAAGAAATTCCCCCAAGAAAGTAGAATTATTAAAATGTATAATAATGTATCAAAATAAGAAAACAACAGGACAAATTCATAAAGTTCTAAATCCAATTAATAGGAGTCCTCCCCCACCAAAAAAAAAAAAAGTAATTATGGGAAGAAATTATCAAATAACTCATTTGATGCAAAAATTCCTAGAACTAAAGAACATGACCTCAAATTGAAAGGGGCCAACAGTGAAAAGAATGAAAGAGGAAAAAATAGAACACCTCCAGAAAATACTCAAAATACACAAACACCAGAAATAAGAAGAGCGTCACATTCCCACCACAGGGCGATTGGTGGCCCAGGAAGAATGTCTTCAAAGTGCTAAGGAAGAAAACATCCTAGCTCAAATTCTAGACCAAGTCAAACTAAGAATCTAGTCTGGGGACAAAATAAAAGCATATTCTGACATATAAGACTCAAAATATTCACCTCTAAGGACTCTTCCTCCGGAAGCTACAGGAGAATGGGACCCACCAAAGTCCGGGGAAAGGGGTGAGATGGGATCAACATAGAAGGGGAGTGAAGGAAATTCTCAGGATAATCGCGGAGAGAAGCCCTGGGAGCGGTAATCTGGGCTGTAGATTTTCGGAGCAACCAGTGCCTATGGAAGCAGTGTGTAGATGGATGGTCCCAGGGAAATATATCAAAAAAAATAAAGGAATGGTAAGTGAACAGACAGGTTTGTCCACGTGAAAAATTTTATCATCTGCCATTTTACAAATCTGTTAGTAGGGGTGGAAATGTTTGACCAAAGATTTGAAGAAAACTAAACTGACAAAAAGCAAGTGTTAACTTCTTGAGGGAGGAGGAGGGAGGAAATGATGTATCAGAAAGGGATTGTAACAGTAACATTCAACCAGGCACCACGGTAAATAACGTTTACCTGGTCATAAAATCCAATATAATGAATATAGGATTAACCAAAAGTTGAAATATTATTACATTTTCAGATGAGGGAAGCAGAAGGAAGAAAATAGGACTCCCACAATAGGTAGTTTATTGGCTCTAAATTTGATGAATGAAGAGATTACGGGATAAACATAATCGATACAAATATTAAGGTAAGAAAATATACAATTTAATGAGTTGAAATTAGTTCCCTGTAAGATGCAAGAAACGGGCAAGGAGTGATAAGGACAGAAAACTGCTGGATTTTGTTGTTATCGTTATAAGTATTTAGCACTTTTCGATTTTTTTAAACCCTGTCTACGCTTTATCTTGGATACAAAAATAATTGACATTAAGGATAATGGAAAACAAAGAAAAATAATAATACATTTAGTGGTTTACCTACGAAAGGCTTATGTACCATGCGCACCATGGCATGTCAGTTGAAAAATAAGTAGAATCATTTCTTGTTTCTTCGCAGCAATACAGAATGTTTCCTCAGAATTCAGATGGGCATGGGTTAATGTGATCGCTCAGCTAATGAACTCGCGGTGGTGGTATGGAAACTATATTTTAAGATTTATAAATTGTGAGACTATCAGGTGATATGTAAGTATTGATAATTATTTTTATGAGCATTTATTTAATCTGAGAATTCTACAGAGCAACGTTAAGACTTTTTCTTAAACATAACACTGTGCATGAAATTGTTGATAATGATTATAGGCACTTCGGTGCCTAATAGGGACAAACTCTTGCTAGAATCCATTTATTCTCTCTGAAACCTATATTTAATCACAGAAACTCTATTTTGTTCTCAAGAATTAGATAATTAGACTCATTAAGTGGTGTATCAGAGAAGAACAAGGTTTCTAATTGTGTTTACAATGAAATATACGAGTTAATAAATAAAATGTGATAACAGTCTATTAAAATGACTAAAAACTTGTAGAATAGAGTATTCTATAGCAGGTATAATTAGAAGGTGTTTGTATACGTAGACATCTCTATATGTATTGTGTTAAAGCCAATCTTTGGATTCAAACTCATGACCAATGAGCCTAATAAAATACAAATGTTAAAATATATTAAGGCCAGGAAAACCCAACGATTGATTGATGCAAATTTTAAGATATAGTCTCTTAACTCTAAGCTTTTGATGTTCATGCAGACCAGATTTTCATGCATTTTTTGTTGTTTGCTTTTGTTTATTGACACCGCATAAGATACCTCACAAACCCAGAATCTCAATCTACCCTTTAACACTTAAGGAATAATCTTTTATTCTCTTCCTTGGTGGGCTTACCTGCCAGCAGAAGAGAGTCAGGCCCTAGTCCAGGTGAAGAGTTTTGTTTCCCCATGTGGTCATCTAGGAAGAAACAGTCCCCTTCCCCTACGAAGCTGCTGAGTCTTGTTTCAAGGTCATGCTCTGTCCAGAGATACGATGTCCCAGTTTGGAGGCCTACGGTTCATTGTGCTTGTAATCTAAATAAATCCACTAAAGCAGTTATCACTTGGACATGGGTTTTCTTTATTTATTTTATGTAATTTTTATAACTGGACAAATCAGAAAAATTTTAATGACACTGAACTTTCTTTGTGTTTGCCAGCATCAGTTGGCACCATTGCAGATATATTCCAGCTGAAATACTTTTTTGAATTGTATTCATACAATGTTACATTTGTTCACACCCACGTGTTAGAAAAGATCATGAGAATTAGCTTCAGAAGGCTTGAGCGTGAATCCTGATGCTACCATTTATTAACTATATGACCTTAGACAAATAACTTAAATCTTTAAGTAGGCATTTCCTCATTCGCTAAAAACAGATACTGGTTCATCCACATGGCATGGGAATTGAAAGTTTCCAAAGAGAGAACATATTTTAGAGCATTCGTAAACTACAAAGCACTGTTAAATATTTATTATTTTTACCCTTTCTCTGGTTAGCTCATTTCAGCTTTAGTGTATCTTTCCTCCTTCATAGGAAGAATTCATGTTCTTTAGAGCGTCCCCCAAGACTCATCACTGACGGAGGCCGCGTCAGTGTAGTCTCAGCCAGGGGACTCCCAGCGATGTTTCCTATTTCCTGTTTGCCTTTTCACATAGTTTCTTGAGTCATAGGTTTTCCTTTTCTTCTGATGTACTTATTTTCATCTATTTTTTGACTCACATTCACTGCTCAAAACACTGAACTATTTCACCTAGATCTTTGACATATTAGTCTCCCCTCCCCCCTCGTATTTTTCCAGCAGTACAGTAAGCAGACACTTTGTTCGGTAGCCTAACTTGTGAAGGAATGACTTCTGTTCAGTTACAGTTTTTCATCACGGTACTGAAAAAGAGGAAATTACTTAAGGGTGCAATATACATCGTTCAGTGACTGATACCCTAGAGGCCCTGACTTCACCACTACCCGATCTATTCATTTACCAAAATTGCACTTGTACCTCATACATTTATACGCCCCCCGAAAAAGAGTTCTGCATCTTTCCTGGAGACTCTAAAATGTCTAATCTGTTTCATCTGTGCACCATTGGCCCAGTGCTCACTCATGAAGGCCACCCCGGCCTACTTTCTGCTCTTAAGGTACTCCTGCTCTACCTGGACTTTTTGTGTCTTGATTCCAGGTCCTGTATCGCCCCTGGGACTGGACAGCTTTCCTAGTTACTTGTCTTAAATGTCAAGGCTAATGGCTCTTGCAAGCTTATTTTCTGCTGCTGATCAACTTCCACGGACAACCCTACTCTAACTCAAGCTTTGGAAACGAAGCCCTGACACTGGGTCTCTTTAGCAGCACTCCATTTATAAACACACACACACACATACACACACAGTGAATGAGATTTATGTGTAATGGCCATGATATTATCAAATTTTGCAAGTAAATAAGCAAAAGGATCCAAAAGTTCCTTATTCTAGCTCCCTAGGTTGTGCTGCAGTTGGGAGGCCAGTGGAAATGGGTCCCTGCCTAATGGCCGCCCAAAGAGCTTCTGCAGCCACCTTCATAATCCCTCCCAAAGTTTAACAACTTACATTCCTTAGACATTTTTAAAGGGCAACCTGCAGAGTGTGTGAATAATTCATTTGTTTTTGTATTTGCATACTTTCCCATTTGGTTGGATTTTGCTGGTTCTGACTTTTCAGCATTTTCTGCTTTTGTTGTTCTTGAATTAATGCACAAATCAGTATGGTTAAGGATAGGCTAAGAAGAAAGGTAGAGAATCCTACTCCTGAATGGGGTTTCCGGTACTGGAAGTTCAGTCAGACATATTTCTCCCATTATGAATGTGAAGTACACAGCAACCAGATTTATTAACTTATGACTGAGTTGGCCAATAGCCATACATAACTATCACATTTTCCTTCCTTCTTTACACCATACGCTATCCAGAGTATGAAACACTATGTGTAATGCTTCCATTCAGCAGGGAGAACTTCAAGAGTAGAAGTATAAATACAATCCACACTGCATAGCAACACTTCAGTCAAGGATGCATATATGGTGCTGGTCCCCATACGATTATAAGGAGTAGAAAAATTCCTACTGCCTAGTAACATAGCTGTTGTAAAGGTAAATGCAATCCATTACTCGGGTGTTTGTGGTGATGCTGGTGTAAACAAACCTACTGTACTGCCAGTTGTATAAAAGTATAGCTCACACAATTATGTACAGTACATAATGCTTGGTAATGATAAGAAACACCTATGCCACTGGTTTATGTATTTACTATGTTATACCTTTTAATCATCGTTTTAGAATGTACTTCCATTTATTTTAAAAAACATGTTCTGTAAAACCGTATGCCTTGTTAGGCTGGCAGCAGCCTCTTACATCGTTTGTTTTCCACATGTCTGGATTCTCTTGTGCTTGATTTAAAAATCCTGTTGTTTTGTTCTTCATACAAAATTCACTGCTACAGTTGTCTAAAGAAGTCAACTTGAATGATTGACTTGGAAACAAAAATTTAATGTGATTAAGGAGTATGAAGGTAGGAAATCGGTGATGGTTATTGCTTGCTAATCAAGCATGTCCTATTCCACCACAGCTACGATCTTGAAGAGCAGGAACAAAGTGATGGAAGCTGTTAAAGGATCTGCTTCATTGAGGGCAATGAGACTAACTCGAATTCGAGAAGGGCCTGCATCACATATGGGAAAACTTCTAATGGTCTGGATTGAAGACCAGACACAGAAGTGTTTCCCTGTCAGCACCGTAACAACCACTGGCAAAGTAAAAATGTTGTGATGTTGAAAGAGAAGGCTGGACATGACTATGATGTTGAATTTACTGCTAGGTTGGAGTGGTTTAAACAACTCAAGAATTGTTATTCGTTGCATAGTGTGAAAGTGAGGGGTGAGTCTTCGAGTGTTGATGTGAAGGCAGCTAAAGAATTTGTGGAAACTCTAGTTAAGCTGATTATGGAGGAAATTTACTTGCCAGAGCAAATCTTCAATACGGATGAAACCTCCCTGTTGCACTAAATGGACACCTGAAAGGACTTTCATCCACGAGGATGCCAAGTCTGTGCCAGGTTTCAAGGCTTTCAAAGACAGGGTAACTGTCTTTCTTGGGGACAATGTTGCAGGCTACAAATTGAAACCCATAGTGATCCGGCACAGCGAGAACCCCAGGACAGTCAGACACATCAGCAAGCACACACTGCTAGTGCACTATGGGAAAAATAAGAAGCCATGGGTGACCCAGCTCCGCTTCCAAGATGCCCTCCTGAATTGCTATGCCCCAAAAGGAAGAATAATGTAACTTTCATGATTTTGCTTATTATTTATAATGCTTCTGAACACTCTCCTTTTATGAGTGTTCTTCCTCTCAATATCAAAGTGGTATTTCTCCCCCCAAACACCATCTCTTTGATCTAACTATGGATCAAGGAGTTATAGCCACTTTTCATGCTTACGACCTGAGGAGGACCTTTTTCCAGGCGACCCTGCAACGGAGGAAGACGCTGAGAAGACATCGATACAGTTCTGGAGAGATTACAGTATCTGTGACTGCACCAAGAAACTTGCTTGAGCTTGGGGTGATGTCACCAAGGCGTGTATGAATGGCATCTGGAAGAATACACTCGAGAGATTTGCCAAAGATGAGGAAGTTGCAAAAATCAACAAGGTTGTGGTTGAGATGGCAAACAACTTGAGGATGATGTTGGTTCCTGAAAACAAACTGACTAATGAGGAGGTGTTGGAACGGGGCAGGAATGCGTAGCTGATGAAGAGGCAACGGAAGAGGCACCTGCAGGAGGAGAAGAACGACCCCTAGGAAAATTCACGGTTACGAGTTTAGCATAAGCTTTTACAGACCTCGACAAGCTCCTTAAAAATTTTTGAAACTGTGGACCCCAATTCAAAAGCTTTTCATTAATTAAAGGGAATATTCATGGTTTATTATCTGTTTACAACCAAATCTACAATGGAAAAAAAGAATCAAACCAACCAAACCACCATAGATATATTTCTGAAAAGTGTGATAGCTCAAGAATAGCCTTCAGCGAGTCCTTCAGGAGGAACTGCAGGAGGCATTGCCGTCATGGATGTGAGCGCCATGTGTGTTCCTGCTCCCGAAGATCCTCCAGGGGGATGAAATGTGGAGGCAGAAGACAGTGATACTGATGATCCCGACCCTCTATAAGGCTACGCTAATGCACGTTTGTATCTTAGCTTTCAACAAGAACATTTAAAAGTAAAAAAAAAAAATAAAAATAAAATTTAAAAGTAGAAAAAAGCTTGTAGAATAAGGATAAAAAGAAAAAAATAATTTTGTACAGCTCTATAATGTGTTTGTGTTTTAACCTAAGTGTTATTTTAGAAGAAGCAAAAATTTTTAAATTTAAAAAGTTTATGAAGTAAAACAGTTACAGTGAGCTAAGGTTAAAATTAACCTTAATACTATTTAAGAAAAGTAGCTTTTTAAATAAATTTAGCGTAGCCTCCATGTGCAGTGCTGTCCGAGCCCTGCACGCTCACCCCCCACTCGCCCACCCACTCGCCCCGCGCCACCTCCAGTCCTGCAGGCCCCGTTCATGCCAAGTGCCCCATGCAGGTGTGTCATTTTTAAATCTTTTGTGTAGAATTTTTATTATTCCTTTTCTCTGTTCAGATACAAAAATGCCGACGTGTTAATTGCTGCCAGCAGTCAGCGCCGTGAGCCGTGCCCTCTGGACCTGTGTCAGTGCACGCCAGGGTGTTTGCACAGTGACAAAATCCCCTAACGATGCATTTCCCAGAGCGTGTCCCCATCGCTGAGTGGTGCGTGATTGCACGTCTGTTCTTCCTGAGGTAATTATAACCGACGGGAAAGGGGAGAAATCGGTCTTCCCGTCTTACTTCTTCTTCCCCTTCCAGTTTGAACTAGAAACTGGAAACTAGAAGTTGGCTGGGATAAGGGGAGGTGTCTGCCGTGGCAACAGCAAAAAGCCATATTATAAGGCGCCCATCTTGGGGACAATAACGATCAGTAATAATCCTGCATATTGGAAACATTCAACCTGCACATGGTTCCCAAGTCAATCTGCTCAGCGCTTGTTTCACTTGCACCCGTGAAGGAGTCGCGAAGAAAGCCGAGCCTGCCGCGTAGAACGCTCACCCCGCATGCGCCGACCGCCAAGTGCGCCTGCCCGCGCCCCCTGCGGGCCTCGCACGGTGTCCGCCACGGCTGGCGCTTCCGGCCCCTCGCGACCTCCCGACCCCGCGGTCCCGGCGTCGGAGACGCGGCCCGGCGGGAGGGGCTGGCTCACGGGCGGGTCTCGCGTGAACACAGGGTGCCCTCCCCGGAGGCGGGCGCGCGTCGTCCTTCCATTAATCCCTCAAAAGCTGGCGGTGCGGAAAAGCGCGGCACCTCCCCTCTCGCTTTTTCCTCCTCGCCCCACGCGCCCCGCACCCGCGCCCTTCGCTCCCGCCGCGAGGAGCCGCGGCCTGAGGCCTCCCCGGAAGCCACGCGGGTGTCCGCACCCTTGTACTCGGACAAACCTCTCTTCTCTGTAAATTATCCAGCCTCGGTGTTTCTTCGCAACACAACAAAACAGACCAAGACAGCACCCAGACTGGAAGGTTCTGAGCACTCTGTACCTTGGATGGATAGCTGCTGTTTGCTTTCTCATTCAAGGAAAAATACCCTCAACCTTCTCAACTCCTTCGAGGAAGATCAACAGCATGTGGGGGAATTTAGGACACTTCGGACGTCGTGTGGTTGCCCTGGTGTTCTCTGTGGTGATGATTCAGTTAGGTCAAATCATGAACCCGTTTTCCACAGAAGGAACATAAAATTTATTCTCCAAATATAAATCGATTTATACCCGAAGTGATCCATGGATTTAATGCCACGTCTATTAAAATTAAAAAATTAAAAATCCCAATAGCACTTTGAACACAAATAGAAAAAAAAAAAACCCTAAAATTCATTTGGAAACAGAAAAGATTCTAATAACCAAAGCAATTTTGAGCAAAAAGAACAAATCCGGAGGTATGACATTCCCTGAAATATTACTTCATAATATATTGCAAAGCTATAGTTATCAAAATATTATAGTACTGGCATAAAAACAGACATATAGATCCCAATGGGATATGGTCAACTTATTTCTGTCAAGGGCGACAAGAATACACAACTGGGAAAGGTCAGTCTCTTCAATAAATTGTGTGGAAAAACAAAAACATGAAACTGGACCCTTATCTCACACCGTACACAAAAGTCAACTCAAAATAGATTAAACTTAAGCATAAAATCTGAAACAATAAAACACTTAGAAGAAATCATAGGAAAAAAGCGTCATGACATTAGATTTGGCAGTGATTTCTTGACTATGACACCAAAAGCACAGGCAACAAAAGCAAAAATGTGGGATTACTTCAAACTAAAAAGCTTCTGCACAGCAAAGGAAATAGTCAACAAAATGAAAAGGCAAAATATGGAAGGAAATATGGGGAAACATACCTGTAAACCATACATCTGATCAGGGATATTGAATATCCAAAATATATAAGGAACTCTTACAACCCTATAGCAAATAATAATAATGATGATAATAATACTCCAATTTCAAAAATGAGCAAAGGATTTGAATAGCTGTTAAATCAAAGCAGACATGCAAATGGCCAACAGGCACATGAAAAGATACTCAAGATCACTAATCATCAAGACAATGCAAACTAAAACCACAATAAGATATAATTTCACACCTGTTAGGATGGCTATTATCAAAGAAACAAAGCAGAACAAGTGTTGGCGGGATGTTGAAAAAACAGAATCCTAGTACATTGTTGGTGGGAATGTAAATTGGTGCAGCTAGTATGGAAAACAGTGTGGGGTTCTTCAAAAAATTAAAAATAGAATTATCATTTGATCCAGCAGTCTCACTTCTGGGTTTACATCCATGGGATATGAAATTGGCATGTCAAAGCCGTATCTGTACTCTCATTTCATTGCAGCAGTATTCATAATAGCCAAGATATGTAAGCAAACTAAATGTCCATGAGCAGATGAATGGATAAAGAAAACGCGATATATACATGCAATGGAATATTATTCAGCCTTTAAAGAAAAAAAGAAAATCCTGCCATTTGTGACAACATGGATTGACCTGGAGGACGTTGTGGTAAATGAAATAAGTCGGTTGCAGAAGGACAAATAATACGTGATCCCACTTTTATGAGGAATCTGAAACAGTCAGACTCATAGAACCGGAGAGCACAATCATGTTTTCCAGGGGCCGAGGGGAGGGAGAAATGGGAGGTGCTGGTGGAAGGGTGCCGGGTTTCGGTGGCGGGTGATGAATGAGTTCTGGATTAATAAGGGCTGTACGACACAGGGCCTACAGTTAACAGTGCTGTGTTTTATACTTGAAAAAGTTGCTAGAGAGTGTATCTTATGTTAAATGCTCTTACCACAAAGGAAAGATACTTTTAAAAATTTTAAAAGAGAAAGAAAAAAATAAAAGGGCAGAAGGAAACTTTTAGAGGTAATGGATAAGTTTATGGTCTTGATTGTGGAGATAGTCTCAAGGGTATGTACTTATCTCCAAACTCAACAAGTTGTGTACATTAAATGTGTACAGTTTTTGTGTGCCAATCATAGCTTGATAAAGTGGTTACAAACAAGAAAAAATCAATTTGGCCTTATCAGTTCTTGATTGGTGATAGCTTTTCTACATTGTAGGTTATCTATGGCAAAATTTTAAGACTTCTTGACACACAACCATTTTTTTCTTTTCCTGGAAACAAAAATTCATTTTAATATTAGGCTAAGTAAAACCATATGAAAAAGGGGGAAAAACTGAAAAGTTATTTCTATACTCTAAAGCCAAGTATAAATGACTTTGGGATCTGTCTGTATCCCTATTCCCCTCTGTTAGGGCAGATACTCAAATATTGGCACCGAGTTCAGGGGAAAGTTGGAAATGATATAAAAATGTGTTTGTACTCCTAAAATTTCCTGGCCAATTTAGTGCCACAGAACTAAAAATGGCCAGGGTTTAAATCCCAGTGGACAAAATGTTTTTGACAGTTACTAAACTAGCAAGGGCTTTCCAGTAGCCCCTGTGAAAGAACCCAGCGTCACAAAGAAGAAAGATTAGAATGGAAAAACATTCCATTTTAATGAGGGTCTGGTACCATTAAAAACTGCCTGTTCCTTTTGATCATACCTTATATGATTACCACCTAAGTTATGATTTAGAAATTGGACCAATCACCAATAGTGCAGTTTTATCTTCTGCATCATTTTTCAACGCTGTGGAGGTATCTATGTGTGGTATTTGAAATTTTCAAATAAATTTGAAAAGTGATTTGTTCTAATGGAGTATTTCTAATTGTAATCTGGGGACCTACTGGTGCCCTCGTTGTCATGTTTCAAATGTCAAAATGCCCAGACTTTTATCCGTAGCATCACATGATAAATAGTGTGTGATATTAAATTTAAAAAATATATTTCATTCTACTTTTAAAATGCCTATCCCAAAAGAATTCATCATTGCTATGGATCAGTGAATGCTCTGTGCCTCCCATTCCTTCCTTTAAGAAAGCAAATTTTTAATTTTATTATATTGGCCCTGCTCAATCATTTTATATTAGGGAACATTTAGGGGACAAATAATACTTTGATTGATAAATCATCAGATCAGAGGACATGGGCAGACCTGGTAAAGAGATCCTGGACATTGAAGAAGAAGCAGAGATTGGGTTTGATTTTGGGTTGTCCCCTTTGTTGATAATATATTCTGTTTAGGGCGGGGGAAAGGTGCAAAAGCATATTTGGTGGCCTGAGGAGTGGATTGTGGCAAAGACAAATAGCTGACTGCTAAAGATTCACGCTTTGCAGTTCATGCTGGAGAGTGGCTGCCCATCCAGGGGGAATATTTCCCAGCCTCTCTGTGTAATTTGGGCCGTGTGGCTAGTTCTTGCTGATGGAATGAGAACAAAAGTGAACTATACCAAACGGAGGTTGAGGTGCCCAAGAAGGTGTGACTTCTCCACTCCCTTTTCTCCCATGAGCCAGCTGGATGGAGAATACTCCTCAGAGGACCCAAGACCTTAAGAGATGGTGAAAGCAAACTTTCGAAGAAGCCTAGGACCATGAATAACAACCAGGAGAAAAGATGCTCACCAATTAAAAGCACCCAAGTTAGACTCTAATAAATTTCCATGAGTTTTAGCCACCTTAAATTTCCTGGGTTTGATGGCGATAGCACCTAATGTTACCTGAACTCACACATCATAGTACTTGATTTACAAAAGTCATTCCAAATATCCTGTATAATGTCTTTTCAGTTAAATTCTAAAAATAGTCTATAAATCTCATTCAATCAACACATATTTAGTGGGTAGTAAATCTGTAGATTATTAATATATCCATTTTTCTTTAGGAGAATAGATTTCAGAGTACCAGATATGCAATTCTAATTTTCATACACACACACACGCACACACCTATATATTTTAAGAGAAAGTAAATTTGATACTAGAATGTAATATTTTTTCTGTTGCTCAATTTCAATCCTTACTTCCTCTTTTTTCTTCCCACCTGTCCACCACTAGAATGACATTCTCACACCTTCCTACATCAGAAAATAATTTTGCCATTTTATGAAACTTGATGAGAATAACATCTGTTTGTTGATACTTACCATTTCTAATCTGCACAAATCCTGTGAAATCCTTTCAATGTCACTGGGATGGGTTGATCCTCCATGTGGTTTTCCATTATTAGCAAATTAAGAAGTCCTTTGAGACCTTATTTCATCACATAAGTCATTTAAATACTGTATGGAGAGCAGGTTTGACCCCAATACTAATCTCCTTGTGTCTGTTGAAAATCACCCGTGTGTACTCACAAGCTCCTATAGTTCTCTGCAGTCCAGGCTTCCAAATGGCAAAATAAATGTTTCTCGATCAGAGTCATGTTCAAATCCCATTAGATAAGTCTCATAAGCTCATAAAAATGTATTTTATTCTTAAATAAAAACTCAAGCCAGCTAAAGAAAAAGAAAAGCCTTTTAAAAAAAATTCTATTTCCAGTTTGGATACTTATTAACAGTGTCTCTAAGTCTCCTAAGCTGGCTATACAAATAATTTCTAAAGTTTCTAACATACCAATTTGAGATGAACTGAACTATTACTAATTCTTTTGATTTTAGGAAGGCTAAAATTAAGACTAGGCCCTCCTCATATTTTATTATAATAATGCTATTACTAAGAGTTTGCAATTTCCATAGCTCCGTTCAAAACATATTTCCCACAGGACTGCAAAATGACTAACGATTCTATTTTGGCACATTCCTGCCATGGGGAAAAGAACAGCTATTATCAGAGTAAGTCTCTCAGTCAGAGACACATGGCCAAGAAAATCTCTCCCACCCTCCTCTCCCTCTGCCAGCACCTTGCTGTCTCCTTCAACACTGCTCCAGGTGATTTGTGCCTCACAGTATATTTCAGAGGTTCTGGTCCAGTAGAATTGCAAAATGGGTTTTGCCAGGAGCACTTTTTCTCATTCATTGGAAACGAAATTGCAACCACACATTCCTGACTCATTTACGCTTCAATCATCAACACTTTGGCTTCCAGGAGCTTCTGATGACCAGCCAGCCTAGGTTACCTTTTAATGAGCCTTTAAAATACATTTTTCTTAAAAAACAGGAAACCACAGAGTGCTAACTATCTCATTTATTATGCAGAGTAAGCATAGTTCAAATGTGTAGTAAAAATTTTAAATCATACTCAATGTCTACCTTTCTCTGTAAAATCGATTCCCTCAAATTTATAAAGCATTTGCTGTTATGTTCTCCCTCCAGTCTTTCATTTATCTTAGCCTTCCCTGTAGCATTTATGACAAAAACTGAACTCACCATGATGGTTGGTTCGTGCCAGATATTTCAGTGGTTTCAGCATCAGGAACAGAACACCAAGGCGCCTTCCAGTCCTGAGTTCATATTCAAGCAAGGTTGTCCAGGACCTTCACATTTCTTAGGTCAGCTCACGGGATTTCATTCAGCTTTCCTTCTTGCCTCAGCCAAGGTTCCACGCCCTGCCTCTGGCAGGACGGTTCCTCCTTCAGCCCGGCGGTGCCTGTGCTGCTGTCCTCGGAGATGCGGGAAGCGGTGATGGAGGCACGTTGAGATGCGCCAGAGCCTCGTGGGTCACTGAAAGCCTTTCCAAGTAGAATGTCATCTACTTAAGGATTCTGTGTAAATCCCACCTGCCCTTCCATGAATACCTGAATCTTGCCTCCTGTGTCAAGGCTTATTCTGGCCATGCTCACCCTTGCTGACCTCCCTGTTTCGAACAACTATCATCCGTTTTCCACTATATTGCCATTTAACAGTTGTGCTTAAATCAGCTCTCTATAATAAAATCTAAAAGTTATCGGAGAACGAACACTTCAGGGCAAATAAAACTGCCTTTCACAGCAGGTTTCAATAAATACTGCTTTAGATTCATTAGATAACGGGATTCTAGAATATGTAACCTCGCTCTTTGTTCTCCTTCTCCTGGATCATCTCTCTCTGTTTCATTTTCATTGCACCTTCTATGTGATTGACCATACCATTTGACTACTGCCCAAAACTCTGTGCTCCACAGATTCTTAAATCCATTCATCAGTTCAGCAAATTCTTTTTTTTTGACACGAAGTCTTGTTCTGTCACCTGGGCTAGAGAGCTGTGGCATCAGCCTAGCTCACTGCAACCTGCAACTCCTGAGCTCAAGCAATCCTCCTGCCTTGGCGTCCCAGAGTGCTGGGACTACAGGCGTGAGCCACCACACCTGGCCTAGCAAATTCTTATGAGGTCTCTCTTAAGGGCCAGATATCACACAGGGTGATGCAAAGATAAATAACAATATCCACTGACATTAGGGAATCACAGCATTGTGGGAGAGAGAGAAAGTGCACAAGTCGATAGCAGTATGATCAGGTATGGATGATACAAGAAACAAGTAAAGTTTTAAATCAGAACCTAGCACTCACTGAAAAGGGAGGGGTGGCTGCACTGAATAAAGATGCCATTTAAGTTGTGTTCTGAAGGATAAGTAGAAATTTCTTTGGTAGAGAAATAAGGCCAAGAGAATTTTAGGTAGTTAGATGGGATGTGAATGAGACGGATACACCAAGGAAGCTATTTGGCAGTGATATCACATTTGTGGGTGGCTGTAGATGAGACTGAAATTATACATTGGGTCATAGTTAACAAACTTTGTAGGATACATTGAACGCAGTAAGCAGTGGGAAGCTAACCAAGGTTATTAAACAGAAAATTGCCATTGAAAAGCATTTGCTAGTTTTGAGGACTGTGTAAATGTTAATGTGCCTACTCTTCTACATGAGTCACTGCCATAACTTTCTGCATGTCATTCTGCTCTCTCATCTCAACACCAGATGCTCTGGCAAGACGTCTGCAGAAAGTGTGGAACATCAGGATCAAGAGCTTGAAATGGGGCACTCGCTCTGGACTAGAGTTGAAAGAGAAACACTTGAGGGAATCCCTGTGCATTCCGACCGAATTATTTAGCCATATATCTCATGGAATTTCAAAAGAGTAACATGAAAATTTTAAATAGAGGCTGTTAGAGATTTCTATTATTTTATCTATCTCAGATAGGGAAACTGGGACCACCAAAGATTTGTGTTCAATAAATTCAAATTCCAATTTACAGATACATGCAACAGACAACAAAATACGTGGCATGACAGATACTTTATAATCATCATTTTCTGTGATTTCTGGGCAAATATTTGATCCAGTCTTTGATCTACAATTTAGTTTTTGCGTAGAGATCGGAGCCATTGTCTGCTTTCCATGTCTATATCAGATTCCAGAGAAAGTAGCTTCTCTCTGCACCAGATCTCCTTTCAGGAGCCAGGTTTAAAGACATTTATTAGCTCAAGTTTACTAGTGTGTGGAATGGGGGGTTACAAATAGCTTAGAGAGGGAAGGTGTTTCTGTTTGGGCTTATTTACTTTGTGCAATAGACGTGCACTGGGTCTGATCTTTCTTTGAATCCAAGTGCCAAGAGCAGATGCCTATATTTGACGCTGGAAGGTTTGAGACAGATGAAGCTGTTTTTTTTGTTTTTTTTTTGTTTGTTTTTTTCTAATTATGATAGGAAAAACGACCTTCTACAGTGTAGTCTACTAAAGTTGTTGACTTTTAGTTAGTTTAGGGGAAAAAGTCCCAGTTAATCCAACATTATTTGGTCTTCCATTTACCGTTATGTAATTATTTTGACATTGTTCCCCATGGGTTTTACTCAGATGTTATATTGGTCAAGACTTTTTTTTTAAGTCAAAAAGCCCAACCAGAAGTAGCTGAGGCCAAACAAGGGATTTATTGTTTCAGATAACTGTTATATAAAGTTAGCGACCATTAGGCATGGATGGATGCAGGATCTCAAACAAGATAACGATGTTTGTTTTTCTTTCTCTCTCTTTTGGCTCTGCCTCCTCTGTGTGTTGAATTTGTTCTCAGGCTGGTTCTGTCCATATGGTAGAAAAGATGGCTACTAAAAACCCCAAGCCTACACTCCTATCGCCTACCAATCTAAAAGAATAAACCTGCCTTCGAATGTCTGTATATTAATATCAAACCTTCTCATGTAAGGACTTTGATTACACCTGCCTGCTCCCACCTGTCACTCTACCCACGACACAGTGCACTGTAAGCTTTATCCCAGCCCAGTGGCTAGTCTCGTTTGAGCTGCAAGGCCGTGGTGCGACGGTGGGGCAGGTAGGGCTGGGATGGACAGTCCCGCAGTGGGATGTGGTTGTTTCCCCAAGCAGTGGCGTCTGGAAGACAATAATCTCATCTGCATAACACAACTCCAAATAGCTCCTCTTCTACCTGTCTCTCCTGGCATAAATGACCACATCCCAACAAACATTCGCTTCCTCTCCATTCCCGAACAGCAATCGAGGCCACGGGTCTTCCCTTCCATGCAGTTTTATCTCCGTGGTGCGTTACTCTAGTTAAGCCTAGATATAGTTCTTCAGCATCTAGCTATGTACAGATGGATAAATTAAAACTTTGCTTACTCCCCACATTGATGATAAATAATGAGGAAAACAAATAAAATAATTCCAATTAAACTGTCATATTGGAAAGTGGCAACACTTTATAGAATTTACTGCCTCTTGCTACACAGAGAAAGCAAAAATTTTCTTCCTTGGAAGTGGAGTAGATTTCTTGACAGTTTATCAGTTATGAAGATTTTGGCCGCAAATTAAAAAAAGAAAAAGCCCCAATTGAAATTGTCTGAAACTATAAGAGGATTTATTATTTAATAAAACATGAAACCCATAGGTAGGACAAAGCACCAGTCGTAGCCCCTCTGGGATCTGGATGCCACTGTCTTAGGTCTGTCCTCGATGTGACGTTTCACTCTCAGGCTCGTCGCAAGATGGTTCCTGTGATTCCAGGTGCCACGTCCGCGGGAACGTGGAGATGTTACATGCCCAGAAGTTGGGAGTACTTGTCTCTTTTTATGTATCTTTCTTATTCAAAAGGAGACTTCTCCCAGAATTTCCCCAACAGAACTTCTCCTCCCTCCCCAAAAAATATATTGCTAGGAATTGGACACATGCTCATACCTAAATAAATCACAGTCATTGCTATTAATTGCTGTTATTGATTAAGATTGCTGGAGCTGGGAAGGTGTTCAGCATCGTCTAAATCATGTTGTGTGGAGAAAGCAGGAATACTTTACCAAACTCAGGATTCGCTAAGGAAGAAGAAAGGGGGGTGGAATGACCTGCCTGACCCCAACTCTGCCCTGCATGAGGCTCTTCAAAGTTTATTGTCCTTCATAACAATACCTGGGGAGGGGTGGTGGTTCAGGGCTTTGGACGTTGCAGTCATGTTACCGAAAGCTTGGATACAGAAATCTGCTGAAGGATTTACTTTTACAGTTTCTATCTTTTAGCAACAGGCTTCTGGGCTTTGGCCACCCCCTAAACATTCCGTTAATGGTTTCCACCTCGGATTAAGCTGGGAGTTTAAGGCGGAGATAATTTGTCTTCTGCCAACCTGGCTGGATTACGGTGGAGGGTGCTTTTGCCGGGGAGTATTATCTACTAGACTATGAGTTCACGTACACGGAAACTTTGAGCTTGGTCCTATGTATTTGGCCTCTTCCATTTCTTTATCTTCTGGTTCTAAATCTTATCTTATGGTTTTTCCATCGTCTACCTTTGCTCACACCACCTGCAGTGCCAGTGGTCATTAGTCTTCAGTAGTAATGCGTCATTAGCCTTAAAGAGAACCTCCATTCAGGTGCATACAGTTTCTTTTCAAATGGCAAATCAAGACCAGTTATTGTTGTCATTGTTATTATTATTATTATTAGCACCTTATCAAAGGCCATAACAGACTTTGGCATTTCAACATTTTTTTACCAAAGATCCCAGTGATCTAGATCAAGTAGCACTTAGCACAAGTCAGATAAAATAGAGAAAAGTTTAACCAATTATTTGACTTCTACATGACAGTGCTGGCTATGTTCCAGCTGAGAAGGGAGGATTATCTATCCCTTACTGACCTCCCCTCCCTTCCACCTGTTCTAGTTCCTATTTTAGGATTTGTCATTTGTAATACCTTACTTGGAAGTACAATTTCTGTATCAGCGAGAACACTTTTGGTTGCAATTTTTAAACGTTTTATTAAAATTGGCTTCCTCAAAACTGAAATTTATTATCCTACTTGACCAGAAAGCCCAAGGATTGTTCAGGCTTTGAGCACTGTTGACCCCATGGCTGCAAAAGCTATCGCTAGGATGCTGAAGTTCTCTGTCCCTGGGCTCTGCCCCTGTCTGCATGGTGAAATCATTCTCAGGCAGGTTCTTTCTGTGTGTCAGGAAAGATGGTTTTTGGCAGCCTCAAGTCTACCTTTTTATGACTTGCAATCCAAAAGGCAGAGAGACCATCTGTCTTCCACATCCGTGTGTCAAATGGATCCCGATCTTTACTATGGTGGTACGACTGGGGTCACATGCTTCCACCTGCATGTTTTGCTTTGATCAGTGGGGGAACACATGGGATTAGACCAGTCTGGGACGTGTGGTGCCCACTCTTGTGACAAGGTCGGTAGGGGACCCTGACGGACATGCACGAATATCACATGAAGGCGAGAAGGAGGTTCCCAAGGTTGAGGCACCGGGACAACAAAGCAATGTGCTCGCCACAGGTAGAAAGGAAGGGTGGCTTGGCCAAGGTCAGATTTGGGTCCTGCATTGTGCCCTCCCCATAGTATGATTTAAGCACTCCAACTTTATTCTGCTCTCTAACACTCAGCAGAAACTTCTGCTGTGTGGGAAGATGCATTTGTCCAGTAAGTAAAAACAATCATATGGATGCATCTTAAAGAGTCCTTCAGATGAATGCTGCTTTCCAAGTGTGAAATGTTGTTATGAGAAACCTCTGCAACTTGAAGTTAATTTATGCAAAGGGGAGGTGGGGGTTAAAAGCAGCAATACACAGTCGTTTCTCAAGCTGTCTTTTTTACAGCTTGCATGAAGACTCTCCCTAACTCCCCAAATTGCAAAAAAATTCCACCACTGAATAGACCTCAATACTATTTTCTTTGCCAACAATATTGCTTTCTATCTTCCTGATTTTTTCCAGTGAACAGATCATGTGAAAGCATTAATGATTGCACAATGCACGGGGTTAGTAAGGTAAGTGGAGCTCATAATTACCTCATTTACATTCTTTTATTCACTGAAACAGAATTCTTAATGACTTTTATGTGAAATGCAGGGTAATCAGCACAAATGAAGCTCTCTGGTGCAGGGTGCAGAAGCAAGCCAAGTGCTGGCTCTCAGCAGAAAACGCCTGATGAATGGTCAGACAAAAGAGCCCAGCATGGAGGCCTGGGGTATTCGATTTTAAGAGACTGAGCGAAACATTGTCTGTTATGAGACTAGCACAACTAGGTTCGGATCTAAGTTGCAAGGCTTAAAAGCAGAACAAACCAGCATAGTATTCTTACCGTCTCTCTGACTTTCTGCAGGAGAAATAACCAGCTGTCTTTGCTCACAGTGTTGTTGGATAAAGGAAACCAGTCAATAAAGACAAGCCCGTGCTCTAGTCCTGGCCTGTGCACATGGTAGCTGTGAAATGTCAGATAAATGACTTCACCTGTCTGGACTGCAGAATTTCTGCTTGTGGAAGGAAAGGTGCACATTCAGAATTACCTGGGGAACAGGTTCCCTTAAAACGGGTTCATTTAGTATTTTCCAGACCTAGTAGTTCAGTATCTCCCAAGAAAGGGTTGCAACAATTGTGTTTTGAACAAAATCCCCAGGTGATCTTTAAACAACCAGCATAAAAAATGAAAACTTAAAAAAAAAATCACACAGGCAAGAATCTCTTTAGGTAAGCCATTCTTGACATTCAGGGGGAAAAAAAAGTCTTAAAATATGGGAAGGAAGAAAAGAGTTGCCAATTAACCGGTATCCTTATGACAGCATGGATATTTAGAAGACAAATGCAGTCTCTCAAATGTGTGGTGACCATGCCGAATTTAATGGCAACATGGACAGGCAGTGTGGAGGACCGAGACCGGTTTCCTGATGCTAAGGGATTCCAGCACTGGGGGGCCCTCCATGTAAACTTGTGACCCAGCTGAGCTAAGTGTGCAGTCACCTATACTGGAGACTTCAGCCCGATTTCTATATCCCCTTTAATTTTCTTAAAGCAATCAGGCTCTTATTCCAGATTTTAACATCATTAAGTGCTCAGATCTCGACCTACCCAATGCTTATAAAATGTATAAATGAATTTGTTTAATTTCTAGATCTTTTCCATCTCTAATATATTATTGCCATATTGGAACATGAATGCAATGTTAAAAAATTTCAATTATTCTAGAGATAGTCTAGATTTTTCATGAATGTAATACTGATCTTTAAATCATGTGAAGTAATTTAAGATTATTTTAGGACTTCTGGGGCCTGAAACTTTGTAAGCCAAACAAATTTGATTCTATGCATTGCTTCATTTATGCAGTAATAATATGCATCAAGAAAACCTATCCATGTCATTTTAATAAAAGTGTCTGACAATTATCAATATAAAAAGCAGACTCTGTAAAGTATTTCAAAGAGGTTATTCTGAGCAATATAAATGACCAAGGCCCAGGGAAAACACAAACCCAAGAAGCCTTGAGTAAGTCACCTCGAGGTGGTTAAACCACACAGTTCTCTTTTATATATTTCAGGGAGGCTGAAGTTACAGGCAAAGTCATGAATCAATGCATGGAGGTTATACATTGATTTGGCCCAGAAAGGCAGGATATTTTGAAGTGGGGACTTAGAGATCATAGGTGGATTCAGACATTCTTTAATTTGTAATTGGTTAAAGGAGTAAGACTTTGTCCAAAACTCAGAGTCAGCAGAAAGGAATGTTAGAGTTTGATTTTAGCATACATCGGTTAAGATGCAAAGTCTGCCAACTACTGTGTGATGCTATGCCAGAGTTATGTTGCAAGAGCAAGACACAGTACACTGGGTCAGAGGGACCTGTTCAGCAAAACTGATGATCTGCAGATGGGACTGTCTTCTGGACTCTTGGAAAGGAATTTGGAGCAAAGAACAGTGGTCAGAGTTCTGACCTCCCAGTTAATTTTGTCTGTACACCCTTAAAAACTGTGAGAGGTATGACGTGATTAGAGTCTCTTCTTAATACCCTTAGCCTCCGTGATTTTTCTTTCTTTCTTTCTTTCTTTCTTTTTTTTTTTTTTTTTGAGATAGGGTCTTGCTCTGTTACTCAAGTTGGAGTGTAAGGGCCTTATCGTAGCTCATCATAGCCTCAAACTCCTGGGCTCAAGTGGTCCTTCCAATTCAATTCAGCCTCCTGAGTAGCTAGGAGAGGTGCATGCCACCATGCCGGGCTAATTTTTCTTTCTTTCTTTCTTTTTTTTTTGAAACAGAGACTCACTCTGTTGCCTGGGCTAGAGTGCCATATTTTTTGTAGAGATGGTGTCTCACTATGCTGCCCAGGCTGGTCTTGAACTCCAGGCCTCAAGTTACCTTCCTGCCTTGGCCTCCCAAAGTGCCGGGATTATAGGAGTGAGCCATCACTCCTGGCCCTGTGATTTTATATGAGCTGTTCGTGGGCTAAATTATGAGCGTGTATTGTCATTGTTGCAAATGGTATCGCCCATCTGCAGAGGGAAATGCACAAATACAGTATGCTGAGCAATACAGTTAATGTCTCAGTCTTTCTTTACTGGGTGAGTGTCAGTGTCAGATTTGAACAGCAAGGTTGGGATCACATTTACCACATGTTGAATTAGTGTGCGCTCCACGTCATGACACTTTGGAAGAATTTCTACTTCATTATCAAAGTTTGTGTGAGTGACTATGGTATTCCTCCCTTTTTTCTCTAATCACTATTTCCCTACCACGTCAATCATCCTGTTATATCTGCAGGGGTACATAATTTAACCCTACATGGTAGCTTCCTGCTCCTTAACTTCCTGTATCTCTCAGGACTTCAGACTGATGCTTTGGTGCCCTGAAGCAGACAGATGTGAGACTTGGACGTCGGGCTGGGAAGAAGTTAGGCAGCGGCCAGGGGACCCACGCAGGAACTGCCTGTAGCGTTTGTGCACCAACCAAGTGCGGAGTCCATTCTGACTGGCTGTGTGTTGCGTCTGTGACCTCAGGAGCTTGGCTGGTTCCAGCAAATTGGTTATAGGAAGAAACTATATTTCTTCTTTAATGGTTGCAAAACTTTTGTTTGGAGGCAAACGCACGCGCTTCCTCTCTGCAGAAGATGCTTGTTCGCCCAGCGGAACAAACGTAAGCCGGGCTTCTCTTTGTGGTAGGCAGCTCAGCAGCAGCTTAGGACGCCCTATGTGGGTGCCAAAGCACCACACCCTCACCGTTCTGGGCTCGTCCCCACGTGGGTCATGGCCGAGAATGCAGACACAGAGACTGTGGCTACTCTGCAGTCCAAACACCTCAACTGTGACATGGCAAAAATTGTCTCTGTTAAGTCTCTTGCAAATAGCTTTGGAAGCTGACAGATGACCGTGCACATTTGTTCAGTAAAATGTACTTCCCAGGCCACCCATACCACTTTACCACGTCTGGCTTCTGCGAACTGCCCTTTTGGTCATCTCAGTTGCCCTGGGCTTTTCTGTCAGGATCAGCTGTGTCCACTGCTGTGCCACACTGCTTCACCAGCCGTGGCCATTCCCACCAGGTGAGCTTCTGCCGGCTACTGCCGCGAGCCCTCCCGGGGTCTCTGAAGCCCCTTCGTCTCTGCACTGCACCTGCCCCATTCATGAGCTTCCCGGAGACACCAGACCACCAAAGCTGCCGCTCTGCGGTCGCGTCAGGGGGAATGTCCCTTGCCGTCTGTGGTATTCTCTTTTAAAAAGGTCCTAAACCACTGTTGTTTTGCCCTCGTTGGATTGCAGAATTCAGTGAAAGAGATCTTTCAGATTTTAAAATCTTCTTTCTTTCTAGCACTTAGACATGTGATCACTGCAGTGAGCTGCTGGTGGGTTCAAGTAGCAGCTGCTCTTTGATCCTAAGAGTCCTGCTCTCCAGCCTACTTGGGGATTCCTGTGTCAGGTTCCTTGTGCTTAGCTCTGTACTTTCTGATTCTTGTTTCCCCGAAGGATTTTCTCCCAGGTTCTAATGGCACAGACGTCCCCCTCGTCTTGCACATTCCCTGTTTATAACCAAACATACCAAGGTGCATCCGAACCCACCCTGCAGAACATCAGAGAGTCTCAGGAATTAGAAGCATTCAACACCGATGAAAATGGGGACACTTATAGAGTGAATAAAAAAGGATTTATTTTAAATCTTTATGGAAAAGAGGTACACTCCAGGACGGCCTTCATGTCCTGAGCTCCCAGTAACCACCCCTGCTCTTGGCAGCCGACGAGAGGGTTATCCTGAGGAGAAACTGAATGAGGAGTTTCAGCGGTTACAAAACAGAGGAAGTGAGGCTCCTTAATAGAAACAAAGGAGTTAAGTGATCAGCTACAAACCATGTCATGAGAATTCCCTTCCAACCTGTCACTCCTGTCCCCTTTCTTTTTAGCTTTGGAAGTAATGATAGCCAGGTGTCATCTTTCCTCTCACCCTCAGCAGTACTCGTGTGTATTTTCCAATTAACGTTTTAATGGTTCACACTTAAATAAAAATGGTCTATAATTAGTGCATATTTAAAGAAACCTCTAACAGGAAAGACAGAACACATGGAGATACTACTTGGAGCAGCAGAAAAAAAAAAATCAAAGAAAATATTACTGTTGCAGAAATCAGATAATTTATGACAACTATGAAAGAAGAATGGGATGCTATGAGAACAGAAAAACAGAAAATGAGTTCTTAAAAATGAGAATACAATGTTTAAAGGAAGGAGTTGACCGTAACTCTGAGGCCATATCAAAAGAAAGCAACCAAAGAGATAAAGATATAGGAAGTTAACGAGAGAGTGTAGAAATTACAGGATCAGGGAAGCAGGTCATACATATAATTGAAAGAAGTTTCAAAAAAAAAGAGCAAACAAACATTGGGAGGAAATTTACAAAAAAAGTAATACAACAAATTTGTCAAGAATTGAAGAATATGAATTTCAGATTGAAATGATCCACTGAGTGCTGAACATTGAATTTAAAAAAAAAAAAAAGTCTTGCTCCAAGCCACGACATCCGGAAATTTCACGGAGAATAAGCAAATTAAAAATAGTAGAACCTTTCTGAGACTCAGAGTAAAAAGGTTATCACATACAAAAAACGAGAGAGAAAATGGCAGTGGACTTCTCCATGGCAACAAGGAACGCCAAAGGACAGTGGAGAAATGCCTTCCAAGTTCAAAGAGATTCCATCCCACCCAAAAACAATCAGTATTAGGAAAATAAAGCCTTTTTGGACACATAAAACCTGAAAATGTATATTTCAAACACTCTTTTCCAGAAAATTGCCAGAGTTAGTGTGTGCACTTACAATAGAACTAGGGAGTACATTGGGAGGGAGAAGAGATGCAATCAGGAACGACCCTCTCGGGGTGATGGGGAGCGAGGCCCTAACTCCACAGCTGCGCGGCGTCAGTCTGGGTCACAGAGGAAGCTGGGAAGGAAGGGACACATGTCACCGTTTTCACAGTATACGATTCTGTAAACCCAAAAACCTCAACAAAGCCAACCAAAAATTGTTAGAACTGTTAATCAGAGAGAGGAGGTGATTGCCTACAGTTGTATTATACAAAAGATTAATAGCTGTCGATTTTGTTCAAACATAAATCACTTAGGGAATAAATGCAAGGTAAGATATCATGTACAATATCAGTCAACAAAGATAAAACACTTTGCAAAATATCTAACAAATTCGCAGAGTCTGTATGATGAAAACTTTAAAAGTCTACTAATGGAAACCACCACATATAAGTAGAAATGTATATCTGATTCCTGAATATGAATAATTAATATTTAGAAGATTTCAATTCGTTCTAAATTAATGCATACTTTTAATAGGCTACATTAAAATATTGATTGGTGATATATTTTTAAAGCTAGTCAAGTTAATTCAAATTCAAATTGAAAAAGAAACTGTGAGAATAGACAAGGAATTTTTATTAAAAAAAACAATAATTAGGAGGGACTTGGTTTACCATATAATAAAACTATTATAAAACTGTAGTAAATAGTTTGCTACTGACACATAAATAGACCAATGAAACAGAGCAGATCCACATGGACAAATACCTGGAGGGTTTAGAGACTTATAAAAGCGACATTTCAAAACAATGAAGAAAAGATAGAATATTGTTTTCAGTAATAGAAAATGAGAATTGCTGTGTCCCCCACCATTAGTTTTCTCTGTTAACATTTTACACTGGTATGGTACATTTGTCACATTTAATAAATCAGTAGCAATACATGATTACTAAAGTGCAGCATACTTTACTCTGATTTCCTTGGTTTTTTTTTTACCAAGAAAATGTCCCAGGACACCACATTACAGTTAGTCTCCAGGTCTCCTCTGACTCCTCATGCTTTTGTTGCTTGTAAGGATCCTGTGTTTTGGGGAGCATGGTCAGGTATTTTGTAGAATGTCTCTACTTGGATTTGTCTGATGGTTTATTTTCTCATGATTACACTGGAGATAAGGATTGGGGAGGAGGACCACGGCAGTAAAGTGCTGTTGTCAACATACAAACCAAGACACACTGTCAACGTGATTATCCTGTTGGTGTTGACCTTGACACCTGGCTGATACAGCGTTTGTCAGGTTTCCCCTGTGAAATTGCTCTTTTCTCTTGTTCGTACTCTTAATTCTTTGCCAGGAAGTCACTTTGCACAGCCCACACTTGCAGAGGGAGGAGTTGTGCTCCATCTCTCTGAGGCTGGAGTATATGTATAGAAATTATTTAGAATTCTTCTTCATGGGAGAGTCATCTCTTCTCCCCATGTGTTTTTAATTTGATCATTTATTTATATCAGAATGGACTCGCTAATCACTATTTTATGCTTGAGTTATAATCTAATAACTTTTTTTAGGTATTTTGTTATTTATGTTTGTTTGTGGTTTATTGCTTAGATTGTTACAGCTTTGGCCATTGGAAGCTCATGGGTCATATTTTTGGTGGTGTATCTAAAACTTATTCACTAAACCCAAAATGACATAGATTTTCTCCTAAAAAAAGTTTGCTTCTACAACTTTTGTAGTTTTGCATTTTTCATTTAGGTATATAATCCATTTTGAGTTAATTTTTGTGTGAGGTATGAGATCTGTGCATACCTAGGTTTTTGTTTCTTTGTTTGTTTTTCAGGGTTTTTTTTGTTTGTTTGTTTGTTTGTTTTGGGCATATAAACATTTGATTGTCCAAGCACCATTTGTTAAAAAATCATTCAGTTCTCCATCGCATTGTCTTTGTGCTTCTGTCAAAAATCAGTTGACTGTATTTGTGTAGGTCAATTTCTGGGCTTAATATGTCTAATTTATCACCAATATCACACTGTCATGATTATTGTAGGTTTACAGTAAGCTTTGAAATCAGGTATGAGTGCTCCAATTTTATTCTTGTTCAGCATTTTGTTGGCTGTTCTAAGTTTCTTGCCTTTCCATATAAATTTTAAAATCTGTTTTCAGTTGAGATTTCACTGAATTTGTGTATTAAAATTTGGGCAGAATTCGCGTCTTCATATTTTGTTCAAATAAAGAAAACGGAATTTTCCCCCTATTTAGATCTTCTTTGATTTTTTTATTAGAGTTTTATAGTTTTCTGAATATGTATTCTATAAATATTTTTTTAGATTTAAGCCTAAATATTTTATTTTTATGCTATTGTAAATGACATTTTTAAATTTTAAATTCTAACTATTTGTTGATACATATAAAAGCAATTGACTTTTGTATATTGACCTTGTATACAGTGACATTGCAGTCTAGCTTATTAATTTCAGGGAGGCCTTTTTTGAGGAGAGAAGTTCTACACAGACAATAATGTCATCTGTGAATAAAGAAAGTTTTATTCTTTTAGTCTCAATCTTTGTGGCTTTTATTTATTTTTCTTGTCTTATTGCATTAGCAAGGATTTCCAGTACAATGTTGAATATTTTGTTGAAGAATTTTTCATCTATGTCCATGAGACAGCTGCTCTGAACTTTTCCTTTCTTGTAATGTCATTATTTGGGAAAGACTGTACTCACAGAGTGAGTTAGGAGGTATTCTCTCAAGATGAAATTGTAGAGAATTAGTATCATTCTTCATTAAATATGTGGCAGGATTCACCTATAAAACCATCTGAACTTACTGTTTTCTTTTTTGGAAATTATTACTTAGTGATTCAATATCTTTTTTAAATGTAGGGCTACTCAAGTTATCTATTTCTCCTTGTGTCAGTTGTGGTAGTTTTTTGTTTTGTTGTTGTTTTTGTTTTTGTTTTTTGCATTTCAAGGATTTCATTTCATCTAAGTTTTTAAATTTGTAGGCCTGGAGTTGCTTACAGTATTTCTTATTATTATTTTAATGCCCATGGTATCCACAATGATTGTCCTTCTTTCTCTTCTGATACTAGAAATTTGTCTTCTCTCTCTTTTCCTTGTTTAGCCTTTATAGTGGTTTATGAATTATGCTCATCTTTTCTAAGAACCAGCTTTTGGTTTCATTGATTTTCTATATTATTTTCTTGTTTTCAATTTCATTGGTTGCTTCTCTAATTTTTATTATTTTTTTCTGCTTTATTTAGGTTTAAATTGCTCTTCCTCCTCTAGTTTTCCAAGGTAGAAGCTTAGGTTATTGATTTTAGACCTTTTCTTTAGTGTTTAATTCTATAAATTTTTCTCTAATCACTGTTATCACAGCATCTAACAAATTTTGATGTTCTAGTTTATTTTCATTTAGTTTGAAGTATTTCTTTTTAATTTCTCATGAGATTTCCCTGATCCATGTGTTAGTTAGAAGAATGATATTTGATTTTAAAGTATTTGGGGATTTTATAGCTATTTTTCCCTTATTGATTTCTAGTTTATTTCCCTTGGAGATATAAGAATATTCTTTGTATGATTTGTGGTTATTTAAAGTTGCTAAGGTGTGGGTTATGGCCCAGAATATGATTTATTTTGGTGAATGTTCCACGTGAGCTTGAAAACAATATAAATTCTGCTTCATTGGATGGAATATTCTAAAAATGTCATTTAGATCATGTTGATTGATGGTTCTATTTAGATCATATAGAATAGATTCTCACCGATATTCTTGGTTAGTCAGTTACTGAGAGGGTATTGAAGTCTCTAACTAGAATAGTAGATCTGCCTATTTCTTCATTTCTATCAGAGTTTGTCTTATATATTTGATGTTCTGCTGTTAAATGTATACACATTTACAGTATCACGTCTTCTTGGATAATTGACTTCTTTATCATTATGTAATTCCCTTATTTATACCAGATGATCTTTGCTCTGAACTCTGTATTCTCTGAAATTAATGTATCTTTCCAATTTTAACCTATTTGAATTTTTATATTTAAGATGAGTTCTTGTAGACAACATGGAGTTGTGCTTTGTATTTTTCTCTCTGGAAATCTCTGTCTTTAATTAATATATTTAGACCATTCATGGTAAAAATGATTATTGATATTATTTGATTAATATCTCCTACTTTGTGTTTCTTATCTGTTGCATTTGTTCTTTGATTTCTCCCTTTTTCTATTTACTCTGGTTTTAATTGAACTTTTTGTGCTTCCATTTGATCTCTCTCAGCATACCAGTTAACACTTTTTAAACAAAATTAGGAGTTGTCTTAAAATTTACAATATACATTTTTAACTAATCTAAGTTCATCTTCACATAACACCACGCCAGTCATGTGTCGTGCAGGTTCTTTATAACAAAGTGTCCCCGTTTTCTTTTTCCCACTTGTGACATTGCTTTATTTATTTCACTTGTTCATATGCTATGATCACTCAAGACATCGTTTCTGTTATTACTTTAAGCAACCAGTTTTATGTTAGATCAATTAAGAATAGCAAAACGAAAAGCTTTTATTTTACCTTCATTGGTTACTTTTCTGGCACTCTTTCTTTATTTATATTATTGTTTCTATCCTATATAATTTTCCTTCTGCTAAAGAAGTTCTCTTATTTCTTGCAGGCAAGTTCTGCTAATGATAAATGTATATCAATTTTTTTTTCCTTGGGAAAGTATTTTTTTCTTCACTTTTGAAGGATAACTTTGTTGGATATAAATTTCTAGGTTGGTAGATTTTTTTTTTTTAACATTTTAAATACTTCACTACAGTCTTCTCTTGCTTGCAGGGTCTGTCACGAAGTCCATAGTAATTCTTCTTCTTGTTTATCTATGCGCGAAGTATATTTTGACTCTGGCATCTTTCGAGATCTTCCTTTTTTATTTATCTTTCTTCAATTTGAATGTGATATGCTTAGGGGTGTGTGTGTTTATATTTATCTTGCTTCCTGCCCTTGGTTTCCCGGACCCGAGGCTTGGTGTCTGCTATTAGTTTTGAAGAGTTCTCTGTTATTATTACTTCAAATATAATTTTTTTCTTCTCCATTATTTCTTCTCCTTCTTGAATTTTCTTCACTCATATGGTATGCCTTTTAATATTGTTTCACAATTCTTGGATATTCTGTTTCATTTTGGTTTATGACTTTTTTTCTTTTTCTTTTTTCCAGTTTGGGAAGTTTCTGTTAACCTACATTCAGGGTCACTGATTATTTCTGTAAATATATCAAGACTACTGATGAGCCCATTAACGACATCCTTTATTTCTATTATAGTGTTTCGATTACTAGATTTTCCTTTTAATCACTTCTTAGATTTTTCTCTTCTGTGCTTATGTTGGCCACCTGTTCTTGCATGCTATCTACTTTTTCCTTTGGAGCTCTTAGCATATTAGTTATAGTATGTCTAATTCCAATATCTGTGTTATAGCTGAGTCTGGTTCTAATGGTTGCTTTGTCTTTAAACTGTTTTTTTTTGTTTTTTTTGTTTTTTACTTTTTCCATGCCTTGTGCTTTTTTGCTGAAATCTGTACGTGTTGCATCGGGTAGCAGAAATTGAGTTAAATTGACTTTTAGTGTGAAGCTTTATGTTTATATCTGGTTAAGAGTTGGGCTGTGTTTAACGTTTACTGTATCTATAGGTGCAAGAGTCTTAAAATTACCCTGGTGTCCTTGTAGTTTCCTTCCTTCTTGGTTTTGGGCTTCCCTAAGTAGTCCTCCCCAAGGTGGGTTTACAGCACTTTCAGCTGTAATGCACTGGTATTGTATTGCGGTTTTGATGGGGTATTGATAAGAGTAGGGGGCAAAGCACTTTCCCTAACATTCTGATTAAATGTCAGTCTTTTGGTTCAATGTGACTTTCACAGGTGTTTCTCCAGGGGTATAGCTTCTCCCGCCACCGCCTGACCACGACCAGCTTCCTCTGCTGCCGTGTTCCCCGCTATTTATGTAAAAGCCCTTACACCCTTTCGTATGCGCTTCCCCAGTACGTGAGACAGGAAGGCTGGACGGAGCTGTTGCGAGAAGTATTGCTTTTCCCCAGCTTGGATGAGACTCTGGCAAATTCCTTTCCTCTGGAGAGCAGGCCTTTGTTATGAAAGAGACTCAGGTGTGTTCCCGGTGGTGACTCTGGCACTCGTCTTGCAGAGCTGGAGAATGTTGCTCAGATCTTTGCCATGTGAATCTCATGGGATTTCTGGAGGTAAAGCCCACAAAAGTGTGCCCCTTCAGGACTGCACCCCCAGGAGATTCTACATCCCACTCTAGCCCTTAAGCAGCCTCCAGCAATTTGTCATTATTATTTTTTTAAATATTCCTACTAATTAATTGCTCAGTGGCTTCTCCTGCAGGTATGCAGATCTTTTTGTACCTCTCTTGATGCTCCTGTTTCTCCAGATTTGGGGAGGGTGGTTTGCCCTGTTACTTTAGTTATCTGATAGGAATGAGGAAAGTAATTGTATTTCAATTTGTCCAGAATTTTTCTTGTTGAGGATGAGAGTAATGACATCTTAGCTCTTTACATGTTGAAACTGAAACCAGAAGTTTTATTGGACTTTAAATTTTGCTCTTTTTTCCAAAACCAAAAATGTGTCCTTTCCTTTCCCTTTTGATTCAGAGGAATTAGCGCTCCGATGTTGATCACTCTCTGAACAACAGCAAGCGCCTTCTGGTCCAGCTTAGCCAACAACGGCTACACAGGGCTGCAGCCTTTGGTTAGAATAATTACCAAAATAAAAGGCCATTTTGCCTCCTTTCACACTTGCAGAGAAAAATACACAAAATAATGTCTACTTTCAGGGCCAAAGTATTGTAATTATGATTTTTTTGGCATCCTAAAATTTTCAATCGAATAAACTGAGTAAACTTTTTCCTCTAAATTGGGAAAAATGAATAATAAAAAGAAAACAGCGGCATAAATTGCCTGCCATTCAGTGCCATTGTTTATATCACCCATCTAGTACATCCACCTACAACTAGTACTAGGCAGTTTATTTCAAATATGTAAAATAATGAATTAAAATGACTGTAAAGAAGTTTTCAGAAAGAAATTATTATTTCTTGTCTATATCTGTGTGTGTGATGCACATGTGTGTGTAATGCCAGGAGAAAGCCTCTAGTCAGAGAAACTCGAAAACGGGGTCCTGTAGTCTGAAGAGTGTGGAAGAGAAGCATGGGTCCCCATCATATTTTCTCCTCTCTTTTCCCTCACCTCTTTGCTTCAAAGGTGCTTCCATCACCCTTAACAACACTGGCATTAATGGGTGCATAACAACATTGTTACTCATAACATCAGGCATAACAGCATCGGTGGTTAAAACTCTGGAAAGATCTTGTCTTCCTTGCTAGAGTAATGCAGATTAGGGGCCCCTGGGAGCCAGTGAGTGTGGGGGAATCCAGGAGAGGAAAGACCTGGAGAAGCAGACACCCTAACTCTATGTGTGGATTGACACAAGTTCTCGGCTCCACCTTGACCACTACTGTGTAGACTGAAGGTTTCTGACCCCTCAGAAGTCGTATGTTGGAACCTAATCCCTAGTACTGGGAAGTGATTGGGTCATGAGGGCAGAGCCCGAATGAATGGGATTCGTGCCCTTATAAAAGATACTCCAGCGGACTCTCTTGTCCCTTCAGCCTGTGAGGACTCAGTGAGAAGACGGCTGTCTACAAAGGAGGAACAGGCCCTCACCAGACACTGGCTCTTCCTGTACTTTAATACCGGACTTCTAGCCTCCAGAGTTGTGAGAAATAAATTTCTGTTGTTTATAAACCACCTAGTCTGTGTGTGTTTGTGGGTTGTTGTTTTTTTTTTCTTTTTTGCTTGTTTGTTTTGTTTTGTTTTTTGATATAGCAGCTGGAATGGACTAAGACAGCCACATTTGTGGAACAGACCAAAAACAGCATAGCAAAGTCTATGAGAAGTAAACTACTATGAGAAACAGACTAACCTCTGAGTGGCACATGCATGGGAAAGACCCGAAGCAACATAGCAAGGCTTTGAAAACTAAAATGACATTTGGGACCATCCCCCACAGAAAGTGACACAAGACTTTCAGGCTGATCCTACTGAGGTTTATTGTCTGTGAAACAAACAAACAGCCGCGTTCTCCAGAGGATGGTAACAAGACCCAGTGTCACACAACACAGTTTTCAAGAACTTAAACATACAATCAAAATTATTTGACATTTACAGAAACTAGGTAAATAACCAATTCTAAAGGGAAAAGATGATTAACAGGAACCAACTTGAAAGGGCCCAGATGTTAGAATTATGAAAAACTTCAAATCATCTATTATAACTATATTCCATGAAATAAAGGTAAACACTTTTGAAATGAATTGAAAATAAAAGTTCTAGGTATAGAAATAAAAGCTATGTAAAAGAACCAAAAGAAATTTTATGATCGAAGAATACAGTATCTTTAATCAAAAAATTTACTGACTGGCCTCATTAGCAAAATGGACATGACTGAGGACAGTCAATAAACTTGAAGGTAGTTCAGGATAAATTAATCTGAAAAATATATAAAATATTTAAAAAACAGTTTACCTATATTTGGATGAAAACCAACACATTTTAGGATTATTATGAAAAATATACTCTCCATGTTTTGAACAATGACTAGAATACCAAGTCACTTCCTGTATTACAATTATATGATAATAAAAGGAATTGGATACATCTTATCTGGACATGAACTGGGCAACACTTGGGATTGTTCATGGGATGTATATATATTCCCCTGAGGGAAGTACTAGGTAAAAACTTGAATGGAGATCAGAGATTTTTTAAAAAAGTTTGGAGTTTTGCTGAAATATTTAATCCATTTCTTATCCTGCTATCTGGTCACTATAGCTAAAAAATAATAAAGTTGTAGTTTGACATTGTCTCACTGGAATTTCACCTGTGTTACAGCCAGTAGTTGTTGCTTCACCGAAGCATTCCCAGACTGGGAAAAGCTGTGGGCTCACTTTCCCGATGCATTCATTGATGACTTGGTCTAATATGGGGGCAATCTTAGCAGCATGTTATTGTATTAATTTCCCCGTGACTCTTTCTGCCCTTGTCTGAAAGAGTTCAGCCCACACAGAGGGTATAAAAGGTTATGGAGTCAAGGCTGGGCACATAAAAGTACATTTCAAATGTTTAACTACTTCTATTAGCAGTCTAATGGATCTGAAATTGTGTTTCATGATGGTTTGATGTGCATTGTGCTAACAGGGCAGGCAGCACTCACTTTGCCTCGTAGTGTGGGGCTATAAAAAAGACCCTCCAAGCTAAAAGCATGCAAAGTGATGTAAATAATCAATGGAAAACATTGCAGTTGTTCTTTGACCTTAAAAGCTCTTCTGAAAACATTTAAAACCCTCTTACCATTGGTTACTAATGTATAGGAAAATGGGGGGGGGGGAGTAATGCTAATATTTGCTAAGTATGCAGTAATTTAAAATATTGGAAATATTGAGAATTAAAGTGTTTTATTTCCTTATAAAAATTATTAAGAGAATTTTAAATAGCACTTGCCTTCTTGTTATTGTATAATATGATACAGCGAAAGCATTTTTTCTGCCTTAGTGAGTTGTCAAATATGTCACTATCTCTGAAAATTTCATTATTTTGCAGGTGTCCCTTCCTCTGGAGCATCTTCATTCTTTTTGTTATAACCAAGCTTCTCCTTCACATTGATAAGTTTGCTTCAGTAAGTTCCTGGGACACCACAGCAGCATCTCTCAGTTGGTGGCAGCGTCGGCGTTCCTGGGGGCATCTGGCTCCTCTGTAACTCCATTTACATTTGATGCAAATTTCTTTGCTGCACTCTCTTCTTCATTAGCCGATTTCCTCTTTCGAGTTTTCATTTTTGTACAATGTTATGTGGTACTGTTCCTAGCAAAGAAGCGACACAACTGTATGCACTGCTGTTTGTGTGTGAATTAAATACCAGATATAACATTGCTAATTACTCACAGACTTTAAAAGAAGTGACATAATTGTTCATTGATCAGGATGAGCATTTGTTATTTACATAGTGATTTGTGAACTGAAGAGCTAGCAGCAAAGTTTGTACATCATGTATATTACTCACAGTTAACATACTATGGTGCTTGAAGTTTAAAGCACATTGCTGTTGTGTTGTTTTTAATTAAACTGTTGTGACTAAAATTTGTGCATATCGGAACTGTGCAAAGTTCTCTGCCTGAGAAACAGAGCATCCCTTAATACCCGTATTGGCCTTTGAGATCTCCTGTCCTGAAAACTGCTAGTTCCAAACTTTTGATACTTTTTAAATTGGTAGCACATATTTTTCTTGCTGATTTTCAATGAGCTCTTTACATGTTCAAAATATTTACTTTCGTTAATAATATGCAAAGTAAATGTCTTTTTCCAGCTGTAACTTGTTTTTAAGACTGCTTATAGTGTTGTCATTAGAGACTGTATTTTTTCATTTTAATGTGGTAAAATGTGTTTATCTTTTCCTTTATCGTGATATGGTATGCCTTTTCCAGAAAGGCTTAGGTACTCAGCTAGTTACATACACTTATATTTTCTTATAAAAGGTTTTTATAAATTTTGCTTTTCACATTTAGATTTTAGTGAATATGAAGTTTTTTTGGTGCTTGGTGTGAAGTTAATATATAGCTTTGCTGTTTTTTTTATCATGGCTAGCTTACTGGCTCAGCAAAAGTATTAAATAATTATTTTTTTCCTGTATAATCCTACACAAATCCTCCATAGATACATGGGATAATTATCAGATTTGTATTCTGCTCTGTTGAACTAGATGAATATTTAGGAACCCAAATCACCATAGTTTAGCTACTACACCTTTATCATAAGGTTGATACAGTGAATTCCATGTCCTTTTCTTTTTTCAAATTTATCCTAGTAATTCCAAATTCTTACTATTCCATATAGTAGAAACATAAAAAACAATTATTCCAAGAATATGGTTAAATTTTGTTAAAATTGTATTCAATTCTGTCAGTCTTTATGTTTATAAACATGGTTTATAATTATTTGTGCTACGTTTAATTGCTTTTAATAAGATTTATAATTTTTTCATACAAGTCTTGCTCAGTTTTTGTTTGATAATTTCCTAAGTACCTTAGACTTTTTGTGCTACTATAAGTGGTTACCATTGTTCTAAAAATTGTAATTTCTAATTGATTGCTTTTAATGTATAAGGATGTTATTGCTTTTTGAGATTGATATAGCAGTCTCACTGAATTCTCTTGATAATTCAAATATTTCATAAATTAAATTGAATATTTTATGAAAATTAGAATATAATCCATTGATAATAAGAGTTCAGTTTCTTTTCTTTTCTGTACAGTTACTTTTCTTGTCTTATTGCATTGTCTATGATTCCTAGCATAATGTTGGATAGAGATAATAGTACCAGATATCCCTAACTTTTTCCTGACATTGGCAGGAATGCTTCTGATTTTTGAATATTGAATATGGTGTTTATGGTAAGTATTGGTAGCTTTACTTTATAAAAATAGGATGTTTTCTTCTTTTCATAATTTTCAGAATTTTTATATGAATAGATTTTGAATCTTATCTAATTATGTTATCTGTTTAGGATGACAATATGATATTCTTTTTTAATCTTTAATGTGATGCATTAAAAGATATTCTGGAAGCATATAAAGGCAATATATGAGAATCAACAACCTACCGTCTTCAAGCAGTAACACTTAAGATCCATTAGCTGACATCAATAGTCATTTCTATATAAGGAAACCACTATGGAGAACATGGTTCTAAGGTTATTGTTGTCCAGAGCAGACGGGCCTCAGTGGAATCAACTCTGGTTGAATCTCTGTAATGAATGCCTTCATCTAGCTCAAGGAAAAAGCATGCCTCTATTTTTAAAAATATTATTATCATTATTATTTTGCCTTTGCCTGGCTGTTTTGCCTTTCTCTGCTTTCGAACACAGGTTGCATCAAAGAATAATTCTCTCGAGTCATGGAATAAATCAAAGTAATTTAGAACAACTTGCCTTCACTTCATACTCTTATATTAAATTTTGAACTTACAGAATGTTACTGAACTGAGCCATGTGCCTGAAGTCCCAGGAACCCACATGCATTTATTCATAAGCACAAACTTTCTGTTAACCTGCGCTGTTGGGTTCCACTTGTAGGTGACCATCATCACTGCTCACGCTCACTCCTCTACGCAATCTTCTTTATCAGCTTTGAGATGAGTTTATGAAGCACTGTCCTGTAGACTGAAGCCTCAACAAGAGGTGACGGAGCAGATGCAGTAACTGCCATGCAGAAGCTTACACGCTTTGCAAGTCTGCTTTGCTCACAGAGAGACAAGACAGGGGTTGATTCTATCCCACTGTGGGGAGCCTGCAGGCTCTTGCCAGATACAACTATGCCTTTGAAACAAAAACAAACCCAACAAAGAACAGTATGATGAGCAGCTCAGGAGCACAGTTTTTTGGCAGCCTTTATCAAAATCCAGCTGCCTATCATTTGGTTTTCATTGTGCCCATAGACAGGACAGGCAGGATTCATAGCCTGCCAAAGAGCCACGTGTGCCTTTTGAAGCAGCCTTATCAGAGAGGCACAATTGCCCATACCTGTCAAATTAGCCTGTGGAAGGAAAAGAAGGGAAAGTGCTCAATCCATCAGCCCCACGAACTGCCACCTCCACACACACCAAACACTCCTCCGATGTAATCCGTGCCGCTGTTCTAGTGCAGAGAAGATTGAACATGTTTCAAAGTGGCCACAAAAAACTCCCTGGCCCACTACTCCATACACTCCTTATCATTTGGGGGGAGGGAGGGTGAAATAGTTTTACGTATTAGTCTATTTGCTTACTTATTTGTTTTTCTTTGTTCATTTTCTGTCAATTTTATGTAAAGTTCAATATTGATGGGATTTTTAAAAACACTGTTTTATTACTGTTTTATCCATAGAACTTGGAAAAGTGTTTGGCTTATAATAAGTGCTCAATAAATCTTTGTTGAATGGAGAATGAATAAAATAATATTTTCTTCCATTGTGATCAGCCTGGTGCTTATTAGTCAGATACTTACTGGAGGCAATTATGTAAAGAAAGACTAATCCATAACATCCTATTGTCTCCTGTGCTGAGTCTGTGCTAGAGTCTCTTCTGAGGAGCGCAGTAATTCAGGCCAGAGGATTTGGTGGCCAGTGCTGATTTAAATGTGCAATACTGAAGCGAGGTGAGAATATTACTGGGCAGGTGTAAAAGACAGGGCATTTGGGTTCTATTTAACTCATTCCTTTTTCCATCCCACTTCCCAATGGTTCTAATTCCAGAAATACTTCTAAATCCAGAATTATGGACAGGTGAGTTCTGTGCCTGTGGCCTAAGGCTCCTGGGAGAGAAGGTTACACACTTGCTAGACTTGATCTGTTAGCAAAGAGAAGCTCGTGCACAGAGACCTATTCCAGACCTGGTTTCTCAGCGAGGCATTTGGGCCACCACAGTCTCCTCAAGACTTAAGATTGTGAAATAACTAACACAGATATTTAGGTGATTAAGTTAAAGTTTTCTAAGGAAATTGATCAGTCAGCGTTCCAGTTAGTCAGATTCAATACTTTGTAAAGAATAAAAAAGAGTTGTACCATCTTGTCCCCTTACTGAGGTTTTTCAGAAAGGAAAAATACGCAAAGTGGCAAGTGTAATAAATGCATAAAAATATTTTCTCCCCAGATCTCAGGAAATGATTTTGTTTTCATATTAAATGTATGTGCCTATATCTTTTTTTATCTGTGCAGCAAATGAGTCTGATGTGTCTGTGCATGTAGCATGTGTGTGCGTGTAATAGACGTTTGTGCAAGTATCCGCTCATTCATACATGCAGCAAATAGCTGCCTAGCATAAGTGCAGCATTGTTTCAGGCGTGGAGATCAGGCCGTGAGTATGAGTAGACACAGTGTTTCTTGTTCACTTAAATTGGTGCTATTGTCATCACGATGAATTGTGATTGCTCCTATTTTCCTATAAATATCTTAAAACAGACAGGCATAGCCTTTTCTTGACTCAGATCAAAATGTTGTTACAGAAAAATAGAATTTAAAGAAAAGCAAAAGAATGCAGTCTCAAGTTCGGAGTTTCATGTCTGGTTTTCTCATGGCTTTGGGAAAGCATGGCTTATTTTTTAGCCTCTGTAGGAATTACCACTATTGGTATAAGGAAATGCTTTGCCCCTGAGAGAAGCAGGACCTGTACAACGTGAGCTGAGAGATGGGGAGAAGATTCAATTCTAAAAAGTATTTCACCTCATAAGCTTTCACTTAATGCCAAGATTTCCATTGCTAGAGTTTCACTTTTTAAGTTTATCATTGCTCTTTTTAAAACACATATACTGCCATGCATTGCTTAACACGGGGATACCTTTTGAGAAATGCATCATTGAGCAATTTTGGCGTTGTGTGAACATCACAGAGTGTCCTTACACACACATAGATGGCGCGGCCCACCACACACCTAGGCTAATGCTGTAGCCTGTTGCTCCCAGGCTACACCCCTGTACGGCATGTTTCTGGACTGAACACTGTAGGTGACTGTAGCACAATGGTCAGTATTTGTGTATCTACACATATCTAAACAGAGAAAATGTATTGTAAAAATACAGTATAAAAGATGAAAAATGGCACACCTGTGTAGGGCACTTACCACGACTGGAGCTGGCAGGACTGGGAGTTGCTCTGGGCGGGTCAGCGAGTGGCCAGTGAACCTGAAGGCCTAGGCCAGACATTCCTGTACGCACTGCACACTTAGGCTGCACTAAATTCATAAAAGAATATTTTTCTTAAACATCATTAAGGTTAATGATAAATTAACCTTAGCCTACTGTAACTTTTCCAATTCATAAAAACTTTTAATTTTTTAAACTTTCTGACTCTTTTGTAATAACGGCTTAAAACACAAACACATTGTACAGGTATACAAAATATTTTTTCCTTATATCCTTATTCTCTGAGCATTTTCCGCTTTTAAAATTATTTTATTTCTTTAATTTTTAAACTTTATTGTTAAAAAGTAAGACACAAACACACACATTAGCCGAGGCCAACACAGGGTCAGGGTCATCGAAATCACCGTCTTCCCCCTCCACGTCTTGTCCCACGGGAAGGTCACTGCACGGAGCTATTGTGTCCTATGGTAACAGTGGCTTCTTCCGAAACACCTCCTGACGGACCTACCTGAGGCTGTTTTACACTTAACTTTTTAAAAATATAAGTAGAAGGAGTTCACTCTAAAATAATGATACAATGTGCAGTATAATAAATACATACACCAGCGACACAGGCATTTATTATCGTCAAGTACCGTGTGCTACACGTGACCGCATGTGCCACGCTGGCAATGAAGCAGACTCGCCACACAGGCCAGCGACGTGTTGCACCACAAAGTTACGAGGGCTGTGAAGACAACGGATGACAGGAATTTTTCAGCTCATTCTAATCTCATGGGACCACTGTCACACACGTGGTCTGTCGCCGCTGAAACATCCTTATGCAGAGCATGACTAGAGGCCGGAAGGAGGAGGATTTTAAGCTGCTGTAAATTAATAACATCTTAGTGTGATTATCCTATTAAAACTCTTCCAAAAGTCAGCTCACTGTGCACAGGGCGTGGTAGAGAGGATGAGGGGGTGCTCTATTCTGCATTCCCTGGGACCCCTTGGGCCAAAAGGCTGACCCAGACAGGTGAGGAGTGGGGAGGGAGACGGAGGAGCAGAGGGAACTGGGTGAAGGAAAGGGGGTGACTCTGATGCAAAATAAGGATTATTAGGTATATGGGAATTACATTTCTGGTATTTACAACCATAAGCCCAAGAACAGCATGGTAAACATTATAATTAAATCATGTGCATCTCTAATTACCATATTACACTAACAGAATCAGAAAGTACCATATGTTAAGCAGCAGTGAAAGAAACTCATTGTCTTTAAGTCTTCCTATTACAGTGACTGCAGAGTGCTAGGTGAGAGCATATATTTTCGGAGCGTTTTAAGATTATTGGATATGTATGAAAGGCAAGTAGAAAAGTCCTCGTTGTGTATCAAATGAAAGAGACCATGGAGGAGACAGCTGGGCTAATTAGAAACTAAATTTTATTCCAAAACCAGAATGCCAATCTGTAGATTTACAAGGGTAAATGTAAATTCCAAGATGAGAGGAAACCCGCGTGTCTGCTTACTTGAGAGAGCCGCCCGGGAAGTGGAAGGCTCCCGGCATTGGGAATTGGCTTCGGAGTTGCACGGATGTGGGTGTGAACCCTGGCTTTGCCATGGCCAGGCAGCCATGATCTTAGCTCATTTCGTACCTCTCTAACCTCAGTTAATGTGTTTGTTTTACATTTTCTGTAAAATGGAGGAAGCTACTTACTTTAGAGGGTTATGATGTCATGTGTGTAAAGGGAACATCACAACACTGGTAATGGTTAGGCCCTCAGAAAATGGTGGGTTTTTTTCATTACTTTGGTCATTCAAATAGATGATGACATCAGTCTCCAATGTTCCTCTCAAACTACAAGGTCATTTATCCCTGAAAAGCACTTGAATAGAAATTTAAAGAGGTTTAATGAGTTCGTAAGTATTGGATTTCCACCTTTACATTTTGGCACTCCTCTGATTCATCGCTTGGTTTAATGTTTGGTGTTGAACGTTAAAGAATTGTGGAAAGATTATAGCAACAGCCAGACAAGAATTAGTTTTTGCTTTGTTAGGAAGCCCCATCAATGCCTGCTTCCTGGTACACTGCCCAGATTCCAGGGTCAGTGACTAGACTCAGCTCCCTAGTGCCAGAAAGTACAGATTGTCATTGGCTCAATTTGATTGGAACCACGGAGACATTTTAAGACTAACTAAATGTAAGAGATAATTAATCTGAACATCAGTTTAGTTTATTAATATTTAATGGTAACAATGTATTTCCGTTGATGTGAAAATCTTTCCAGGAGCCAGAGTGTTCAAATATTTTATTAGGGTGTTTTTCCCCCATGAAATATGTGTACTTTGTGGGCTACATATTAACTGGAGAGAATGACATTGAGCAATGGGAAGTTGATTGTGAAAAAAAATGTTTCATGCCAACCTCGGAGAAACCTAAGGAAACATCCTTGCACCGAAGCATGGATTTTGTTGTGACCTTTCTAATTCACAAACGATCATTATACTTCTGTGAATCAAAAACTATTGTCACAATAATGCTGTATAGCAAACCACTGCATGACTCAACACATCACAGCAGTAAGCATGCATTTATCTCACGTGTCTGTTGATCAGCAGAGTAGTCGGGACTGGTTCGTGTTCTAGTCTCAGCTGAGTTCATCCTCGTATCTCGCAGTGGGCTGTTGATGAGCTCAAATGACAAGAGTGACTTAGCCATTCATCCCTCCCCCCAACAGGACAGTCAGAAATATATTCTGATGGTGGTGTCAGAGGGTAAGAACTGACCTCAAAATGTCATATTTGCTAAGCCTGTTGGTTATGGCAAATCCCATGGCCAAGCTCAGAGCAAGTGTGGGAGGGCACTGGAAGTTACCCAGCAAGGGCAATGGGTACGGGAAAGTGTGTAGAATTGGGCCGGCAATGCAACGGACTGATCAGGGTCTCACTTTGCTGCATACCTATCTCTAATTTTGACTTTGTGGGATCCAATCTTTCCAAGTTCTACTGCTGAACTTTTCATGCTATTAACTGATGATCTCTTTTTAAAAAAAATAATACAGACTTACTGTAGAAAATTTACAAAAATTGAAAACATCTTAGCACCTAGAAATAATCACTGTTAACTTTTTAACATGAATCTTTTCCTATTGTTCTGTGTATTCTTTTTTATTAAATATGCTATGTGATTTCTGTGAAAAGTGAAAAATGCAGAGCACTACTATCAAGAAAATTACAATTATCCATCATTCCAACTCCAAAAAATAACTACTGTTAGCATTTTATCATATTCCCATCTGGTATTTTCAGCTCTGTGTGTATACGTGTGTGTGTGCCTTTGTGTATATATTTGCATACATATTTGCATATATTATCATATTGCATGTAAGATTTTGCATCCTGTTTTCTTGAAAATGTTATATCAATAGCATTTTTCCATTTAAAATTTTTCAAAATGTTCATTTTAATGAGTATGTTTAATCATATGGATACACTATAATTTAATTCATTTTTTCTCAACTATTATGAAATGGGTTGTAGCCAATCATTAGTTTCACCATTCAGCCTGTTTCCTGAAGCTCTTGCCTACAATTCAAGGCCCTTTTCTTCTCAGCGGGAATAAATCAATGACTGACAGCCAGTGTTCCTCTTCTAATGTGTCTTCCCAAATAATGTTGTAATTGATACCTCATGTATATTTTTGTACACATCTCTAATTATTTTTAGGATAAATTCCTACAAGCAGCATTATAAGGTTAAAAGACATATGACTATTTTTACTTCTTTAAACATAAATAAACTGTTCAAATATATTCCCAAAAGGCTGTATCAACTTATGTGTGTTCATACGCATGAGAGTGTTTCTTATGTCTCTGGACCTCACAAACATTGTATTTCTAATTTTTAAAAGTACTTCATGTTTTGATTTCATATCTTTGATTAATAGTGGAACACATTTTCACATTGTATTCTTTCTTTATTTTCTCTTATTAACTGTTCTAACGACTTTCTCATTCATTGACATAAGCTTTTCCTATATTAAGGGTATTAAGCCTTTTCTGCCCTGCATGTTGCAAATGTTTTCTTCCTTCGTTATTTATAGTTTTGACATAAAGAAGTTTAAAATTTTATCTAGTCAAGGATATTGATTGCTTCCTTTGAGATATCCCCCATTAGTTTTAGGCACGGACAGTTTGCCTTATCAAGGATGGGACAATTATTCATTTATATTTTCTTCCAATTTATTTCTTTTTTAATGGGAGTCTTTAATTCATCTGGATTTTACTTTGATGTTTGGTTTTATTAGTATATGAGGATCTAAATTGGTTTCTTTTTCCTCATAAACCTGGTCTATCTTCCCAGCACCGTTTATTGAACAATTGGCCCTTTCCTCATTGATTTGTGATGGTTCCTCCATCTCATGCGGACCATGAGCACGCACACCAGAGTCTGGGGGGGCCTCGGTTTGTTGGTAAATTTTAGTGCGTGCCGGATATTCAGTGGCAATACAAAATTTCTGTGCATAATCTTTACTTTCATAAGGATGCAGAGTGATGGAGAGAAAAAAATCATAACTTTCAAGAGAAAAAAATGTAGACCCAAATTCTGGCTCTACAGCCTACCGACTACATGAATCTGAACAGGACATTTAGTTTTTATGAGCCTCAGTTTTCTCATCTGTTATAATGTCTTCTTGATATGATGTTGTGTGAGACACGTGAGGTAACACATGTATAAGAACTTTGTGCACCGTAAAAGGCTTTAGTAATGTTAGTTTTTATGATTAGTATAGCTGTGACCTGGACTCTAATGTCATTGCAAAGCCTTATTGGACATGGCTGGTTTTAAGTTCATTTAAATTCAGTAAAGAAAGCTGAAAAAGAGAGTAAAAGCCCAGTCAGCTCTTGTTCTATTATATTTTAAGGAGCAGTCCTGAACCACTTTCTAAAAAACGTTTCCCATTTTTGTTCCATGCAACTGGAAATCAGTGCTGTAAATACCAAGTAGAACAGGTGTTAATGAGGTAATGTGTGAATGCCATTAGATGTGGACCACAGGAAGTGAAACAACTCTGTAGAAAGTGGCTTAAATGGTAGCACAGAAAGAGTGTAAACACAGAAACCTAGCCTTGAGAAAATATTTCACTAGGAAGAAAGAAAGGAATTGGGAAAGTGACTCCCTCTCAAACCTGAGAACTCAACACTTGCCAGATACACAAGGATACAGAGCAAAATACCGCATCTTAACCAAAGCAATTGCCAGAAAACCTAAACCAGAGCTAATGAGTTTGGAGAGTAAAGAAGACACAGGTTTATTTTCATTTCCCTTTAGACCTGGCTTGAGAATGAAAGAAGTGTCTTCCAGTGTCCAGAATGTTCTCTAAGGCCCAACCACCCCCCCAGTCCTCAATCGTCTGCATGGTGGAATTGCTTCCACAATTTCTCAGCATTCCTTGAAAAATTCGCTCATGGAGAAAGTCAAAAGGAGCAACCACAGCCACATGTTCGAGGCTGAATTGATTAATGATCACCGAAAAGCTCATACTCACCTACCGCAGCAGGCTCATAGCACATGTGTAACCCATGAGTGTTGACTTGAATTAAATAAACGATGCCATCTCTAGATTTATTTATGTGACTGCTTATTAAGACCACTCTGCGTGATGACTCTTCTAGGTATGACAGGGGTGTGGAGAGAAATCAGACTTACACTGTTTGCCTGAGTCCCAGAGTATCGTAAAGGGGATGACAAGTGCATTCGTACGTGTAATGCAATATGAGAAGTCAAAGTCGCATCAACATGGTGTAGACAGGGCGCTCCGTGAGTTCAGTGGAAGGAAACATATGCAGGCGTGGGGAAAGCATGGAAGCTTTGCGGAAGAACAGACTCGTCCTGAAATGAGAGGGAGAGGCAGGGAGGGAGGCGTTGGTGCCAGGAAATACTGCGTTAGCCATGTGCTTGTGCTACAAAGTGAAGGATGAAAAGTGGAAGCTGGGAAACAGCTCGCCATATTGGTTTTTGACGGGCCAGTGAGGGTCCTCAGCAGCAAGGAATGGCGTACCGGGAACCCAGGCACTGTGGAGAAGCCAACAGTCTGCACACAGCCGGCGTCTAGTGGACGCCGACCTGTCTGGCCTTGGCTCCCCTGTTCTGTGTGTGGGCACGGCTTAACGTCTCTGCGCCTAGCATGGTGCTGGGTATAACGCAGAGTCTAAATACATGACTGTTGTGTTCATTTAACCACCAGCCCAGGAAAACCAATGTGTGGTCCCCAGTGTGTGTCCGAGGTGTCCCTCTGAGCAAGGAGAGTGCGGGGTAGTGGACACAGGAGCAGCTCTGCCGTCCTCTAACTGAGTGACCTTTGGTGAATCAAACCATTCCTTTAACTTTCACTAGTCTCATCTATGAAACAAGGAGGTTGAATAAACCTCCCTTTCTGAGCTGATACTTTATGATTTATGAGATCAGTGCTTCCTGCTATGGCATCATATGACTTGTATAAAATGCAGAAACTGCTGCCTTCCTAAATGAGGTGCATCGTCACTGGAGGGCCTCACGTGTGTGAGGATCCATCAGGAAAGGGGTCAGGGCCCTACTCCTCTGCAGGAAGGGTTCCTTCTGTCTGTCCCAGTGCCCACATGCCAACTGCAGAGGCTGCCCAGTGATGCAGTTATTAATTCCACTGACCCCTATTCCTGGTCTCACCAAAGAATGCAATGAATCCTAAGCTCCCTTTAAAAGCACCTGCCAGCCACATGGTCTTTCGAACACTTTCTATTCTAAGCCCAATACAGCTGGTAGAAAAGTAGGTAATGACACTCTTCCTCCTTATTTCTTTCTTCCCTTTTTTCCCTCAATTATGCTTTCAGCCCGATTATCAAGTGACTTGTGGTTGTACCGTAATATAATATCTTAAAATTAAGTATTAATCACAGTAAGAGCTAATATTTACTAAATACTTTACTACAGTTTATTTCCTCTTACTGGTACATCTACTGTGTGTAGCCAATTAAAGACACGGACATCGTCTACTGGAGTTCCTGCCAACGGAGAATTTCAGGGATTCCGAAATGTAAAGAGTTGACATAAGTTAAAGGTACAATTTAAGTGGCACACACCCGTAGTCCCAGCTACTTGGGAGGCTGGAGGTGGGAGGATCGCTGGAGTCCAGGAGTTAGAGTTGGCGGTGACCTATGATCAGGCCACTGCACTGCAGCCTGGCCAACAGAGCAAGACCCTGCCTCAAAAAAAAAAAAAAAAGATTTAAAGGCTTGTGCCTGTAATCCTAGTACTTAGGATTGGGAGACCAAGCAGGAGGATTGCCTAAGGCAGGAGTTTGAGACCAGCCTGGGCAACATAATGAGACCCCATCCCTATGAAAAAGTATTACAAATATTTAAATTAAATTTTAAAAATACAATTTAAAGAGCAGCTCTTTACAGTTGAATAAAAGCAGCTGGACTTTGAACTCACGGGCTCAGACCAGCCCTTACCCTGCTCTTTGCCTTCTGTGTGACCTTGGCCTAATCGGGTGGTCGCTTTGGACCTGTTTCCTCGCCTTTTGAAAAGAAGAAGAAAAATATCCGTCTATCACATCATTAATGTGGTTAAATAAATAGTGGGTAAAATGTTTCACAATCTGTAAAGCATCAGGCACATGAAAGAGATCACAAATGACAATACAACAAGTCCTTGAATAGCAGCATTTCATTCAATGTTGTTTTATTATAATGTTAATGAGAAAAAAAATGCTTCCTGGCCTGGGCCTCTGTCTGTGTAGAGCAGTTTTCTCCATGTCTGCGTGGGTTTTCTTCAAGTACTCTGGTTTCCATCTGCATCCCAAAGCCATGCAGGTTAGGCTCTTTGGCATGTCTAGCGTAAGTGTGGGCACTGTGTGGGTAGACCCTGCCATGGATGGATGGTGTCCTGTCCAGAGTTGGCTCCTGCCTTGCACCCTGAGCTGCCCGAACGGGCTCTGGCCGCCCACAACCCTGAACTGGAATAAACAGGTTGGAAAATCAATGAATGAATAGAAATGATTGTCCATTAAAAACTCATAGTCTATGATAATCGCCCAAATGCACAACACCGAACAATGCATCCGGGCAGACGCGCTCAGCAAGCCGCCCCGCGTGGTGCCGTCTTGGTGCTCCCAACACCCCCTTTGCAAACATTTACTCCTGGACTTAACCTGGCACCCCTGACTGCTGTCATTCGCCGATTGACCGAAACGTGGACAAATAATGATCTTACTTGTTTGTATTAATTTTTCTTAAATATATATATATAGCTCATATTTATTTCAATGTTTAATATGAGAAGTGTTTTGGTCTTTATTTAGAAGCTTGATGATATTTTCATGACCAGAAATGTGCTGTAGGAACTTAACTCTTGTTCATATCAATTACCATGGGAAAAGTGGTTTTGCTGTTTGTCATTTTTCTTCCAAGAACCTGTAAATGACATTAAGTGAGAAATGACAATGATACCAAATCTTCCCAACACTTTTTGCTTCTATTCTTCCCTTCAGTTATTTCTGCCACTCGTGGCCACAGGTTTTCTAGCTGCCTGGCAACCACTTCCCTGTCCCGGCCCCCGTCTTTAGGCTTCCTGTTGGTATCTGGAAATTAAAATGCTATTTATATTTGACGGTCAAAGAACATTTCCTCCTGGCTCTACTCTGAAACTGCTCTAAGCAGGAAGCTTCCTTGCCAGCTTCACAGTGTGCTCCGTGGCCTTTCCGTCCCCACAGCCCAGACTGTGATGTGCACTCTGCTAAGTGTGTGGCCGTTCCCGAGTCTCTTCATATCCACACGAGCAGGCGATGCTCTCTCTGTCTTACCTGGGCCCCGCCTGCGTCTGTCCACCCTGTTTTTTCCAAGTATCTCTGTTTGGTCTCCAGTTACCACCTGGTTAGCTGGTCCTCGAGACTTGTTCATCATTTCCTTATAAAACTGTCATAGCAAAGGGTACATACTCTTGCTAATATCAGTGAGCACAATTAATGTGGATTAAGCGTACTCCACCAGTCTGGGGTTGTAAATCATTCCGGTAGCTAATAATTGCAAGCTAATATTCATTGGGAGCTTACTATGTATAAGGCACTATAATCAGTCTTGTTTCATTAATTATTAACAATTCTGAACATTTAGTATTAGCAGCTTTATTTGATAGATGAGAAACTTGAAACCAAGAGAAGTGACGTGACTTGTTTAATATCACAAAATAAGCTGGAATTCGAACTCTGGTCTGACTCGAAAGCCTGAGCCCCTTCCACCCCATCACGTGTGTAAGGCAGATGCCATGTGGGTCTGAGGAACCCTTCTGTTCTCCTGCACGGTATGTCGGTATATCAGCTAAGTCGTCGCCCTTCAATTTGCAATTAGTTGTGAGGGACAGTGACCTTGCCATCTGGGGCCAAAAGTGCTGGAAATGGAAACAGGTAGCCTGCTGACCATCCTTTGCTAAGGGCTGAGAGAAGACATTTAGAAGCTCAGGACGAAGCGATCCTGAACAGGAAATCGAGTCAAGGCCCATTGGGCTTATCCACAGGTGAATCGCCAATTCGGCAATAGCTCACCTGGGCCTGTGGCTCCTGGAAAGAGAAGTTTCTGACAGAGCTGAGCATTTCAGAGTCCAGTGTTAGGTGGTGCTCAGGAATAACCGGCTGTGCATCGAAGGCTCACCTTAATCAGGCCCGGTTTAGGCTGACTACTGCCCTAACAGGGGCCAGTTCTTTCCTGACAAGTGGGGCAGGGCTGTGACTCGGTCCTGTGCACGGTGGGCACTGCTGCTTGCCTCCACCCGCAGACAGCGCAGGTGCAGAGCGGGCGGAGCACCTAAGGTCGCATCACCTGCTCCTTGCAGGGGTGGAGGAAGCCGGGTAAGCGGCCGACTCACCCGTCAGCCCTCCAGTGACTGCCCAGTCCTGAGGCCATCCGTGGCCATCAGACTGCCCGGTTAAAGGGAAAAATTATTAGGAAGAATGTAGCCGAACAATAAAGCAGACAGATCTAATCTGCAATAAATAACAGTTATGAAACAAGTGACCTCAGTCAGCAAGGACAAGGACAAAACTCGGAGCATCTGAGTTTGCCGGGTATCTGGGTAGCCCATCTTGGCTGCGAACCTACGAGCAGCTGTGGTATGCAAACTCGCTGCCATTAGATAACTTCATTCTGCTAATTCTCGGGGGATAAATGAAAAATCCCTCAGATTATAAGCTTTTTGGAGTAGGAACTGATTATCTTGCAGGCCTAGGTCAACCAGGGCAATGACACATCAAGGTGATCTGCATGCGATGTTTATCCCTCTCATCTACGCAAAATACTCCATCAAATTAACACAGCAAACTTGTTACAGTAAATGATGGTGCCTGGCTTTTCCTTCCACATAACACACTATTTATTTCTTCTAATTAGAATTCAGCTTTAAGAGAAGTCTTTGCTTTCCAAATTTTTTATGGATATTATAATGTAGGTTCATATATGGCAAACACAGCTAAAAATGTATAGATTTCTTATCAAATTAATGAAATTTAGATGCGACATTATGCTAGCATGTATGATCAATGACTCAAAAGTACACTTATTTGAAAAGCGAATCAACCATAAATGTTTTCTTCAGAAAGAATATACATAGATAGAGAATATATATGTATAGAAAGAGAGAGAGAGAGAATACTGAAATGCTAAATGTCCTAATTTTTATAGAATCAATATGTATCGGTTTTTATCTTCTCCAAAAAAGAAATTTATCAGAAAAATAAATTTTCGTTTGGTCTCTAGTAGCTTTTCTCTTTGCCATATGCTGTGTACATGTTGAGAGTAGAGGAAACGAGAGGTGGAACTTGGTCATGTGGGATAACTCTCAACGTTTATGAAAATAATATTAATCTTAAAAATGGCAGAACAAAAATGGCATATAGACTATAACCATACATATATGAAATAGTCACGTATGTGGAAAGCATACGATAATTAAAACAACTGCTTTCGGATGATGGGATTATGAGCTTCTCATTGATAATAAGATCTTTAACGTTTAAGATTGTCCACTGTCCTGCTCTCTGATCTCTATGCGGGTGGCGCCGTGACTCCAAAGCCCATTCCCATGACTGCTATCTGCTTTTGGTTCCGCTCCCTGGGATCAGAGGGCCCTGCGTGAGAGTGTGGCACCGGGCCCCGTGGTTGAGTTGTGGAGCGGCACGTTATCGACAAAACTGAATTAGAGAAGGGCTGGATTGGGAGTCAAAGGAAGCTGGGCTCCCTCCCTGAGTCTGTCGCTTACTGGCTGGAAAACACCAGACAGTTGTTGATCTCTGACCCACATCCTCATCTAAAAATTGAGAGGACATTTTTTATCCCGTAACTAAGGATTGAAGAACATCAAATGGTTGCCATGCTTAACTTGGTGCTCGGCCCAGGGTAACTTGATGAATTTTAGCTCCTCAACCCCTCCCCCACTAGTTTCTACCTAGGTCACCATCCTCACTGTGAAGGGCTAACCATAAACAAATCATAAAATTGTAAAATTTTAGACCAGGAAGGAACCTTGGATGGTATCTATAAAGCCCACATTTAAAGAAAAAAAAAAGCAGCAGCAGAGAATAAGAGAACCACGGAGGGCACAGAAAGAATGCGGCATAGTCTAAGGGCCTGGAATGGAGTGAGAAAATCACTCTCAGATTTTCCTGAGAATGCAGGCTGGTGATGACTTTTGCCAGCGTGACACCTTACCACGAACAAAGCAGATGTGCCAGAGACACACAAGGCAACCTAGAAAAGGTGGGACCCACTCTCTCCATCTCTCTTTCTCCCTCCAGCCCACCGATTAGAAGAGTTTGTTTACTGCAGCTCGAGTCACCAAAACAAAGACTGCGTGACATCCTCCGTGCTCTCTCTCTACCCGCCAGCCATACGGTAAAGCCAGACCGCCCTCTGCCGTGAGCCCGTCCCCTGCGAAACACCGGCGTGGGAGGAGAGTAGGAAAAAGGGGGAAGGTGTGTCTTCTTTGTTTCCCCTTACGCTGGCAGGAAGACTCCACATGTACACAGCACGCCCACAGGAAGAACACGTGTGTCCACTCTGTTACTATTCCAGGCAGCAGGGCCCCTTTCAAAAGGACAAGAGTATTTCAGAAGGAGCATGTCTCACATAGTCACAGACAACGTAAAGTCCCTTTTTTGCAAGGTCAGGCCAAGGGCAAACGGCTGGTTAAGGCAGTGATAAGGAGGCCCCTCCACAGAAGTCTTCAGCGGTACAGGGAAAAACTGGGACTTCCCCTCAGTGCCCTGTAACTAGCGTGTTTCTTCTGTCCCAGACCAACAGGGCACTCTTTTGGAAAGACACACACCCACTTAGCTAACCACCTTCTCCACACACTCTTGGGAAAAAGAACAGATCCATCCCTCTCGACGGCTCTATTCTTTCCATCTTCCTTTCCCACACTTGAAGGGTCTCCAATTTCTTAAATTGCTTTCAGTGATTTGTGTGGCTTTCATCCGAGCCTCTCTAGAGAGGCCTTGTCAGAAAACAGCACTTGGCAACTGTGCAGTCTTCTTCCCTCAAAGGGTTACATTAGTTTTTATTTCTTACCTCCACTTCTTCCTAAATGGTGTCATCAGAGACTGACAGAAGCCCGGATGATTTGTTGGGATTCTACAGGCAGTAAATGCCTCTTCAGACTACTGCAGAGTGATACCAGAGTTATGGCTTTGCAAAATTGGATTTTTTTAATGTTTGAAATATAATTTTAAGAGAAAAAATCAAAATGCAAAGTAATGTGTAAACTACAATTGATAAAATGTGAATGTACATAGATAGACTCTGGAAAATTACAGGCACAAACAGGAACAATTGTTTTGGAGTGATGGGACTAAGATCGGTTGTTGTTTTTTTTTTTTAATTTTCTTGTATCATCGTTGTTAATTAATATTTTCATTTTTTGAAGATTCCAAACCACTTTCCAGGATGGGCTGTCACTGGGTTAAACTAAATTCAACCAATAGTATGAGTATTGCCAAGTGTCTCTATCCAGAATTATTAATATATTATGAACTTTTATCCTGGCTAAACGAAATCCCATTTAAGGTCAATGGAGGAAGAGGAAGGGAAACTATTTATTATATAAATCCAGCTAAATCTGTAAATCTGCCAATTATTATGAGTCATTCGAAAGCAGGAGTTACTTCAGGGCTCACTTCACACTTTGGAAGCTACGCTCATTACCACTGGCTTTCTTCAAAAGACATTTGAAAGAGCAATTACAATTTATCATTTATAAGGGTATCTAACTTTGAAAGGATAGGAATTGGATTGTTGCATATTTGCTACAAACTAAGTGCAGAATTAGCAGAATACACAGTGTAGTTGCATTCAGAAAACAAAACAAAAGCAATAACCAAAACCAAGTTCTTTTAATGTTATCTTCTTTTTAGGATCAGCTTCTTTTTTTCTTTTTGAGACAGAGTCTCACTCTTTTGCCTGGGGCGAGTGCCATGGCATCAGCCTAGCTCACAGCAACCTCAAACTCCTGGGCTCAAGCAATCCTGCTGTCTCAGCCTCCCGAGTAGCTGGGACTACAGGCATGCGCCACCATGCCTGGCTAATTTTTTCTATATATATATTTTTAGCTGTCCAATTAATTTCTTTCTATTTTTGGTAGAGACGGGGTCTCGCTCTTGCTCAGGCTTGTCTCGAACTCCTGAGCTCAGAACGATCCGCCCACCTCGGCCTCCCAGAGTGCTAGGATTACAGGCGTGAGCCACAGCTTTTTGTATTAACAGGTTTGAGGGTTCAGAGGCTCTCTTATTTTGCTGGAGGAAAATAGATCTGCCTTGCTTATTATATTTGATCCTTCCAGATTTAGGCATGGTATTTTTTGATTCTTATCATCCCATAACCCTAGAGGAAAGTCCATGCTTAAAAAAACAAACAAACAAACAAAAAACAATCTTTAAACTTGCTATTTGCGTGGTCGATGGCTGGTGAATAATTTAAAACTGCTCTATCACTCTTGTTTCTCCTCTCAGAATTCAAACTGAACATATAGGCTGCCATTACTATTGCCTTCCAACCAAAAGTAGCACGGTCTAGTGGATGTCATTTACAGAAGATACAAATCAGCCTGTTTGGGGTAGAAATATTTGTACCTGCAACTAAACTCTAAATCTCTACTGCCTTCCTTCTTAATGATGCCGTATCAGGGTAGAGGTTTTATCCTTTCCTGAGCTTGAGGCAAAAGATATTCCAGAAGCTCTGCCCTGCTTATTGTTTCTAACTCTTCATGCTACCTGTCCAGAAACCGCTTTTGTCAAAATTTGTCTTGTCAGATTAAAAAAATAAAAAGACTTTGATTGCTTACATGTAATAACAGATGCGAAACTCAGATCTCCATAAGGTATCAATTTTTTTTTCTGCAAACATTTATTGAACATTGCTCACATTAGAGTTACATATGTGACCTCAAGAAGTTCAAAGTCCAAAGAGGAAGTCACGGAGACTTTAACCTTTTAAGTTGCATTGTTCAATAGAACTTTCTCCAGTGGTGAAAAGATCTTTCGTAATCTCTGCTGTCCAACATGCGACCTCCAGCCACCCATGTCTGTTGGGTCTGTAAGATGTACCTAGTGTGACTGACAAACTAAAACTGCATTTATATTTCATTATTATGAATTTTGACATCCGTGTGACTAGTGGCTATCAGGTTGCTCATGTGCGATCGATCTATGAGAGACGAAAGTGCCCAGCATGAAGAGAACGTACGGGACACACACCCCCCTCGGACTGGGACAGGAGGCGGCTACTCCTGAAGCATCTGACGCTTAGCCTGAGTATTTGGGAGTAAGTAGGAGTTAACAAGGTAGAGAAAGAGGGAGAGGAAAGTACTCCAGGTGGCTGGAACACCGCACGTAACAGCACTGGCGTGTGGGAGAGCACGCGTGCTCTAGCAACGGCAAGCAGTTCTCGCTGGCTGCAGTTCAGGGCTTTTATGAATTTCCTTCAGGGTGAGGCAGGGGAAATAGGAAGATCCCGAGGGACCTTCTCTTATGGTTCAAGGAACAGCGTCATCATTATCAGACTCGCTTTTAGAAAGACCGCCCCGGGGGTAGTGTGGAGGATGGATTCTGCCGGACCAGGGCTGCAGTCGGGGAGACAGACTAGGAGGCTAGGGAGCTGCCCTGGGGTGAACACAGGCCTGAACTGAGGAGCTAGTGGCCCTGGCAGTTACAGGGACACCAATGGTCTTCCAGCATCTCTCTGAAACCAGTGCTACCAAAATGACATTCATGGGGGACTTTACATTCTGTGTCAAAAAAGAGATGGGTGATATTCCCATGCACTCCTTTGCATGTGAGTGGAAAGAGTCAGAGAGGGGGAGAAATTTTAAAATACCTCCCACTATATTAGGAATGTTTATTTTGAGCCTAATCATTACTATCAATTTTTGCCCACGATCACATAGCGCCCTCTTTCACTGTTGAAAATATTTATCTTGAGGAAAGGAAACAAAAAGAAGACTTCAGATTTATAGAATTTCCTTACATCAACCAATAGGAAGAAATAAGCCCACTCCGTAGCTTTCCAAGTGTTGGCTAACGCATCATTTCCTCAGGGAAGCCGCCTCTGTTTATCAGACACCGTTAGGTTCTTCTACCCAATAGTCTCACAGCAACCGGGCTGCTTCTGACCGCTTCACACAGCTGTAATCAGGTCACGGTCTGTGTAACTCTTTGGGTAATATCTGCTTCCTCCGTAATTACATAAGCTCCGTGAGGCCAGGGCTTAGTCGGCCTCATGCACCGCTGTGGCAGAATGACACCATGGCCCATGCACAGCAAACAAGCCTTAGCTGACGAACACAATATGCTAAAATGCAGAGAAATAGCTTAACACATTGACTGCCGCACCAGAAAAAAATTTCCCTGGGGCCACGGTGTTTTATCAAAACAAAACAATCCTTTCTAATTTGTTGTTTTTTAGTTTTCTGTGCATGTTATATCCAACACCATCCATATTTTTATAATTAAATTGTCAATATTAATTGTAACAATAAGCACATCAACAAGTAAGATTTTCACAAGCCAACTACAGGGTTTTGCTTCGCGAGGCTCTGGGCTCAAAACCAGCGTGAGTTACATACAACTCACATAGCAGTTAATGTGTTAAACAAGAATTATTCTCTTCTTGTTTCAATTTCCTTCCCAGGAAGGAGAAATAACCATTGCACATTCAAAGGATTTCTGTGATTCCTCTGTTTTTAATACTACATGCAGTTTTCTTCTCTTCATCGCAATGGCTGAAACTTGCTTCCACAGTTCCCAAAAACATGCTCAGGCTTTAAGATCTGGAGAGACTACATTCTTCCTTCAGTGTATCTGGAGCAGAGTCAAATTTTAAAAAAGAAAAGGCTGTATACATACCACATTTAGCACTGTGGTGATTGTTCATGTGCCTGTACCATAGATAGGGTTTTTTTGTTGTTAAATGATCACAGCTGGGAACAGCAGTACCGTGGCTACAGGCTTCTCATGTTGTGCTGCATTAAGAGGACTGTGGGGACATGAGTTGATATACTTAGTGTTCCAGTAAAGTGTAGAGATGAATCAAAAACTTCAATAAGAGAAAACCCAGCTCTATCTTTCCCATTTGCCTTTCAGGCTATAAAGGATTTAAGTCTAGAAACAGAACATATTTTTGCAGGTAATTTTTTTTCTTTAAAGAAATAATAACAACTACTGATGCCTTGAGCAAGGACTCCAGAAGGATCTCCTCTTTTGCAAGAAAACATCACCCACTGATAAGACCAGGTCAAGGCTAGAAGATACGGCAATGTGTCTGGGACAAGGGCTGTGGTGTCAATAACATTAAGGGCATTTGGTACTGAGTTAGTCACTTTTTCCCATGTGGGAGCATAATTTGGTTAGAGAGCTGCAAGAAACCCCTGTGTTTTAGTGTGTTTAGGCCATTTTCTGTTGCTGTAACTGAAAACCTGAGACTGGGTAAATTATAAAGAAAATAAATTTATTTCTGATAGTTCTGGAGGCTGGCAAGTCCAAGGTCTAGGGGCCACATCTGGTGAGGGCCTTCTTGCTGGGTCGGGGGTGGCGGGATCTCTGCAGAATCCTGATTGCAGCCCTGGCATCACATGCTGAGGGGCTTATGAGAGATGGCTAAACTGGCTTTTATAACAGCCCCAATCTCGTGATAACTAACCCACGCTCTTGATAGCCCATTAATCCATTAATGCACAAATGGGTTAGTACATTTATGCGGGCAGAGACCTCATGACCCACTCAGCTCTCAAAAGATCCTACCTCTCAACACCGCTGCACTGGTGACCAAATTTCCAACACATAAAATTTTGGGGGACACATTTAAACCATAGCATTCCGCAAAAGCACACACTCAGGTTCTGAAAAACACCTAAGCCATTCTAAGGCCCTGCATTTATGTAAGTGAATTCACAGAGGTGAATAGCCCGACTCCCAGGACTCCACCCAGCAAGACAAGCTTTCTCCTGCCATAAAGACAGTGGGCTCATTTTCATTTACATGGATCATTCCTCTTCGACTCTATAAAATTGAGATATAAATTTCTTGAGATTTGTTTAGTCTATTATAAACTTGGAGTGAAGAGATATGAGGTCAAGTGCAGACCCCATATTCTTTCCCAATGCCTGACGTCTGTCCAGGGATTCACATTTTAAATTTATTTAGAGCTGGAAGTGAGAGAGACCAGAGGTCACCACGGTAATAAGCCAACCAGAAGGCAATAACGCAGCACTGTCAGCGCGGTGCAAGCTCCCCGACTCTGGGAACAGGAAGCTGGAGACAGAGAAAGGCCCTAGCTCAGCTCAACAAGGCAAACTCTAATGCCCAGATGGTTTGGACTCAGCCAGTGGCAAAGCATTTAGCAGCATCTGAATATAAAATGCATCAATGTTGCTAGAAAACTATATAATCCAGAAATTTGTGAATAGTTCCTTGACTATCACTGGTTATCTTTCTAAATTGTGCTAGGGATCGTTGACAATGCATGGCAAACACTGATTTTCTCTTGAAAACAATGTAACTTCCAGGAGAGCCAGTCTTTTGTTGGTTTTGTGCACAGCTCTATTCGGGGTACCTAGAAGAGGCCTGGATCATAATAGGCAGTTGAAAACACGTATTCCATGGATGAACGGATAAATGAATCAGAGGACATTGCCTGCGATTTATTTGCACAATCACTTGTCACACCTGTATTTTTAAAATCAATTTTCCAACAAGCATAAAGTAATCCACCAAACTCCCGAATACATTTTTTTTTTTTTGCTTCCTCGGCCTTCCTACCTTGTATAAAGATTATAGAGAAAAGCTTGAAACTCAATAGGATTAATGCTGCTAATCACATATGCCATTCCATGCCTTATCTGGCACCTCTGGTTTCTTTGAAGAGAAGTCTAATATTTTCCGAGCCCTGCAGAGTCAGTCCATGCTCATCAGCCCAGTCTATGTTCATAACCAAACATTTTGGTGGGGTACACACATTTGTGCACATACAGCGCAGAAGTGACATTAATAATGGCGGCCCTGATTAATTCTTACTTGCAAACCACTGTGGAGACAAGTTTGATTTGTTTCCCTAGACAGTGCATGCTGCGTCCTCCCCCAGGAAAGGATCCCCACCTTGTATGACTACAGGTGGTCAGACAAGGCACCTGAGGACACACGTTTCCAGGCGTCTTGGAACGTAGTGCTTCTATGAGAGCTTTCTTTGTAAAGTGTGTTCTGAACATAAAGGCCACGCTGCAAGGATAGGTACTAAGAAGGATGAAGACTTACGTGGCAGTACCTTAGTTAAAGCAATTTATTTCTTACGAATGCATTTTTCGGTATGAAATCACTATAGTAATTTTTTCATGGATTAAGAGGAGTGGTGAATGAGAGAAAAAACAATCTACCATGGTTTTAACTCCATTCTTATTCTTCTCAATATGAATAGCAGCTCTTTACAGGTTAAGGTACCACAGGGAAAGGGAGAAGATAACTTTTTTCCAGTCATTTCCATTTTGTCCCTAAGACTGAGGTGCAAAGGCAGTCAAATACCAGATTGGATTGGATCTTGCATGACTTTCTCCTGAAGGAGAATTCGAGAAAAGATGTAGAAAGAGGAGAAGCATGACAAAGAATCAGTCCTCAATGAAACTGTGCAGCGAGCGTCAGTAACGCGAACTGTCCCTCCCCTCACCCACTCATTTCAGTAAGGCATTAACTTCACGCCTACAGGGGTCATCGAAATGGGAATGCGATTAAGTAGCTAAAATCATTTTACTTGTTTTAAATGGATTATTCAACCCTGGAAGTTTATTTTAAAACAGACATACATTGGCAAATTAAAACACACAGAATTTACTAAATGTGAAAAGGTCTGTTCAATATTCTGAGTTTTAAATAAGTCTATTAAACTTACAAGGTTTTGAATCTTAAATTTTGCATGTTATGACATAAATATATTCTGATTTGTAGCTCATTATAACATTAAGGGAGGTTGTTTTGCATTTGGGACGCAGAAAGACAAACACAAACTGGTATAAAATAGTACAGTGTATCAGGACATAAATAATATAATTACAAAAGCCCTCAATACAACAGCATATACTTCATTTTGCCAATATGATAAATGCATGTAGCCACAGTTTGTTAAATATTAATATATGTGTGTGTACATAATCATGTCAATGATATTAATTAAAACATATCCAGTTGTCCAAGAAAATGTTAATGTGAGCCCCAAAGCTTCAACTTTACCATTTTTAGTGTTTTTAAAAAGCATATTTTTATATGTGACCACCCTCTTTTTTTCTTAGGTTTGTATTAATCATTTTCCATTCCAAATACAAAATTCCCTCAAGCCATTTGGTTGGGGAAATATAATTGCTATTTCTGATTGTTATTGATAGCAAATGAGACTGATCGTGAGACTTCTCTGGAAATTAAGAATTGGTTGAAGAACACCAGCTGGAGTTGTTACCTTGGGGAAGTGATGTAACCTCTGTAAATTTCCTGATTTGCAAAACAAAGGAGTCAGCTTAGCCAATTTCTAAAGACACTGCCAGACTGAATATTCTAAATATATCTATGATCCCTGACTCTCACTAGTTAGCCTAATTCAAAAGCAATGCCAACTTTTGATCTGTTTTCTTCTCTACTATTGAAATTATTATTGATCTTGCAGAAAAATCTAGTCCAAACCTCTGAGGGTATTTGTAAAATAGAGACATGGTGCTATGAGAAAACAAAATGGACGGAAGTTTCTGCAATAATAAATATTTCATTCCATTCTCTGGTCAAGGCACTCCACTCGGTCTCCTGGGAACCAGGGGTAGATCTCTACTCAGGGGCTCGCTTAGGTGCTGTCACCCTGCGTGATTCGGAAGTTAGTCTTCACACTCTAGGGTTCTAAATTTCAGGTTGCTTCCCCCCAGACAGGAAAAAAGCTTAGCTGTAGTAAGGAAGAGCCTGGGAAGAGGAAATGTTGCATTTTTGAACCGTTCTGAAATGTACCTATGTTGCTCTGCCGAGCAGCTCTGGCCCGTCTTCCCTGGCGTCAAAGCGAGTCCTGCTTGAACTGGCCGTGGGGGAGGGAAGATTTGGCTTGCAGAGATTCTGGCTCTCACTACTTTACAGCTCCTCTCAGCTTGATTGGCAAAGCTCTGGATAGCAACACCGCCCACTTCTTTCTCTTTTTGCCTCCTGTTCCTATCAACCCTCTTTCAATTTCCCTTACTGAGATACGCAGAGGTAAAATCTGGCTCTGTGGCCAGCGATTCTGAGCACAGATACCACGCAAACATAGAACCCAAGAGTGGTTGGCTTCCTCCAAGCAGCTCAAGCTGTGTGGCCTTTGCAATTAAGCGCCAGCCCTCCGTTTTTAAGGAGGAATGGCATGGGCACTCCCACTCTGCTCCTAATGGGATCACGAAGTGAGAAGTGATTCAGTCTCTAATTGTTCTAAACGTTTATGCAAAGGGCCGGTAAGAAGATACAGCTGACTGTTTAACCGATAATTATAGAGTGATTAAGCTTGACATTTCCAGCGAATTAGGTGAAAAACCTACTAGATTCTAGTAGGGTCAAAAGATGAGGCACCTTTATGAATTTCAATACTGCGACACTCCTCTGCTTAGTGGAAGGAGGCATATTAGAAAATATCCCCAAATATTTTTAAAAGATTTTATGCTAATGGACTATTAAACATTTAATGCTCTGTTAACAAATGGTTATTTCTCCATTAAGCACCATCATGACCTATGCATAGTTTATGAACATTCCTGTTGTCCTTGAGAGAAATCACATACTGTAAGGGCTAAAAATAGCAACCGTATGAGGAGCAGAGTGCAGTTTGCATCAGGAGTTCAGTTGACATCATCCAGCTCAGAAGCTTGTTTCCAGACATTAGACTCCGGAAAAGGCTCAGTAACCTTTCACCACAGCTGAACGTTCTGGAAGTGACTAAGTCCCATTTCTTAGTGAAAGACATTGGATGACTTTCTTCCAGTCTTTCAAATGTAGCCTTTTCTCCTTTGCCTACCCTCGGCTAGTCCCCTGACATAGCCCCCCCTCCATCCAACAAGAACCACCCTCCCCCACTCCTACCTTGGAGAACCACGTAGACCCGTCACAATTAGAGGCCGTTTTAGCAGTCATCTGCCTTAACTCTCCAATGATACAGAATCTGAATTGCAGAGAGGTAAAATCCTGACACACAGCCACACTTTTCACTAGTATTAGAGACTGGATTATGAGCCTGAGACCTCGATCAGTTTTTGTTGCTGCTCTTTCCACCTATTTAAGATGAGTTACGTTTTCAGGAGCAACCTCCCCCATGGTGCCATGACGATTGCTCTGCCTGACTACTTTGGGTGCCCATTCTGGAAGTGCTCACGACACATCTGTGAGGAGGATGCTCTGTGGCTAGCGTGTGCTCCGAGCAGGCTTTGGAAATTGGAAGAAAAGGCAAGTGGCGGCGGGCAGGTGAGACATGCTATTTATTGTTGGGGGATACAGCGGTGGCGAAAAGGGTGACCGAGAACATGGCGAGTGCTTATGCATGGCTCTGAACAATAGTGGCAACGTGCCCTGGGAAAATGCTGTCACATGGGTTCACATAGGAGATAACACCTTGGTTACGTGAGTGTGCTGACTCACGCCTCCCCGGAAGGCCAGCTATCTGGAGGACCGGGCTGGAAAAAACACTGCGACAGTCATCTTAGTTTGACCTAAGAAGCCCGTTGCCTGTAGAAATGCAGTTTCCCTTACAACATCCTGGCTCTAATCCCTTGCCACTTGACTATGTTGAATTTCAACAGTTCCTCAGCTCAGATGCCAGAGGGAGGGCAGGGAGCAGAGGGTTGAGATAATAAAGTAAATGGGGGTGAGGACCGTAGGTTGAACGTTGGGTACTCTGAGCATGGGAAAAGAAGCGAGACACAACTCCAGCTTACAGAAAAGCAAAATGTAACTTCAGTTTGGTAGTGTTCTCATCCAGAGCATTTAATTCTCCCAAATCACAAATTGACCTGTTTCTTTCCCTAATTAATACTCTTCACTTTTGTCCTAATGGCTACAAGATTAAATGAAAACACTTCCGCATTGCAAACCAAGCCCTATGCTGCGGCCCTTCTTACATTTTTTATCTATCATCATTTTCTGACAGTCCCTTTGTTAGATAGATAGTGAGTGATTCCGGATCTCCCAGGGAGGAAAGTGGGTGACGTGTCCCCCATCTTGGTTCTGCCCCTCCCTGCTTCTCCATACCTGGGGGAGGAGGGAACACCCCATGAATCTGCCAATCGGAACTTGGCACCAGCTGCAAAAGAACGCGGAGGACTCTCCCACGTGCCAAGCACCATAGGTGCCATAGAGTCCCAAAATTGACCTAGAACCCACATGCGCAGTTAAGACTCAGGTCATGTGACTCCCAACTGTCCAATCAAAGTAGTTTCATGGTGACATCTGAGCCATAAGGGAGGTCCCCGCGGGGCTCTGTAAAATAAGATGCAGACAATAGCCAATTCCTCTTTTTTTGTGCCTTTCCCCCTGCTCTCCCTTTGCTGACAGTGGGCCCAGTCGTCTGTGGCGTGTGTATCATGCTCTGTAAACCTGCACCTCGCTCTTGCCCTGCAATCCCATCTTTCTCTCCTCGATGAACCTCACTCTCGTGCTCGCCTAACCTTGGCATGTCTGGTCATTCTTCATCCAGGGGCGCCCCAAGAACCGACATTTTCATGCTGGAACCTGAAATCTTGCTGGCTCATTATTTCTCCATAATTCTGAAGCTGTTGTGCTCCTTCCCCACACTACCTTGTTTCAGGCTTCATTGTCTTTGTTCGCCTGGGTCATTGTCTCCGTCACACTTTCTTTGCCAGCCTAACTCCTATGTATGCTTCAGGCTCTCCTGCCCCGGGAATCTTTCCTTACCCTCCAGGGTGAGCTGCCCACCACGCTTCCCAGTCCCCCGAGCACCCTCCTCTTGGACACAGCACACTGCGCCGGGTGTTCCTCAAGTTTAGGGGCTGTGCTCTTGTCATATCTTAGCCCGGCACTGAACATGTATTTTCTATCCCATACCCCGTGGCGGTTGTGGAGGAGGAGGGGCATCCTGGGTGAATTGAATTTTCCAGGTATCTGCTGTGTAGAATTACCTAGGTCTTAGATGCGATGATATGAAATTTATGTCAAAATACTTGTGCTTAGATTGTTCACAGTGAACTAGAGGATGGAGGTATTTTCCCATTACGATTTCCACCCAAATTCCATTCTATAAATGCTTTTTATAAACTAGGTTGTTACTGTAAGGTTTTCGGTGGCGGAGAGACCAGCGGACACAAGTTATGGCCAAACAAGTGGCTTTATTAAAGCACTCCTAGGTAAGGTTCACAGGTCCTGAGGTCAGGGCCTGAGAAGTCGCGCTGCCCGGGACTGAGGCAGGGTTTTTATATGTGGGGTGAAGTGGGTCTTGGAACATTCAGGTAGGATGTGGTCGTTTGAAGCCTGAGAGCTTTGCCTGCAGCAGCTGGGTAGAGCAAGAGCCTGTGGGGGTCTTTTGGCCAGCCTTACAGTTACATGCAATATATTTGCTCTCACCATCATTTACTGCCATTATCATTGTCACAAGTTTGGATCTAGAACTCAAGACTAGGTTTTAAATGATAATATATGGCAGCACCTAATGCTGTGTTAGAGCAGGAAATGGAGATAAAACTGCCGTTTGTCAGCCTGCCGGTGTGGATAATTACCAAGGCACAGTGCTGCTCACCGGTCTGTCAGGCCCCTTCATATAAGACTCCACTTTATAATTTGTAATTAGGCGACCCCTTGGCAAGTTAAAAAGTCATCATTCAACCTGGAGATCGCGACGTACCCGGGCATTTGGTAGCTGGCGTTGTTCACTGGCTTCCTCTGCAGCCGCGAGGGGTCCCGGCACGTCACTGCACAGACGCTCCTCTCCAGCGCCACTTTCTGTCCCATCTCTGACACTTCAAATTGCTCCAACGTGCTGTTACGCAGAGCAAGGTTCTTAGACTTCTTGGTTTTTTGGTCATTTGTCTGCACAAGATTCTAAACATTTATACCCTTTTTGATTTTACCTTCTGAAAGAAACGTTTATTTAACATAGACTGTGTCAGACACCGTGCTAAGTACTTTAATATATCATCTGCATCCTCGTATTATTCCTTTTAATTCTGTACTGTTTTTTACATTCAGATGTGCGCATTAAGTACAGTCTGCTCTCTCCATCTTTCTTACCTTTTTCTAGTGCAAATTAGCTCACTCAGAGAAGGGAAAGAGATGAGTAAAATGTACAAATCTCATTGGTTAATAAGTGATTTTCCCCCAGACCATTAAATTTTGTGCCACCGAGTAACAGCACTTGAACACCGTTCGGGTGGGAAGCTTAGTGGGCGTTTACGGCGCGGGTGGAGAGAGTTTTTACACAGAGAGTAAGATATAAAAGTAAAAAGTTTATTTTATTTTTTTAGAAGGATAGAGAGAATGGGAGAGTGAGAGAGAGAGAGAAAGAGAGAAGGGAACAGGCGGGGTGGGGGGAGACAGCAGGGAGACGCGTGGCATCCCAAAGAAAGAGAAGCGGTGCCCACAGCAAGGCCAAGTGGCTCACTGATTTTAAGGGGGAAGAAGAGAGAAAAAAATAGCATTGGCTGTCAGTTGATAACAAAAGCGGTAGCGGGTAGCTAACAAAAACTGCAAGTGTGTCAAAGTCCAAAAGCTGGTTTCCTGCCCTTCCTTGGAGAAGGGATCATCACAGGACAGGCAACTCTGTCCTCAAGATGTGGTTGAGGCTGTAGTTCCTTCTCCTGCTGTTTACCCAGGAACTCTGTAAAAGCAGATTTTAAAAAAAAAAACAATTTTGAAAGAGATATTTACATCTCTTTTCCATTCATTCAGGTTTTTCAGAAGTTGTACAAAACAGAACTCTTGCAGGGTACCTGTTAGACAACTCATAGGATTGATCTTTAACCATCGTGGGGAAATTGTAGGATTAGGTATTTTCCTGTTATTTTTGCAAGGCTGCCCCTTTCAAACACAACGTACGCTGACTCAATTGAATGCAGCAAGATGTAAAAGAATTACAATATTTTGCGTAATGCTCATTTATCGCATGTTCTCTCTTTTGGCCCCTTCTCGACACACATTCTGTTCTGCAAGCGCGGTTATCCCGGTATTTACGCATCCTGACCGTGTCTCCATACTCAGCTTCCGCCCTCGCTTACACCGTCTTTGCTCAAGCTACCTTCATCTTTTTCTTTTAAAAAGATGGTTCACTTTTTATTAGGACTTTAACTTTTTTCAATCGCTAGCATTTTTTCACAATTTTTATTAGTGATTTGATTATCGAATTGTATAGGTTTTGAATAGTCTGGATCCAATCCTATTTTTTCTTTACTCTGTCATTTTTAGAGGATGATATTTCAGAATATCTGGAATACATATAGTATATTGTGAACTAAAATAGAACCTTAAGGCTTCCCCCACTGGTTAACTGAATGGACCCCCTCTTGGCCAAGGGGATACCCTAAAACTGAATTGCCTGATACTGATAAGGAAAACCCCCATCTGTTACTTGGCACATCAGCCACCTGAGACCCCCACCCCTCCAGGAAGACCCGCATCAGCATAATACTAACCTATTACCTGGCCCATCAACTAAACTATTACCTGGCACATCAGCATAACACTAAATCTATTATCTGACACGTCAACTAACCTATTACCTGGCGGGCATTAACCACCTGACACCCTCCAGACCACCACAACTTAATAAAAGTGGGAAAAATTGGTAGACGGGGCTCAGAATTTGGTGGCGAGGCCCCTCTGAGCCCGCCGGCAAATAAACTTTGATTCTCTGACTCTCCGTGTGCTGCTCAGTTTGTCCTCGGGACCACCTGCTGTAACACTTGCTGTAACAATACAAGGAGGGAGGTCAGATATGCCTCGTCATGGCCCACTCCCTTCTTAGTGACATCCTTCATAACTCATTAACAGGCCTAAGGGTATGCAAGACACACCTGCAGGTCCTCAATTTACACAACAAATATGTGTCTGGTGGCTTGTCTCTGATTAACAGACTTCTTTATCTAAAAATATTTGAAGCCTTTAGAGAAGCTTTCATTTCTTAATCAATTACAAGTCAAAGAGTCTTTAAACCCACCTATAACCCATAAGGCCCCTCACTTCGAGATGGCCCCCTTTTCAGGCCAATATCTCCTACGTATTGATTTATGACTTTACCTGTAACCCCTGTCTCCCTGAAATGTACAAAACCAAACTGTAACCCAGCCACAGCAAGCCCACTTGTTCAAGGCTTCTTTGGCGTGGCTCCAGGTCAGGGTCCTCAAATTTGGCTCAGAATAAACCTCTTCAAATTATTTTACAGAGCTAGGCTTCTTTTCCGTTGACAGTATTACAGCAGAAGTGTTGGTACCTCCTAAGTGCCATGCACAAAGCAGTTATTATTATCAAAACTATATGAACAAACAGGGTCGCAAGGCTAAGACTTGTTGACTAGGTGATGGTCACTCAGCTACTGAGTGGCACAACTGGAATACGAATCCAGCTGTTTTGCTCCAAGTCATTTCCTCTTTTTGTCATGGCACACTGCTTCCCAACTTTTGCGTCTTCCTTTCCTTCACCTCCTCGTCCCTGAAACTATGAACGGTGCCTGGGGAAGAGCATGCACTCCTGTGTGTGTCTGAGAATGCACGTTCACTCCAATGGCCGCCCAGCCGACTTACACTCCAATCTTTTTCTTTTGCTCAAAATTCCTTCCGAAGGAGGCCAGATGAGTCATGCCTACGAATGATAAAGTCTCAGTAAACAGGTTTTTACGATGTTGTTTGCTTCCCAACCTGATTCTGGTATAGAATCATGTGATAGATAAAAGACCCTTAAACATTCCTTTCAGCTGATTCCTGGTCTTTTGGACAAAACCTAACTCTTTCAGCCAATGGTCAACTAAAGAATCCCTAAATCCACCTATAATTTGTAAGCCCCTGCTCTGAGATATCCCGTCTTTTGGGGCCAAACCAATGTATGCCTCCCATGTATTGATTTATGACTTTACCTGTAACCCCTGTCTCTGAAATGTATAAAACCAAACTGTAACCCAACCACAACGAGTCTACTTGCTCAGGGCCTTCTTGGGAGTGGCTCTGGGCCATGGTCCTCAAATTTGGCTCAGAATAAACCTCTTTCAAATATTTCGGAGTTTGGATTTTTTCCATCCACACCACCGCCAGCAATCAGGTGTCAGCACTCAGGTGCATGCATGGCTGTCACTGCACACCGTGTCTGCTGAGCGAGAAGCACCTGGCTGGAATCATAATGTTTTCCTTGGCTGCCAGAGCAGCCGTGAGCAGTTACAGCAATTATCATGCCCCGCGCAGATGACCCTTGCCTCGTGGTTTGAATGGACTAATGGAGGACAGAATCCAGGCGGGAGTAGAATATCTCCGCCATAAACTGAAACGCTTTGCTGTTTGAACCATTGCCAGTTTTTATAACAATTTCCATCTTAAGCTGGCTCAATACATATTTAATGAATTCTTCTATAAAACCTTTAACAGCCCTCAATTCATTTCAAGTGGCAAATGACTCAGCAGTTTGAAAGGATGAGCTGGAAGCTGCCTCTATATTCATTACCTAAAAAGAACACGTGAATCTTTAAACAAATGTTCTTTCCTAAACAGGGTTTTCTCCTGTGCTCACATTCATGTGCTGTGAGAACCCTTACGTCGGCCAATGCTCTTTCTCTTGAGGATGGGATTAAACAATGGGCGTGCTGTGTTTCGTGACGGAGAGTCGCGATACGGATTAGGATTACACGTTATGCAATTTTCGTGTTGTCGTGTATCATCAGGCCCTAAGGATGAGCATTCTAGATTAGAAAGAGTGCAGGTACTAAAACGTAAGACCATGGTTGCAAGGCAGCAAGAGGCAGGGACAGAGACAGATTTGGAGGAGGGATGCCATCTAGTCTTTTCAAGCCCGGAAGCCACATTCCTCAGCCCCACGGGTGACTTAGACTAAAGTTACAGAGCTCTGTGAGACTTCAATCCCCAGTTAGTCTCACTTATGCCACCTGCAAATGAGTAAAAGACTCAACAGATGGCTGAGGTCTATATTTGTAGACTAGAATAACTGGGGGGAAAATTCTTGTAACCAGCTCCTGAGTCTAAGGAGAAAATTTCTTCCTTTGCCTCTTTCTAGACATGATCTTGAGAGAGGACTGAGGTCAGAGAAGCAATCAACCTTGAAGAGCACGTGGGCTAATTTTCTCAAGAGGCAAAGTGGGCAATGTTTATCCATGGCTTGCTGACGTGGTTTAGCAACATTTGTAAAACTGTGATCCACCAATGGCCACTGATGAGGCAAAGGGGGCAAGGATTGTGATAACATGAACACTAATAGTGAGGAAATCACCATCCTGGCCACCTAGAGTTGTTTTGAGAACTCTGCTAAATGTACAGGTCATACTAGTGACATGGGAAATCATGTCATGTTATTGAGGGATGATTATGCTTTATAATTCATTTTAGAGTGTTCAGAAGCAGCGCTCCCCAAATAATTTCTTTTTAATAACTATAAACTACTATTCTTAGTATTCCAGGCCTATTATATTTTGCTTAGTCCAACATGGGCTACTTCTATTAATTTAGGACAAGATGCTAGTAAGTCATTCCTAGATGAAGAAAGGCTTTTTTTCGTAGGTGGCAGGCACTTTTTCTCTGGTGGCAGATCATATTTTACTGATTAAGACCAACTGATTGAAGAAGGTAAGGCTCAAAAAATGCCACACACAATACCAATGAGGAAGGAAGTCATACTATATTTACAGGCATTGCCTTTAAAGCAATCCAACATGAGAAGTAAAAAGAATTTTCTTTAGTTTTCTTAAAAACTTCCCCTGATCTCAGGGAACTGAACTGAATACAAAAGAGCCATTAAGAGAATTGAATTTTCAGCTCATTGAAACCACAGCTTCATAAAGACAAGATGGGGCTCTTATGAGTCCTTAATTTTCCACCAAAAATGCGCAGTTGGAATCAGTTAACATTCAACCCAGGGCCAAGCCACTGTGGAATCCGCCATGTTGAATTGGGCCACGTCACATTCCAGAGGCAGTGGGAAAGCCAAAACACATTTGGCTGAACAAGCACCGTCATCAGCTGTTACAGTGTACATGCCTCTCTTAGACTGCATGGCCCTTGCAGGCTAGTGTGTGACTGGGAGCAATGGGAAAGAAAAGTTCATCACAACTCGTTAAAAATGAATACAAATCTCAATCAACTTCCATTAGTTAAAGCGTAGATATTGCATGTGTCTTGGAGAATTTTATTATAAATCTATGCTAACCCTGTGAGTAATGGTGGTTAGTCCATGTCTACTTCCCCAGTAAAAAGGAACAGGCATCTGTATCCAGTACTTACTTATTAAATGAAATATTTAAAAAACATCATTTTGTTTCTCATGGCCATGTCCTGATTATGTCAAGCCAAATTAGTTAAGTATATAAATTCGAGTAAACAAAAGTGACACATAAATGAAATGCATGGGGGCACTCCCATAGAAACCATCTATAAACTCTGTACAAGGCGCAGCAATTTCACAGGCTGCCGTCCAGGCATCCAAAAGTAGAAGAAGCCAACCTCCAGTGGTGCTACGCTTGTGCCAACATCTCACTTTCTCTCTCCTCTGCCATGGGTTTGATTTTTTTTCACCCAAGGTCTATGACTGGCTTTATGAAGACAAATGGAGCAGTAAGAGAGTTCTGCCATATTCTTCCTTTTGTCTTTCTTTACACAAATCAATGTATTCTAGTCTTACCCTTTCGTTCAGTAAAGCTCCTTCATGGAATGCATGGAATACTATTAATATCTCTAATGTCTAGTAGTAAATATCCTCAGACTGTGGTCCGTGTTTGCCTTTCCCCCTCCTACAACTGCAGACAGTTATCGACTGTTTGGAAGCCCTATATGGAGTTTCTGGGAGCTTAATATGTTATATACACTGTGTCAGGCATTAGAAGTAAAACTCCGAGCAGTACAGAGGAGGCCGTTGACCTAAAGAACTTATAATCTAATGAAAGAGAAAGGCAAGTGTGTATACAGGACAACGTGCTGTGAGAACATGCAAAAAGGTACCTAAACTGTGTTAGGGGACTAGAGAAGTTTTCCGGGAGGAATTGATAATCAAGACTTCAAGGATAGGGCCGGGCGTGGTGGCTCACGCCTGTAATCCTAGCACTCTGGGAGGCTGAGGTGGGCAGATCGTTTGAGCTCAGGAGTTCGAGACCAGCTTGAGCAAGAGCGAGACCCCGTCTCTACCAAAAATAGAAAGAAATTAATCAGACAACTAAAAATATATAGAAAAAATTAGCCGGGCATGGTGGCGCATGCCTGTAGTCCCAGCTACTCGGGAGGCTGAGGCAGAAGGATCACTTGAGCCCAGGAGTTTGAGGTTGCTGTGAGCTAGGCTGACGCCATGGCACTCTAGCCCGGGCAAAAGAGTGAGACTCTGTCTCAAAAAAAAAAAAAAAAAAAAGACTTGAAGGACAGCTAGAAGTTACCTGGGTAAAGGGGTGAAAGACGGCTTGTGCCAATTGTCAGGAACAGCACAAGCGAAAGCAGAGAGGCATGAGGCCAAGTATAAAAGGACATATCCAAAGTTTTAACCCAGAAATTCTTAGCCCAGAACACACTTCCTTATCATTGACCTATAATTTGTGGACCCTGGTAATATTAGTGAAGACAGAAAACAGGCCCTATGAATGCAGGAACAAGCCAGTTGCACGTCAGAGCTGAGGTTTTAATGATCAAGGCTGGACTGGGCATCTAGAATGCGTAGCTCCCCAGGAAATGCGCACGAGCCACAGTGTGGAGGAGAGGGTGCAGGTCAAAGGGAGAGGTCGCCAGACACAACATCAGAAGGTCAGACAAGGCACAGTAAGGAGAGAATTTCCAAACACAAACAAAACAACACAGAGCAGGGCAGAGCAAGGCAGGCTGTCAAAAGATAAAGGAAATATTCAGGAACTAAGAAATTCTCAGAAATGAAAGGAACAGAGCCAAGCAAGCAAGACAGCAGATGCGAAATAACAAATCAAGACAGAGTTTGCTACTGGAGACAGGTTTCTGCCTCAGGCCTGGTGCTTTTTATAGTTCTTGTGGAGTTCCAGCCCAGAGTCTTTACGGCTTCTGGACCTCGCATGGCTGGGATGCGGACGAGGGAGTAGGTAACTGGGGACACGTGGCCAAGGCGACGTCTGCCAGGGGTGGGGAGTAGCACGTAGCAAGAGGTTCATCCTGAGGAGAACATGAAGGATATGCCATAAATACTTGTTGTTAATAGTTTCTCTACATTGCAGAAACTCAATAAAGATTTGTTGTATGAATCAATGAATAAGTGAAGTGCCCATTTATTACATTATCAATGACCACAACAAAGGAAGGGGTACATTTAAATTACCTCTCTCCATATTGAAAGATAATGGATATCCTTTTTAATGATAAGGCCATCACTAAAGATGAGCCTTAGATTCCTGATTCCTTAATCAATATTATAAAATTTTAAAATAATATTTTCCTATATTGTAGACTTATTTTAAAAAAAAGCTCATAAATATTAGAGCAGGGAAGGCCTAATTTTGCATGCCTGTCCTACCACCGACCGGCCACAAGTCCTCTTCTGGAAAACCTGGATAGTCATACTTAAATCCCAAGCTATTAGTAAACAGAATTGACAGTATAAAAATAAAGCCTTATATTCATAGCCAATTGATTGTGTTGCAAAGGTGACAGGCAATTAATTCATTGGTGAAAGTATAGTCTTTTCATCCAATGTTCTGGAACAACTGCATAGACACATGAAAAAGTGAACTGACACCCTCACCGTACAGCATATGCAAAAGTTACTCAGCACGATCATGGAGTGAAAAGCTAAAGCAATTTTTATAAGCGACTGCAGGAGAAAACCTTTGAGACCTTGCGCTAGGCAAAGATCTCCCAGACAGCACATCAAAAAAGAAAAAAAAAAAAAGAAGAAGAAGAAAAAAAAAAAAAAAAAAAAAAAGAAAAAGAAAAAAAAAAAAAAGAAGAAAATAGGCTGGTCTAAAGGTAGTGCCTTATCTCACTTGATTCTTCAGTCATTTAACTGAACTCCTTGTTCTACTATTTTACCCCCTTCTCACAACTGTACTTGTCTAAAAAAAATTTTTAAGTAAAAAAAAAAGAAAGAAAAAAATAAAATTGATAAATTGGGCCTCATCAAAACTTGAAATGTTTGTACTTCAAAAGACACTATTAGGAAAATTAAAAGACAAGTAACAGATTGGCAGACAAAAAGCTCAAATCTGATAAGGAACTTGCATACAGAATTTACAAAGAATACTTGACAACTCATTTATTGAAAGACAGACAACCCAATTTTTAAAAACTGGGCAAAGGATCCTAACAGATATCATCCCAAAGAAGACATGAAATGGCCAATAGTACATAAAAAGACATTTGACGTATTATTTATTATAGGAATGCAAACTATCATTAAAATCACAGCAAAGCGCCATTCCATATCCACTAGAATGGTTGCAATACATAGGACAGACAAACGTTGATGAAGATATGGAGAAATAGAAACCCTCACACACCATTGGTAGGAACATAACATGGTACAACCACTTTGGAAAATAGTTTGGGAGTTTCTCAAAAACTTAAACATAAAGTACAACGTGATCCAGCAATTCCACTTCTAGTTACATCAAAAGAAGTAGAAACATATGTCCCACAGAAAGACCCACATCTGGATGTTCACAGATGTACATATCAGCATTATTTATAATAGCCCAAAACTCAGAATGGCTTAAAGGTTGACCAACTGCGGAATAGGCAGACAAAACATGTTATAGCCATACGTGGAATACCATGCAGCAACTAGAAGGAAGGAACCACTGACACACGCTATGTCATGGATAAACTGCAATCCATGAGTGAAAGAAGACACAAGACATGGCATCTTGGTTGTCCCCAAAAGGCAAATTTCTCGGGTGGAAAGTAGCCTGGGCTGGAGGGAGGGGTGCAGATCACGTCAGCTGCAGATGGGTGAAAGGGACCTCACCGGGGGTGCAGGTGTTCCAGAACCGATTCGCTGTGATAGTGCCATCACTTGCTGAGTTTAGTAAAAATTACTGTGTTTTACATTTTAAGTGGGTAAATTTTATGATACGTAAAATATACTTCATTAAAGTTAATTTTTAAAAAAAGCCAATGGTAAGAATTAAGTAAGTTGATCACCCCAGAAATGCTCATTTCTTTGCTTTCTTTTTCACCCTCTTGCATTTCACAGGGAGCGACAGAGAGAAAGGACCATGCCGCCTCCTATTATTCACTCCTTCTTACATAAACCAATTTTTTTCCATTAAATAAATTAAAAACAACTAAGGAAAAATCCAAGTGATCAGTTTTTACTCTTAGAAAACTCCTGTTTTGGCTATGCATTCAAGACAGGGCTCTGAGTAAGCAGCCCTGAGTAAATAAAGGACCTGGTTTCCCGAGCAGCCTGCCTCTCCGCCGGCTCCGCTCACGACAGCACAGATGCTTCGTGGGGGCCCAGCTGGGGGAGTCCAGTGTCTCCGGCTTTGCTGAGTGCCTGGGTGAGGACGCTGGCCTCAGCATGTTAGCAATCCTTATATGCTGGCTCTAATAGATACATTTTGCCTCCAGCAAAAAGTCTGCGAATAGTTAATAAGAATAATGAGCAGTAGCAGAGAATTAATGGCCTCTTTATGAGAGATGGAGTTTGGTGTTCAGTGTTCTTGAATAGGAAAATTGTTTTATATGCAAAATGAACTGGAGAGAACTTATTTAGCCAATTTTAAGATAATGGGTTTTGGCTCCTAAATGTCAGTAAATGCAGAAAGGAAGATTCTACATAAGGTTTGAGCCACTCACAGGATACTTCCTCAATTACAGAAAAGAGCCCGCTTGCCCCTGTGTGGAGGGAAAGCAGGCTATTCACATCTCCTTGCTAAGGGAGAACAAGGACAGCAGTCTCTCTGGGTGCATTTGAGCTTTGCCTTGGTTTACCTTTTGCCTCGCACATGATTGCCATTTTTTCCAGGAATGCTGAAACCATCAGGACATCCACGCTATCCTCGGCGGCCATGGTACACTCGTTTGGGTGGAGCGATGCTTACCTCCCTCGCTGCTACCGTGACCCGTGTCCAGCACAGCATGTCCCCACAATGCCGAGCCCCACCCCGCTGGCCGGCCCCGGGCGAATCAGACCCCCAGTGGGTTGTGGGCTCCTCCACTTCCACAGAGGTCCCTCGTATGGCAGAGTTACAACCAGCCAAGGCAGCTCATCTGGACACAGCCTGCTCCGTGAAAATTGTAAGAGAGAAGAGAATGAATTGTCTCGAGCTCCCTCTAACAAAGCGTTCTTCCCCGAAAGAGCTCCCCTGACAAAACGGAGCAACTGGGCATGTTTGCCCTCCGGGACAGCTGCCCCTGCAGTCCTGGACCTGCTTGTCCTCTGGGATGCAAATGCAGGAAGCGGACAGGGATTCCGGGACACAGTCCGAGTGCTGGCTGAGGCCTCGGAGTTCCACAGCACTGAGCGGAAGGTGCCGCAGAGGCGACTGGCTTTGAAGGAAATTCACAGAGATAATCAATTTGATCACACCGGCAGACACTGAGGTATCTGTCAACATGTCGGGGTTATGGAGAGTGCCAACATATTTGCTTTTCGATGCATTCGTTTTTGTAAAAGCCTGTATCTAATGTGACATTGGATACAATCTTTTTTTCCCCTTATCAAGTTTTCTGTTAGGAAATAGCATATACTAGTTTTCTTTGGGGGGTGGATTTTATACACAGAGGCTTCCTGCCACACAGAGAAAGGAGAGTTACTTGTTTGCGTGTTTGCTTCTTTTAGGAAGGTTCGAGAAATGCCCAGCTGTCAGTGAATAACAGGCCCATTCCTTCCCTGCTAACCCAGAACTCGGCTGAAAGGAGAATCAGGGATCGAATAGAGGATCGGCGCACCAGAGCCTTGGGCCCTTCCTAAGGAAGGGCAAGCAGCGTCCCGCACCTCCTGTCGGAGTAACCACGGCAGCCTGCTGCTTGTCTACTTTCTCTGCTACCCACAGAAGATTTCTGAAGTCCAGATTAGCCCCTGCCTCCCGGGCAGCCGCCTGATTGCCCCACAGCAAAGTCTGACCCTGTGTTATCATGGGCGATTTATTTAATGCCGAAAGAACTGCATGGTTGATCACCCTAACTCAGAGATCGTCTAACTTAAAATGGAAGAGGTAAAAATAATCAACTCCTACTGAAGTGGTGGTGTACATATAGCTACTACTGTAGCCTGCAATGATCATTTCTCATCTAATTAATAGGAAAGAAGAACAATCTGTTGCTCCTCAAGTGAATTATTGGGTCAAGTAGAGAAAACGTTAAAAAAAAAAATACTGCGTAGGAGAATTTTTGAAGCGGAGACTGGTCAGCTGTAAAAAATGCGATATGAAAGGCTCACATATACTGGGCCGTTAATTACTTTGGTTTCTGTAGATTTCAAAGAAGACCTCTTGTTTTCCTCTGGAGAACGGTGGTGTGGAATAGCTAATGCTCTCTGCTGGCTTCCTGCTCTTCCCGCAGTCCTGTTTTCTAGCTAATAAAGACGAGTCCTTCCGCAACCCGATCCTCCGCACTCTCTCGCGTGGTTGGCCGGATCTGTCTGCTCTGCCCTGGAAGGTTTGCCTTGCAGAAAAATTTAAGATTTTCCTAGCTAATAGCATAAGAATATGTTAGAGATGCTATTTTGGTACTTTCAAAGCTCTGGACTCGGACCTGGGTTTATGTCCTCGTTCCTTATCAGCTGCATAATCTTGGCCAAGTATTTAAGATTCTGAGTCTCATTTTCTTCATATGTAGGTGATCATAACAGTTACAATTCTAACAGTAAACATTTAATAAGTGTTGGCTACTATTGCAAATGCTGTATGTGCATCAGCCCATTTTATGCCCTCTATAACTTTGAGATAGGTATCATAATTGTGTTTCAGAGGTGAGGACATTGAGGCCCAATGAGGTTAAATGTTCTCTCCAAGGTGAGGAGGACTCGAGCTAAACGGAAAAGACATACAGGACTGAACTTGGGGAAAGCACTTAATCAGTGTTCTCTCTCCTCTTTCTTGCTCATTCCCACATCCTTGCAAATACTTCTCTGCAAGCCTGAAAGCCACCATGGATGTAAAGAATGGGGCACAATGGGCTGCTTTCAGAATTGTGTCGCTTTTGCTAAAGGCACAAAATATATAAGATTAGTTGGCCGGGCCTGGTGGCTCACGCCTGTAATCCTAACACTCTGGGAGGCCGAGGCAGGAGGATCGCTTGCGCTGTGGAGTTCGAGACCAGCCTGAGCAAGAGTGAGACCCTGTCTTTACTAAAATGGAAAATTAGCCAGGCGAGATGGCGTACACCCGTAGTTCCAGCTACTACTTGGGAGGCTGAGGCAGGAGGATCCCTTAAGCCCAGGAATTTAAGGCTACAATGAGCTATGATGACACCACTGCACTCTACTCAGGGCAACAGAGTGAGATTCTGTCTCAAAAAAAAAAAAAAAAAAAAAAATCAGTCATTTGACAACCATGCAGTGACTGTTTTTTCTGGCTCTCTGAGTCTAGCCTGGTGTGCTATTTGCATTGGAAAGTGTAACATATATGTTAGGTAAATCACATGTGCTCTGACTGAAGAGCATTGGGCTGGCATTGAGAAGCTGGTGGCTGGCCCAGCTCTGTAGCTGATTGTGACAAATAGAACCCTGGGGGCTCCTTGGGCACAATCATTTAGCCTCAGTTTGCTCATCTATATAACGGGATTTTTAATAACTGCTTTCTTCTAATTCACTGTAAGGATGAAATGATACGATGACTGTAAGTCATATGTAATTAGAAGCACCTTTTAACTTGAAAGTGACTGATAATGCATTATCGAAGAAATATGAGTTCTCAAATGGCGCAGCTGTATCCATCTCTGCTATGGAAGGGAAAACACAGCTATAAAACTGTTTCACTCACCATTAGCTACTTTGTGCTGAGCACTGGCCAGTTAGAGTGACCAAGGCAATTGCCATTTCTGGCCACACTTCAAGGCACCATTTCTACATCTCAGCTCAGTTGGCGGCTTCTACTGGGCCTACTGGCTAAATCAAGTTAGAGAGCTAGTGACTCTTGTTGGACTTAATCCAAAAGGAAAAAGATGAAAACAAATCTGTGTTTAGAGTACCTGTAAAAGCACGATCTGTACCGTCTTCATTCCTGTGCATGGAGAAACAAGAGCCTTGCTGGGATTTCTGCAAACAGGATTCTTGCAGAGTAGTTTCGCTAAATGGCAAACACGGACACTCTGGAGATAAAATGTGTGTGTGTGATATACATATTATACAGAAGGAGAAGGAGAAATTGATATCTCACTGCATATTACATGCTGGAGCCAGACTTCCTTCCCAGGCTCAGTCCAGGCATATTCAGCCGGCTGAAGAATGATACCAGAAGGTGACATTTCAGTCTCAACTTTTCATGGCAGTAAAGAAGAAGAAAACAATGATTAGTCTCCCAGAAGAGAAAGTGCGGAGGTTGACCCTCCTGCAAAGGTTACAAAGGATATTCACTCTTTCTGCCTTCTCCTCCGCCCCCTCTTCATTCCAGATTCACTGAGCAAAGTGCCGGTACATGAGAAGCCCTCCAACTGCACGTATTTCAAAGTGTAGTCTCATTCAGACTAGACAAACCGCTCCATGGCGATCGCCTTTGTTTCTGATAGTGTAGAAACGGAATTTCACCGAACCTCTCACACCAGTCGCCCAGGCCTCCCTCCTGGGCCTGAGTTCTGGGCTGCAGGGCAGCGGGCTGCAGAGATATGTGCAGACTAGGGCCCAGATAGCAAGTCCTCGCCGGCGTTCTCCGCTGTCTAGGAACGATTCACTGCAACTTGTCTTGTCCCTGCTGTAGCCTTAAGGTGGCGGTGCACATTCGCAAGGGAATGAAGGAAACCGCAGTGTTGGGCAGTAGAGCTCTTAAGGCAGCACCTCGCACTTAGCCATTGCTCTGGCTGCTGTAAGCGCCGCGAGAGAAATATCCACCCCAGGCTCGGAGCTCACGGACAGAATCTGAACAGTTGCTTCCTTCGCTCTACGCGCCTCTGTCACTTTCACTCTCCTCTTCACTCTGCTTCCCTGACCCTCTTGGCTGTCAGCCTTCCTGTCTCTCTAACACGTGCTTTCTTTCTCTCCGTGCCATGGGCATGGCGCATCCCCCCTGAGCCGCCCACCTGCTTCCTTACGTGCTCTCCTTCACCCTCGCTGGCTGCTGCTGACCTTTCTGGAGCAGCCCTTCCTGCTTGGCCTGGCCCCCGACATGTCCTGCCCCGCCGGAGCCCCCGGATCACACTCAGAACCACCCCGCCCCACCCCATCTGATCGACTGGATAATGTGATCTGAATAGAGTAATGCTCTCCCCGCTAGCATAGGGTTACTGAAAGTCATCAAATTAGACCACTGGTATATTTTAAAATTTGCCAAAATTTATCTGGCAAGTAAATGTCACATTCAAAATTTGCTCCATCAAACTGTGCCTTTACAATGCGTATAACATAAGAGCCCGTCCCTCAATTTGCCATCTGGATCTTGAGACAAAGCATGGAAAATAAATTTAAACAATCCAGTACTAAACAACAAAGACCACAAGGCAGGTGTCACAGGGGAGTGTGTGATTGATTGCTTAGCGAGAGGCCGAATGAAGGCTGTGAGTCCAGAAGGTCACCATGCAAGTCTCCACGTCGTGGGTGGTGGCCGGAAGGCAGCCTTTCCCAAGGAACTGCATTAGGAGTAGGTTGGTGCCGAATCACCAAGAGAACGAAACCCTGGCAGTGTCGGGTAGATCAGTTCTGCAGGGGACGTTGAAGATACTATGTAAAACCAAAGTTACATTGAATTTACTTATGTCTGTTGTTTCCATAAAAAATAAAAGCAAAAGAACAACAACAAACACAAATAGAAAATCCTCTACAAGCCCAGAAACTTATATCCCCTTTTAAGCTTTTGTAGCTAAGCACAAGAAACAATTTGTTTTGTAAATGGCCTTTGGAATGACTTAATATTTGGTTTGGTTTTACTAAACAACACTTTACAGATGAAAAGCAGCAGTTTCATCCTGGGAAACACGGAAATTGCTCAAGCACCAAGCAACTGCAGCCAGATTGATGTTTCCTGTCTTCCACACTGCGTCCTTCTCCCCAGCCCCGCCACCTTGACCTACTGACCTGATGCTTTTGAAGCTCAAATCTGCCTTTGATCTATTCCGTCCCATCATTATCTCGTTATTTGATCTCTTACATGTCATAAATATTCTGATACTGAGATTTCCAGAAGAGCCACTTGCTTAATAGGCGCTGGGAGCAGCCCTTTCTGGAAGATCCCTTTGCCTCAGTACTCTAAGGTCATCATCTGCTTGGCTTCTCTGCTGAGGCTTTGTTAGGATGACCTTGGGCCTTCCGTCTACCGGTGTCTAACAGAATGGCAGCAGAGTTTAGGCTGGAGGTGGAGATTCATTCAGGAGTTGGGCACTGTCGAGTTCTGCTCTTCTGATTCTAAGGCAGGATTTTGCGTTGCTGATGGATTTGGGAGACACTACCTGCCAGCCCACGGTTAAAAGCAGTTGGTTTTATAACAATATAAATGGTAGAAAATGTAATGCAAATACAACGGAGTACGGCCGTGATAAATGTGTCTCGTCCAGGGTAGTGCCAGCAACATGGTCTGAACTCACAAATCCTGCTGTTGGGTAGCAGCATAAATCCAGCGGGATGTGTTATCAGCAACAAAGGGCAGGGGGAACCGGTGAAGGAGGAGTTTGTCTCTAAATTGTGGCAGAAGTAAATAAATATCTTCAGAATCCAGATGATTATCCTTTCAGAAGGTGGCATGGATTTATTCACCCTGCACCGAAAGCCATCAGAACTCGAAGAAACGCCAATCTGCAACCATTTTTCACCAAGGTGGGGCAAGGGTGGAGTGATACTATTCTTCAGAGAATATCATTTTAATTTCTTTTATTCTTTCATAAAGTTGAAACATTATAATTATATCTTAAAGTATTATAATTATTGTAGGTTTTCACAGAAATAAAGTCATAAATCAGTGGGAAAAAAGCCTTTGTCAGATCATGTGCTCCAGTTTCTGGCATAGGAAATTTATGGTCACCATAAGCTGGCAGGCTCGCGCTGTGACCAGGTCCGCCTGTGTGAAAACGAAGCGCTCTACCCACGGCTCTTCTGCTTTCTGGCAGGAAACTAGGGGTGAAAGAGAAAGAGCATGGAATTTTTATGTTGACTCCAGCTTTATTATTCTTGCCATTATAGCCATGACAAAAATGATTGTAATAGTGCTGCTTTGTTTGTATATCTCACCTCACGATTTATAAGCTGTTTCCACGTATGTTAGTATGACACACATCACAGGAGGACGATAGTTACGACACCCATTTTGCAGGTAAGGACGTTATGGACAGAGAATGAGAGAATCGTGTACAGTGCAGGGCGAGTGAATAATTGATCTGAGCCTGGCAGGATCACACGTCTTCCCAGCAGGTGCTCCGTGCCACATGCTATCCCACGTTATTATTAAGAGTCTGAGGTCTCTCTGGCTCCAGTGACCACTGGAAAAATAATGGGGTGATACAAAAACACAGAGCTACTGCGCAACTTTCCAAAGACCCAACAGTCAAATTGCTTTGAATAGGAGGGATAGTTACAAGAATGACTTTTAGAAATCAAGATACCTCAGCCCTAGCCAAAGGGACATCACGCTTGTCTAGATCGAGATACTGCATACTTTTCATTTGATGCATTTCTCACAGGAAAATTCAGATTTAATTGTGTGATCACTTAATTAAGTCCATCTCTCTCAGTAAGCTGCAAGTTCCATCGGAGGAGGAATTTTATTTGCTCCTTTGCCCTCCATGTTATCCCTACGTCTAGCGCAGTGTCTGGCACTCAGTAAGTATTGAACGGTTGAAGGAATGGACTAATGAGAGGGACAAGACTCTAAAGGAAGAGATAGATATGGTTTCCAGTTAAAACAAGGCATCTCACATTAAACATAAGGAGAATTAGTTGGGGCAGTCTGATCAACACACCCCAGTCCTTGTGACTCTGTGCATTTCAGAATGGAGTCATATTAGAGCAGCTTTTATTTTCAGCTGCTGGCACGTCGTTGTGGGAGAGCAAAAAAAGTCAGCTCTGTTGAGGGTCAGAAAGGAGGAAAGAGGGAAAAATAGTAGCTGATGGAACAGAAAATAAAATTTTTGGTATACTAGGGTAGCCACGATTAAGGAGAAAGTCATTTCTCTGTGCGTGTTGTTGGAAATAGCCGTTATTACCATTGCTTCTAAGCGACAACCTGAACTCCAGTTCTAGCAAGGCATGCACAGGGCGTTCCTTGGGTGGGGGTTCCGCTGCTTTCCGACTGTACCTACTTAAGCATACATAGCTAGATTTGTTAGGAATCTGGAATTAAAGGGACAGGTAAAGCTCAGCAGTAGGACTGGAGCTTTACCCTCAACCTTGGCCTCATTAGTAGTAAATTTAATGAAACTGAGCCAAGTAGCTTTGGTTCCAACTTCAGCTTCTTTATTTTTTTATCTTCCTTGCTTTTTCTGCCTTAACTGCAGAGTTAGAAAGGTCACGGCGAGGTCCAGTTGACATATGCAGCATCTCAAAATGGTAAATGGCCTGTAATGAGGGTAATGATTGCCACGCACTCAGCACCGATGAGTTCTTGTAAAGGACTATTAGTTGCTACCAGCAATAGAATATTCCTGGAAGTCTTTAAATTTGTTGCTGTCAAACATCAAATCTCTAATTTGCTGCTCTTAAATTAGGTAGACTTTTGGTTCAGTAAGAGATAAACGATTTATGTATGTTAACAATAACCAATACATACATTTTTGCTTTTATAATAACTTTGAACAACAGGTTGGATGGGGAAGGTTAGTTTTCCAGAAGTAACTGGTAGTGCAAGAAGTGTCTTACTGACACTTGTCTCTGGTTTGCACATATTCCAGCTTTTGGGAATGTTAATATCAAACAGGGACAAAGAAGTGTCCCATTCGTTAAACATTAAAATGAGTCTTAACAAATAAGTGAGTCTTCTACATCCTCGGTGGCGTATTTTCATGACCGTGGCTCATTGTCCTGCTGCCTTTCTCTGTGTGGATCTCCTCCTCTCTCCCTGTCCTATGACTCATCATCTCAGCTCCCCATGTCAAGGCCTCAAACGCTTAAGATAGCCTTGATACATAGTAGGTGCTCCAAAGACATTTGTTGAATAATTCCATTAACACTAGAGGTAAAACCTCAAAGCCATTCAGAATTATGCTTCTACCTGGGGAAATTTACTGACATCAAAAAGTGTGCCATGAATTAAGACACCAGAGGAAACTTTACATCCAGAACTGAACAGAGCTCATATAAAGACATCATTGCTAGATTGTGCCTAAGAGGCACCCCTTCCGTATCTGGAATGCTAAATCTTGCTAATTCAAGTCTTCTTCAAAGGCAGGTTCTAAAGCTTCATTAATGTTTATAAAACATTTGAGATCTCCCTGAAAGTCATTAAGGAAGGAATTGTTAGTAGTAGTTGCAGCCCAGCTTGAAGGCAATCTCATCAAATAACTCCGGGAAGAATTCTCTAGCTAACTGGGTTTTGCTTCTTTTTAGACACCTGCCAGAACTTGTTCACACCCACGGGTCCTTAATTACATTTTAATTTCTGGGATTTGGTTTTATCTTTCCTTCCGGAAGTCCACAGAAAACATTCCTTGCATCAGCCCATTCATGCTCTATACACTTCTACGAAATGTGGTAGGTGGGCAGTGAGTGAGGATTTGGAGGGACCATTTTGGATTTGGGGCCTCTAAGAAAAGTTTGTTTCTTCATGTAACGAACGTTGGTAAAGCTGAGATGAGAACCCTATCTGCTGCTCACTGAGAGATTGGAGGAAATCTGGTTGGTGCTATTGTTTCTATTTATAGGCAATAAAAGTTCAGGGGCAACATTAAGGCACCTATAAGATGTTACAGTGCAAATTGAGCTCAGCCTGATAATCAACTCAAGAATAAAGAAACCTAATTTTGCATGTTCAAGGCTCGAGCTGATCTCTAGCCCTGTGGGTACTAGACCAAATTTCCTAATATTACCTGTTGGTCACCCTTTGCCTCATTAAACGACTGTAGATCAATGAGCATTTGGAATCATATGACAGTTATGTCCTAGGAAAGGCAAATTGCAGTTCAACTTCAAAGCAACGTACCTGACCTCACACAAAAGTGTTCCAGTTTATTACTTTGCCTGACTGTGTGTTTCAATTTATTACACTGATGACTTACCTTGTACTACTCTGTGTTCAATTATGTATTTCCTGTTCTTATTACAGACCTTCAAACGACCACAAAAATATATTCATTTAATGCTTTTTCTGTTCTTTTAAAATTTTTATTACTCAGAAAGGAGAAAGAAAATGGTTTGAACATTAGCACTGGGTATAAACTCAGATTGATTCTAGGTACTTAAATTACTCAGATAATTGGATCAAAGAAACTTTCACTGGAAGTAGCTAAATAGTAGCTAGAAAAATATATTTAGGGTCATAACTATCTGGATAGTTTGCATACAATAAAATACCCAGTCTGTAGCACAATACAGGGAAAGGAGTGTAATGTAAAACTTTTGGGGATCAAAAGAGACCAAGTAAACCAGGGTGGGATTTTGGAACGAGATGGGAGCAATAATTTGAGAGGCTTATGTTCTAGTTGAGAATCTTCCACTTACTAGGTTTCAATTTGGGGAAATCTTATTTGTGGGGAAAAAGAGATCTATATATTTGCTCCTCATTTTAAAGTATATGACTTTAAAAAAAATTAAAACTCAACATGAATCCAAATTAATTGATTACTAAGAAGTCATACATGATGAACAATGTATGAGTCAGTGTTCTCTCTCACTCCAGAGAGAAAGAAGCACAGGTGAGAATGCTCTGGGCTGTGTCTTACATTAGAGTAGGTCCTGTCAGTGAGTTATTACTTAAGCAACAAAGATATGGAACTTGTTTCAAGACTATAACTCTCTTTTCTGAGCCTTGAAATTTATTGATTGAGGGAAACAATAAGCTAAGGCTTAAATGCTGATGTCTCTGAGAGTAGTAATCCAATTACTTACATGCATGCTAAGGGGTAAATGTATGGAGACTGCAAATGAAGTTAGGGCTCTGCCTGATCTGAGGTGTAGAGCCATTGACGTAATGCACAGGGAAACTAAGAATAAAAGGCAGCCAGCTCTTCCTTCCTGGGACTCTGCCATTGCTCTCCCCACTGATTTCTGCCATCACCAAAGCTGAACATTGTTTGCCCCTAAAGAACATTCGACATCTTTTCTTGGGCTATCCATTGGTAGTTCTGGTCTGTCTACGCTTCAGGGTATAACCATTTATTTTTTAGAATGTTATTAAATTCTCACCCAAAACCTGGTAATAAAATTATTTTTATCCGTATTATCAAGAAAACATGCATTTAGCAGTTTAAGTTGGAAACAAATGGTATTATCACAATGAGAACATCACAATAGTATGACTCATTACTAGTATCATTAATTCAAAGTAACAAATTGAATATGAAAATATTGGACAAGCAACCATTTGTTTAGACTACATAATGGCAGGCAATCTGGTTTTTCCCCTTACAAATTCTTTTTACCATTTTAATTCAATTTGGAAATAGTAAACCTCATAGATGGCATGGTGTCTTAGTATATCCTGAAATTCATTTGTTGTTATTTACTTCGTTCTTGGTTTCTTCCTTCGTCGTTTATTCATTCACCCGGTAAACATTTATAAATTCCTAAAACATTGCTAGGTACCAAGAAAAGTGCTTAGAATATGGAGATTTAAGGGATGACTTCCTGACCAGGTCTTCTGCTAGCGTAGGGCTCCTTGGGAAGTCTTTCTCCTCGCCTACCCTGGGGAGTGAAGGGCAAGTTTCTGAATGGCTCAGTTTTCCAGGTCATTGAAACAAAGACATAGCTCTCCTATTACCCAGAGCCTTTCTGTAAAGCTATTTTGCATTTCACCTGGCACCAAACTCAATTTCTTGCTCACCCTGACTCTAGGTAACTATTTTTGATGTAAGTCATTCTTATTCTGATCCCCTTTTTTCCACATCACAAAGCTATGCTTCAGTATCACCCAGCTGTGCCTCTTCCTTGCCACCTTCTCAAGGCGAGACCCTTTCAGTGGCGTGCAAATAAGGAAATCTCCTTGAAAGGCAAAGGCGCAATCTGGAGCTGCCTTTGCTGAGCAGCTCTGCTCATTATAAAGGCATATGATAACCTATTTTGAAATATAAAACAGTCCTTTCAGGCTGCAGTTGAAAAACACAGTATTTTAAGATTTGTCTTGAACACTTCCTTTCAAGGGCTGCTTAATGAATTCCTAGTTTAAAGGGAGTCAGAGAAGAACAGTGTCCTCTTTGATTTTTCTTTGTTCCCTTAAGAAATTAATGCACATTATGATTTATGGAGGCCATTCCCAGGCTTGGTGTGTCTAAGAGCCCATTTGCTAGGCACATCTTGCAGCGGATTCATCCCTAGAACTATCTTCAGGGATGGACAGTGTACCAAGCACTCTCCCACAAGGAACAGATGGCACAGATAAATTAGGATAATTCAAGAAGAGTTTATTTACAAAAAGACTAACTATAAAGGTGCAGGTGGGTGTTAGGGAGCCCCGAGGGTGGTAGGGAACCCAGGACTGGCAGTGGTCACGGAGGCTCCATGACTAAAGGGACAGGGAGATGAAAGGTTACAGAGCCTGGGAGGGGAAAGAGTCGTGTAAGCAGTCAGCCTAGAAACGCGGAGTGACCTTCCTGGAGGGACACAGCTGGTCTGAGGCAACCTTTAGAAAAGGAGCCCGAGGAACAAATACTCCTTCCCTCCACCTTCAGCCCCGCTTCCCCTTGGACTGAGCTCACCTTGAAGCTGTTAAGGGAAAAGAGGCCAAACTCTGCAGAATAATTTTAAAGAGATTTATTCTCAGGCAAATTAGAAGACCATGACCCGGAGCCATGCCCAGGAAGCCTTGAGCAAGTGGACTCACTGTGTCTGGGTTACAGTCTGGTTTTATACATATCAGGGAGACAGGGGTTACAAGTAAAGTCATTAATCAATATGTGGAAGGCACATGTTGGTTTGGCCGGAAAACGTGGGCCACGTCGAAGTGGGGGGGAGGTTTACAGGTGATAGGTGGGTTTAAAGACTGTTTGACTTGTAACTGGTTAAAGACATGAAGCTTTTGTCTAAAGGCTTGGAGTGTTAAGATAAGGAAGCCTGTAAATCAGAGACAAGTCACTATTTGTTCTATATATCCAGGACCTGCAGGTTTGTCTTGCATGGCCTTAGGCCTGTTAAGGGGTTACAAAGGATGTCTCCAAGAAGGGACGGGGGCATGATGACAGGTGTCTGATCTCCCTCCTTGTGTCAGGCAATTTAGTTTTAGGATATCCCCTTGGCCAGGAGGGAGTCCATTCAGTCAGCCAATCTGGGGGTGGGGGGACCCTTAAGATTTTATTTTAGTTCACAAAGCCACAGGACACAGGAGCCCACCAAAGATTTCCCTAGAGGTCAGTTTCTTGGGGCAGAGAGCAAGGTGAAAACAGGTGGAGAGTGTTTCCAGATGGGCAAAAGGAAAACGTCTGGTATGAGCAAGAAGGCTGCTGTCTCACCGACACCTCCCAGGGGACCATTATAGTAGCTTCCATGGGTCTTCTTGCTTCAGGGTAAACATACATCCAGGTCTGCCCAGAACAATGTCTGTTGTTTTTCTCCTGCATAATTGTGAATGTCATTAATTTTTCACTCTCAAAAGTGCCCTGGCTTAGATAATAAATTAAACAGTCATCCTATCCTGTTTTAACTCTTCATCCTACAGAGCCTGTTCTCCAAGCTACCAGAGGGACCCTTCAAAACAGAACAGGATCTCGTAAATCACATGCTCAACTCTGCGGGGGCTCCCACATCACCCACAGGGCACTGCAGCCTACGAGCCCCAAGTGCTCGGCCTCATTTCTGTCTCTCTGGCCTCATCCCGGTCCACTCTCACTGGCTTCTCACTGGCTGAGCCCCAGCCACACCCGTCTCCTTGGTCTCCTTCAACAGGCCAATGGCTCAGCCGCCTTGCCCCTTTGTTCTTGCTCTTGTCTCTGCGGGGAAAGCTGCTCTCCCAGATGGCCTTCTAGCTTGCTCTCTCTTACTTCCTTTCTATCTTTAATGAAAAAGAAAAATAACCTATCAAAGACATCTTCTTTGACCACCAATTTTAACATGTCTCCTCCAGCAGTCAATTTCTTCCTCTTCCTCTGGTTTATTTTTCTTCTTGACACTTAACATCATTTCTAAGTTTATTGTTTATTTTCTATCTCCCTCCACTAGAGGAGAAGTTCCTCGTGAACAGACGTATTTCTGCTTTGGCAAGTAACCATAATCCCAGAGTTCAGTGGAGTGCCTGGCCCACATGTAAGCTTGATAAATGTTCCTTGGACAAATAAAAAGCAGAGGGTATAGAAGACAGAGTAGGACTTCAATCCGTGAATAACAGGATCATTTAGATTAAAGCATCATTAGACTAAACAACTGAAGAATATATGCTGTATGTTCTGAGTTATGGTGCAAAATAAGGGTGATTAGTACTACTGCTCTTGTCACAACCATCAGCACACGCAGCGATGGGATAGACTAAATTATAACTCGAGGTCCTTACATTCGTTTGCATCTTTGCTTATAATCATTATATCTTTTGCACTTATTTTTCTTAAATGTACTGAGAATGTTCCTGATAGGGAAACCCTTTACTGCATCGATAAGCATTTCACTCGCCAACCTACTGCTGAGTCATCTTGGGAAGTCAGGGTTTTGTATTTGGTTAATTCAGGCCCCAAAAGGGTAAGTGATTCATATCAGACCACACACCCAACCAATGATGAATACAGTAGTAAAATGTTAAGCAAAAGCACCATGCTTCAAAAGGGAAAACAGCACAAGGTTGAAATGAAAGAAAGACTGGCTTTAAGAAAATTCCCACGGGAGTTTATCCCACTGGAAGTGACTGGCAGATCTGTATTTTCCCATCAACCTTCTCATCTAGGAAGGGATTCATTTCTTTTCGTCCAGCCAACCAAAAGGTGGTAGACTACACAGCATTGTACCTGCCCTAACACTGAGAATAGAGTAGTATTAAATGTACTTTATATCATCACATTTTCTTTGACAACCTAAGTCATTTCATATATTCAGAAAAAAATTTGAAACCAAAGCTATGATGTAGCTTATTACAGATAAGAATCTCTTTTCTTATAATTATTATTGCCCAGAGCTTTTCAGTTGCTCCATATCCTAGTCCTCAGTCTTAAGAGAAGTCAAAACGTGAAAGGACTGAGGAAAAAAGAGAACTGAGCAGTGACAACACTAGGTCCCATCTAAACCTCACGAGTATGGTTTTCGCCACTTTTCTGGATAAAGAAGCCAAGACCCAGCACAGTTGCGTAACTTGCCCACAGTTACGCAGCGATTCTGATGTTGGCTGGGCCTGGAGAGGTTTAACCCTTATCTGTCTACCTCCAAAAGCCACGACCTTCTACTTAGACCATACGGCCTTTTCGTTCTGAGACGTAATGGAACTAAAAGGACATTTTATTGCTAGAGTTTAAGCCAAGTTCATGCCCAGGCTCTCCCAGCTCAGGGATCCAAAGCAATTTCAAAGGATCAAAGTTAACTCAATAGAATTTAGAACCAATTTGTTTCCATTCTCTCAAGGAAGAAAGGTGTCAGCTGTTACCATTCCTACCATCAGACCTGAATCACTTTCAAAGGGCTACAACTCACCCTGTCCTCAACAAATTCTTGAATTCTTAGATTTTCATTCTAAGCCCCAAATGGGGACTCATGGTTTCACTGTAAAAGCACATGGGTAGGAATATTCTCTTTACATAAAAAACTTAAATTAGGTTTACCTTTCTAAAGTGAGATTATGGGGGAAGATATTTATTAATGAACACTCTATTAAATAAGATCAATTCAATAATTGTTCACACTACAAAAGATTCTTGACCATAAAATATTTATCCAGAAATATTTCACAAGTTAAATAGGGAATCCCTTTATTGCATCAATAAACATTTCACTCACCAACCTACTGCTGAGTCATCTTGGGAAGACAGGGTTTTGTATTTGGTTAATTCAGGCCCCCAAAGGGTAAGTGATTCATATCAGACCACACATCCAACCAATAATGAACACAGTAGTAAAATATAAAGCAACTTGTGAGCTTAACATTTCCTATCTCAGTGCCAAAAACATAATTTACCTTTAACAAAAAAAGCCAATAGTCTTAAGTGTTTCAGGAACATACCAAGTTTAATAAGCACTTGTTAGTACCAACTGCTACGTGTTCACTGGACTGCAGCAAGAAGATCATAATATAATCTGTGACCTTTAGGGAACTTTAATGTCATATAGGTGCCAAGAAATTCATGCACATTCAATACATTTTTATTTTGAAAAAAGTCTGCATGAGTGCCCAGATAGCTCAGGGCACAGTAAGCTCCTTCGAAGTACAGAAGGAGACCGTGGGCTGCAGATATCAGAGAACCCCGGACAGAACTCAGCTAGACAATGAAAGAGAGGTCAAGCTTGGCTTTCCTGGGACCTCAGAAGTGTCTTGGAGACTCCGCCTCCTCTCCATTCTTACTACCCTGGCTTCGGCATGGCTCCTCTCGTCTGTCCCCAACCCCCGCCACTCGAAACTCAGGAGCTGTTCGAAAAGCAGACTGGCAGCCCCACGCAGATGTCCTCAATGAGAAGCTGTGTTTTAATCGTATCCCAGGTAACGTACACGGGCATTACAGCGGGGGAGCGCTGATCTATCGTTGCAACCCCTCCAAGAGCTATCCGTGGGGGCGTGCCCACTCTCCACAAAGTCAGCAGAATGACCTTTCTGCCTTCCATGGTGTGTGTCTGGCCCAGTCATTCCCCAGCTTAAAACCCTGCCACAGCTCTTCTGCTGACAATGCTGTCCGAGCTCGTCAGCGTGGTGTGTGCTCTTTGCAATCACCCACCTGCTCTAAGCTCACCCATCGTCCCTGTCATCCACCACTCACCTGCCGTTCCGACCCCAGAGCCTTTGGCAAGTCCCCAGGCATTTTCACATGTTCGCACTGTCTTGCTTTCAAAGTCAAACCATTCCACCTAATCTGGAAAACCTTTCTTTTCTTAGCATTCCAGATTCCTGTTGATCTTATGACATTCTTGTCCAACACCATGTTCTCAGTAAAAATTTACCAAGTTTCCTTGTTCAAAACTGATATTTCCTCTTCCGTGATCCCAAGGCCTCTGTTAAATACATCAGTTGTCTCACTTACCCCAAGGCTGTGTCCCCAACGGGAAATAGGTTTAAACATAACTGATGGTTTTAGCTTAGGCAGCTGAATAGAGGGCAGGTGTCATCACGCGTTAGTTTATTAGTTGCGTTCTATCAATAGCATGACAGCAGGGTCTGCAGGAGCGAAGTGAGATTAAAGCAATTATTCTGGATAATCTGTCTCTCTCCTCCAGTACCAGATGCACTGGGAAGAATACAGGACTGTGGAGTTATAAGACTTCCTATTTCTGTCATTTCCTAGTTGCATGATCTGGGACAATTAACTTCTATAACAAGTGTCATCACCTTTAAAATATGAATAATAATTAGGGCTGTTTTCCAAGATAATTTTGAGAATTAAAAAATTAGTGTGCAAGCATTTAAAAAACTAGAAAGTACTGTATACATAATACTCATTAGTTTTCATTTATTTATTCCCTTAATACACTTTGAGCATTTATTATTTCCTGAAAACTGTGCTAGATATCAAGATTATTCAGACACAGGATCAGTCTAAACAGCAAAGTGTATCAGGGGAGGCACACACAAAGGAGAAACTTAGAGACAACGTGTCTGTTGCTCCTCTGGGCAATACGCAGACTGATGCAGCACAAGGCATTTTGGAGAAGGCTTCACGGAGGAGGCGACATTTTAGTTACAACCCTCCCTCCGACACCCTGACTGAGGATAAAATTATGAAAGTCCTCCACTAGAAAGATTTATAATTATTGGCTCCTACTTTGTCTAGGCAGATACAGCTGCCAAATTTGTAAAATTCTGGAATCTTACAATTTTATAGATACTTTAAAAAAGGACTTTTCTTCTCCTTCACTCAGACAATTCTGTGGCACATGCCAGACTCCTAACTGCCCCACCTTCTCTCTCCCCAGTCCCCATGGCTGCCCCGGGCAGTGCACACGAAGTCCTAACGATGCTGTACTTGACCCTGATTCCAAGTTTGCACCGACGATAATGCCCAGGGGGCTTCCTCATCGACAACACAGTGTCGTACTCATGCCAAGTCCCTTCGAGCCTTACTTCCTCCATGAGGTGCCCCCTGCTTATCCCAGTGCCCAGGGCATCTCCGGTTTCTGACTGCATCACCTGCATCGCTCACTCATCTCCAGGGTGTGCCATGGCGCCATTTTATATTTACCCATTGCGGTAGCTGGATGGAGCATCAGTGTGACTCTACCCCGGAGTCTCCCATTTCTGACTCTGAGACTTTGAACAAGACTTCTCCACCCAGCCCTCTACAGCTCTCTGTGCCCCAGTTTCCTCATCAGTAAAGATAAAAGTGTCCAACTATAAGATAAGAAGAGATGATTTTCAAGTTGGCTTACAGTTGAAACAATCTATGATGCTTTCCATGAGAAAATTCTCACCTCATCTTTATAAGGCTTCTTCTGGTACAAAACTGAGCTCATTTTGAAGTAAAATTCATGTGCACCTCAATCCTGCCTCTGTCCTAATACTCCGGGAAAATAACACAGTCTATTTTGCAGACCCTGTCACTGCTCTACCATATAACATCTTATTATTCTTCTGAAATGGAAGATTAAGTTTCCCAGCGTGTCTGACTGAAGGCCCAATATCACCAAATACATAACCATTTGCTTGCAATTCCCCCAGGGAAGGTTATTAACAACTTAGTCCCTGATAAATGACTATGTTTCTAAGGTAGCGGTTTATATCAAGGTTCCTAAATACACATCATTTAAATTTACCCAGATAGCCATATATCAAATAAACAATTGATTATTACAACACGCACTCATTCTTAGGCAAGACACTGCTGTGTAACTCTGGATGTGCTCACTTGTTGCTTTGTCTTACACATGCAAGTGTATTTAATAATTGATACCCACTCCCCATTGCCTTACGAAAGAACACTTATGGTCTTGCTGAGAAAGAAGAGTGGCTCACTGGCAGTCACCTACAATCCAGAAACAGACCTGGTGACAAAGGATTAAAGGTTGCCAGAGCAACATGAAAGTCCTCATGGAAGGTGGGGGTTAAAAAGAAATTAAAGGCCTCTAGAGCAAGTCCCCATTCGATGACCAGTAGCCACAGGCTGCTCGTGCATGAGTAACTCAAGTCAGGGGACAGATGCCACTGCATGAGGGAGCCTCTCTCCAAAGTTCACAGTTCTCAAATCCTTAAGAGTGTTTCCCCAGGAGCTCCCTACCCTTGTTTCTAGTCAGTCCGTCATGCAGAATAAGCAAACACTGAAAAATAAAAAGGAAAAAAGGCAAGGAATGAAGAGAAGAGATTGTCTATTTGCAACATCTACTATGTTTTTTTCACATTACATACATGACCTTGATTTGTGAGTCACTACAACACTGTGGTTCGGAGTATGCCATTTGAAATCAAGCAGTCCTTGGTTTAAATGTCAGCTCTCTACTGTGGTAACTGGTGACTCAATTTTGTAATCCTCAGCTTTTCTCCCTGTAAAATGGATTATATTTATCTCAATGGATTGTTGTACAGATTACCTAACATAATATACACTAAGTATACAGTGCTCAACGCAAAGGAAATGCTCAAGACCTGGCAATTTTGATAATACCAGCAGGGACACTGAGCTTCACAATAAAGCATGAAGTCAGTACAGTGCTTCTGTTTTGTGAAGGTAGCTATGATATCCACTCAGAGTTCTCTCTTCTCTGGCCTAACACACCCAGTCACCCTCCACTCGGTCCTGCACGTGGAAGGTCTCCTTTCCCGCACTACCCCGCCATCCCCTCGGTCACGTCTAGCCCTTGTAAAGAGGGGCACGTGCACTGGACATAGTGCCCCCAGGGGGGACCCTGAGCACCGAATGAGGCGAGACCGTGACCTTCCTGTACCAGACACCACAATTACGGCCCCGCCTGTGATGTTAGACCATCTGAAGTTCAGTAAAGGCCCCCTGACACTGCTTGATGTATAGTAGATAAAGCAATAGAAATTTTGAGCACTGTGTGAATGAAGAACGGATGAAGAACGGATGAAGAAAGCAAACAATTAATTAACAAACCAGTGAGTGGCCAAGCTAAAGAAGATGGACAGGAAGCAGCTGTGAAGTAGATGGGAAGGAAGAAACATGAGTGTTCTCAAAAGCCTGAGAGGCAGGGTGGCAAGGCCGCGCCAGGTGTGCGGATGGCAGTGGGTAAGCTGCCTCACTTTCGCTTTCCCAGTAGAGGACAGAGCTCGGCCACCTGAGCGCTGAATATCTGGCCTCAGATCAGGAAATACCCGGGCTTGCTTGCACCTCACGCTGTAGCAGCCGCTGGGTCTGAAAGCACCGTCCTCCCCTTCCAACAGCTGCCTCCTGCTCTTCGTGTCCTCAGCCCCCGCTCCTACATCTGCGCCGCCGCTTCTCCCGGCCGGTTTCCCTGTCCCCATGGAATGGACGGGGCACTTCATCGGTGCTGTCCCATGAGCCCCCGCCCTCGTCCCCTTCTACCTAAAAGGTAGTCTGGAAGCTCAGAGCTGCACAATGTGACTATTGCTTTAACCACGCTTCTAAGCTGGAGACAGAAGTTTCCAGCTTTTTCAGAAATCAGATACAGTTTTGAATACCCAAGGAAAAAATATAAATGATTTTGTTAACCAGGTCACTTTCATTTAAAGAATTGATAGACGTCATCTGACTTACTTGGTCATAACATTTTCTCTCTACTATTAATGCTCTCTTCTCTACCCCCCTCTCCAATCAGCACTTGGTGTTTACTCTGCAGATCCTCTGTGAAAGCTCTGTCTTACAGGGAGCTCCTCCCTGAGGCCAGCCGACAGGAAGAGGTGACAGAAGAATCAGCCTCTGATGCAGTTCTCTGTGCTGGGAGCTGGTCCAGGCCATGATTGTAAATGCATCATTATAGACTCACCGTAATGAAGCAGTAATTACCTAAGAGGTGATGGATTTGGGGAGATTTTCCAGGCTAAATGATTTGCAATGTATAGTATCGCAGCAATGAAGCTAAAGTGATGACAGAAATGTTGCGCTTGATTGGTGCAGGTTTTGTCTCCCTCCCTCCCTTCCTCCCTCCCTCCCTTCCTTCTTCCTTCCTCCCTCCCCACATTTCCATTCCTTTCCCTTTGTCTGTTTCCAATGTCTGTTCAATTGGAGGTTTAAATCGCTTGGGATTTTGAATTCTTCGCTAAAGACTCTGTTGCTTGAGGACTATCTTTAGAATTGGATGCAACACACACACACACACACACACACACACACACACACACACACACCCCTTACCTCACTCTAGCACTTAGGCACTTAGCTTTTCAGGTTTGCATGTTCTGAGAGAAGTTTCACAGCATTGCGTCCTCCCGTGGCACTCTGAGAATATTAATGAGAGAAACATTCAGTGGTATTAGGTCGATGAGACAAGGTCCACAGCTGTTGAGAGCCTCTGCGGGACACGGTGCAGTGTAGATACACTCTGCTCAGCCCCATTCTGTAAATTATGATTCATTTTTCAAGACCAGACAGCTAACAGATCAGAACAGACCAGAATTAAAATATTAATAGCTTATGTTGGCTCAAAAACAACTCCTTGGATTTAATCTGTCATTAGAAGAAAAGTAAAGCTCTAGTAACTGGACAATGGGTACCAAGCTAGCAGGTAGCATTAGTCACCAAGCAGGGGCTTGCGTGGAATGTGCATTTGATTTGTCATGTCAGGCATTTTCTTGACGGCATCTTGTTTTATGAAGGAGCCGTTTATCCCGCTGAGAGGAACAGAGACAAGAGATGAAGTGAGGAGAGCAGCTGCGCAGCAGGAAGGCGCGATCCCGGGTCTCCTACCTGCACCGCCACCGTTCGGCCGTCCCTCCCACGCTTCCTCCGTCCTCACGCTCCTGTCCCACATCTGGCCCCCCCTTAAAGGCTGTCCCCCCAGATGCAATGCCTGCCTTACGCATTTGCTGGAAACTTCTCTCTCGGTTGCTCATCACGGTCACTTTAACATTCACACCAATCCGGGCTGCCGGTCCTCCGTGGACAGCACATTCGCCTCCCTTCACAATAAATAAACAGGTGGGGAGATGGGGGGGATTAGAAAGATAGATAGAAAGATTTATTAAATTGCACGCAGGTGTACATAGGCAGGTAATACAGGACACTCCTGGTTGCAAGTAACAGAAACCAAATTCAAAACAGCGTAGGTAAAAAGAAGACATTATTGGCTCTCTTAAGCTGAGAAGGGCAGCATCGGAGATTGGAACCTTAGAGAAGATGGACATGGGGACTCCAACACCGAAGGGCCCTCCTCCGTCTCCCTCCCTCTCTCTGCACGGCAGCCTCCTGCTTTCACGTTGGCTTATTCCAGATGGCAGGAAACAGTCATTCCTTCTTTCCTTAATTATTCTTTGAACAACACATAAGGCATTGTTGTAGGAACTGAGGATATATCAGTGCTCTATGAAGCTTATATTCTAGTTGACACCAATAGCTGCTAGGTCAACTATTTCAGAGCAACACACACACTCACGACTGAGAAACACACTTTTTTTCTGGCCATTGATTCAAAATTCTGGAGAATGGCTGTGTTTGGTCAAGTGTGTATCAGACATCAGACATCTATCCCGGGACTAATTACGTAAACCTAAAAGGACCTGTTAGCCATACAGTGGTCAGAGGTGGTGGCATTTCCATTTAAATCTCCTAGTTAATGTAGGGGAAGAAGCATTTCTTAGAAACAGAGGGCAATTTTGGAGTGACAAAGCAACTATACACACACATACATATAGAGTCTTTCCAGCTACCCCATTAGAAACAATTTGCAATAATTTCCCAAAAGGCAAATAACTTCTTCATATTTTACATGGACCTTGTTCTGTGTTCAGGAACTAAACACTACAGCTTGTGTTGCTGTCCTCACCTGCAGCAGAGTGCCAGCAAGAGAGGAGAGGCACAACCTTTGTTGGTGATGTCTTTTTTGTGTAGATTCTTGAATGTTGCTTGACTGTAAAATTGATGGCGCATTCTGTCCACTCTGGATAAACAGCTATCTTGGTATGTGATGCTAATGTGAAATGTGCAAGAGGAGAGAAATAGCTAAAGGATGCTGAACAACAGACAAAGAGCTGAAAGTAGGACTCGGTGATCTAAAAAAAAAAAAAAAAAAAAAAGAAGAATAAGAAGACAAATTAACTGAGAAGCAAGGAAAATCCTGCAGGTGAAAGTGTCTGAGGACCTGGCCAGGTGCACTGGGCAGAGACTAGGAACCATCTGTCACAGCTCCCTATGTTGGCAGCGAAGGATCTTAGCTCAGACGCTATATTGAATAGAGCTAGAGAGGATGGATTTCCAGAAAGGGAGCTACATGTTGGCAAAGGGGCACTGCAATGATTCCAGAGACACATTGAGGAATTACAAATGTTGCATATCTTATGAAGCAATGCACTATATCATTAAAAAAAAAATTAATGTCAGGCAACCTGAGATTGAGGCTAAGTTCTGCATCTGGCATTTACTGGCTGTGTCCCCCAAAGAAAATGGATGAACCTACCCATTCAAAAGTTTCCAGAACTGCAAAATAAAGGTAATATTCCTGCCCTCTCTACTTCCCAGGAGGGTCGTACCTTTCCTGTAAGGACAAAGACTTCTCACAACAAATGATATGCATCTACCCTGTGTCTGTCACCGAGCCTCCATAGAAAGGAGATGCTGAAGAAAGGGGAGGCATAAAAGTGGGGGGAAAGCCTACAGTCCTCAGGAAGGAACCCCAAGTCCTCCACAGGCATAAGATTATTTTAAAGGTGCAACCAGAATATGAAAAATGAAAACAAAACCTTGGGCTGACAGCCATTCCAGGAGCATTTCTTATCATCACATACTGCTTTGGGGATATCGAAGTACTTCACCTGAACTTTGCCTGTCTCCTTCCATATATCCTTCTAGAGATGCCTGCATGTCATGGCCAAGCCAAGAGATTTCCGCATACACTGTACACAGCTCATAAAATACTTAGGGATTATGCTAGAGGAAAGATACTAAAAAAAGATATTATTACTCCACATAAATTTTAAGAAATATTTTTGATGACATAACAGTATTAGATCCATTTTCAATTTTTTTGGCAGCTTCAACACCTCTGCAGTTTTTAGTTTCCCCATTATACACCATAGCAGACAGCTAACTTGCACATGTGGGAAGCATCGGAGGTCTGCCTCCTGCACAGAATGAGGAGTGATATCGCTGTCGGGTGCGTGGAGAAAGACTGCCGTTTGAGCCAAGCTCATTACCTCTTAGTATGCCGTGTCAATTCTCTGGGTTAAAAATAGCCTACTCTGATGTCTTTTAATGGAATAAAGCTTCACCAGAGCAGTAACGGAAAACAAATTGTATAGGACTCTAATACAATTGAGTAATTGCCATCTGCATCTGCACTTTTATGGAGAGTTTGTTGTTGAATTGGGTTTGATAAATATCAGAAGAGCAATGCCAAATGGACTCCTCACAGCAGCTATGATTGGCAGCTGTCAAATGCAGTGACAGACCAGGCTGTCTTCCAGGAGAAGCATGATTTGTAGACCTCATTACGGGTGCATGGAGAGTGTGTACAGACTGGAGTTTGGTCTCTGGGCATTTATTCTCTGCAATGCCAATGGGTGGTGTACACTTGTATAATGACCAAGTCAATCCCTTTACCTGCTGTACCCAATTACCACTTCTCTACTTACTGAACTGTCTAGCTAACAGCTGGTTCTCCATGTCCAACCAACTTGAGCAGCTGTTTATATAGAGAGGCTTCACATCACTGGACTTATTTATTGCGTGTCTACCTTTTTACAGTGCTATTTATCTCTCAACTCACTGCATCTGCCTATCAATTTTTTGTTTTTGTTGTTCTCGGGCTACAACAATGAGCCAGAGTTTAGAAAACATCATAAAATTAGATTTCTCTTGTCCTAAAGGATTGTCGGTTGTCCTGGTTTCTCATCCAATACGAGTTATTCGCTTTCCCTTCAGGCAGGTATATGACCAAGTACTCAAAGAGTTTTTAGCTCAGATCAAAGCTCAGCTTAGACAGGAGGAGGGTAATGAGAAGATTTGGGAAGAAGTTAAAGAAGAGAAGAGAATGTACGTGTTTGCTATTTCTGATTTGGATATTTTACAGATGATCTATAACTAATTAGAGAATATTTTTAAAGAATAAACATGCAAATCATATTTGTTTTAAATTTCTGAATTCTTTAGTCCTATAGGCTGCTGGGTGCTAAGAGCAGACTGCTTACCAATCTCTCTGGCAAAAATCACCTCTTGGGGTGATTGTCAAGCAATCTCAGGGGATCAGAGCTATCCACTAAGTTCCCAGAGCTGTCAATCTTCAGTGTTACTTTGACATAAAAATTAGGAAGGAAGAAAAATCTGTAAAGCAATATGGTGAATTTCTGCTTTGGAATTCTCTGAGTTAGAATGTTGCTGAGCAGACATGTTAAAAAGACCTCCATGGAAAAGTCCTCCACTATTTTTTAAAACATGCTAAGAATTTGACTTCTTGAAACTCTGATAAACATGGACCCTCTAGGAACCCATGAAGAGCATTAGCTTTTATAATGTAGCAATGGTTAAAAATAAGTCTAATCAGAGTCCATTTCAGATTTTTTAAAAGCTTAGTGGTTTCATTAATTGAAATCAAGGTCAGTCTTATTTCTGACCCTAACATATTTTCTGTGGCTCTCCTGGGAAGATTTCCAACCAGACTGACCTTTTTTTAAACAAACTACTTTGCAGTAATATCCAAAATCATTCTTCATTTTATTAATATTATATCTCTAATAATAATATGCGTATTTAGTGTTTTTTTATTCTTCAAAGTATACTCTCATACATTATCTCGGTTTAATCTACTAACGATTCTAGGAGACAGAGAATGTACCACTCAACTTACAAACAAAAGGAAGCTAAGTACAAAGCTATTATGTGACACCTAATAGCAGCCAACTAGTTAATGACAATGATGAGACTTGATCTGCACTTCCTAACTCTAAATCCACATTTTTTACATTATATTAGAAGGCTTATAAAATACTGGCATGGGGAGTGGGAAGCGAGTCTCTCAACATCACGAAGTGTTGAGATTGCATGCACAATTTTGTGTATGTGCGTAATGTACTTTATTTTCTCTAACACCAATGAACTAGATAATGCCACTAGATTTGTTTTCAATCTTCAGAGAAGAATCTAGTCCTCGAGATGGGAAGACTGGTCACCAGAAAGTAGCTGTCAGTCCGTATTCAGTCACTTGCAACCACCTTTCCACAATGAGGAGAAAAATGGAGATAATTTGTCAGAAAACTGAGATCAAAATGAGGGAAGTGTCTACGTGGCAAGCGTTTATTTAATAAGTATATTTATACTTATCAAATAAAGTACTTTCAGTAAATAAACATTACTTTGAGCCCCCAAACTTAGTAACCCCTATGAAATCTCAAAAGTAAAAAAGAAAAACTGAAAGAAAAAAAAATCATAGACCCTACCCTTGAGGCATTTTCAATCTAAATCATATATCACAGAAACAAATAAATTAGAAAAAAATAAAGAGTTAACCACTTTTGAACTTTTATTTCTTTAGCTGAAAAATAGAAATCATAAAAGCAGCAAGAACAAGCTAACATAGGCTCAATAATACGCAGCTGGGCAGTCAGATGCATGAGGAGTTTCACAGCAGAGCAGGGCAATCTGTAGGTGCTTCCTGTAGAGACACTCTCGGCACGCATTCCGTCGTCAGCAACACAGTGACGCACGACCACAAGCTACTCTGTAAGCCACCATAACAAATCACATTCCTAGCAGAGTACCCGAATCTCCTAATTGGTCTCCCTGGCTTTCTTTTCTCTCTCCCTTATGCTGTAATTTTCTTGTTAGCAGAAACCATACCTCCTATATGGCAGGTGAGAAATACGAACGAATGAATAATTGAATGAATGAATCTCTGTGTCTTCCATGTCTAATATACGCCTTCAGTGTATTTTGATGCCTAAATAAATGTACCACATCTTGAAGGCAAAACATGAATCTGAAGCAGTCAAAAGGCATTCTAGGAAAGTGAAAATCACCTGTACATGAAGGAAGGGCTCTCCACAGAGGGTGAGCAAGACAAATGTCAATTTCCCTGCATTGGAATATCTTCATATCTTCTTCATTTGCACCAGCCCTGTGATTTCTCAGAACCACAGTCAACAGTATCCAAAATACTACGCAGTTCAGGTAACTTAATGTTTTAAAAGAAGAAAAGTTAAACTCCCATACCTGCCATCTAAATCTGTAGTTAGTCTCACATACTATTGTCAGTAAAAAAATATTTCTCATGACTTCGGCTATTTCAAATTTCAGAATAGAAGCAATTTCTAGACCATTCAGGAAATAAACCTTCAATTTGACTGGGGGATTGGATTTGAGAACACTTCGTCTACCTACATGAGTTGAATTATCCAGGTAGTATTTCAGCCTGCTGCATTATTTTATTTGTACAGACATTGCTCACATCCTTATTTGGAAAAACCTGTCACTACCCAGTTACTAAAACCACAACACATCCTATCAAAGCCAACTCCTACAAGCAAATGCTTCGAAATGGTTCTGAGGTTCCAGATTCCAAAATAGCCAAGTTCCTAAAGTGACAGAATAAAATCAGTACCCCTGCTATATGTTCTGTTTTAGTTTTTATTTTTAAAGGGAGTTAATGAGGTTTCTCTCTCCAGGAGCAACTGTAATTCTCTAGCCAATAATCAGTTTAAGCAGCTATTTTTACTCATCTAATAATAATTTACACAGGCAACTGAAAAAAATAGTTTGGTGATAGAGAGCTTTATCTGTTAGGAAGTCTGAGAAGAGTCATGTTGAAGGGAAACAGAAGCTAGAATTGGACTCCGGCTCGATCTCAGGAGTGACATTTTGCTAAGCAGGCAGGGCAAAGCACACTGCTTCAGTAATGGCATTTGGAGTACTCCAAACTATCAGCCCTTCACCAAGATTCCTGAGTCACAACTGAGGTTCTCTGGGTGAGGGTTGCCTGAAGTATTAGGATTAATTTAGTCATCCAAGAAAGTCTCTTCATGAATCAAACTATCACCAGACTCCAAAGGTTCCTGCAATGCTTGATGGTGTAGGGTATAAGCCAGGGCTGTCTGTTCATTCTCTTCTAGGAATAACCTTTTCTCATCTCCGCTCATTGAAATGCTTCTTTCTTCTCATGGACCAGCCCAGGTATATGTTTTGTAAAGCCCTCCCTGAAGATATCAATCAGTGATGGCCACTCTTCCCACTGCACTTTGTGTCACTCATTTGTCCAACAAACTATTTTGAGTACCTACTATGCATCTAGCACACAAAGATAAATGAGACAGCTTCATCTTAACAAGGATTTTAGTGCTACTGTTTGTTTATACTTCCACTCACCAGCCAGCAATCACAACATAGGTTACTTAGGACCATAGCGGAGGTAGGAACAAGGATCTGTATTCACCCAGTTTTGGCCTTGGAATATTGAGCACAGTGCTATTGGTGCTGAGCTTAAATGTTGGTAAGAAGTTCAAATGACAAAGAAGAGCAAGAAAGTCAATCTAGGCAGAGGAAATAGCTTTTATAAGGACAAATACACTGGTTATCTATGCGGAAGGTGATTGAGAATGAGGTTGGAGGCAAGCAGGTGAATTTGGAGGCTATCGATAGTACAGAGGAAACGTGTGTCTATGAACTAGAAGAATGATGATAAGAACAGAGAAGAAGAAATTTATTTCAGAAATGTGTGTGCACCTTATTGTGTTTTAGTATTTATTAACTTCTGACTTCCATTATGATAATTTGAGTGCATACTATCTATGTTTTTCTCTAAATCACAGGGTCCTCGAGGCCAGTGGTCAGTCCTGTGATTTTCTTTCCTACAAGCTTAATATAGTCCATTGAAAATAGTTGAAACTCAACATATAATGTGTTGAAACCCACCAGATAACCCTGAATTGTCCATTAGATTAAGCAGTCTGGGTTTAGGCACTGCCTAATGGTTTGATGTCAGTCAGTGACCATAGATATTTACGTTAATAAAGGGGGGGAATGTGCTCTAAACATCTGTCTTAAATTAAAGACTTGAATCAGTTGTGAACCCAAACTCAATGATCCAACTTTGTCTGATATGAGTTATATTTTATGATGGAGGAAGATATGAAATAGCTAACAATGAGTTACCTCTGCTTCTTGGTCCCATTTCCCCAGCTGAACTCTAGATTGGAGGCTGCATTCTCAAGGGAATGATGTTCAGAGCTTCAGAATTGGGTCACTTCCCCTCACCATCATTAGGCAGGAATAAGTGAGGTCTCACTGGGGATTCAGTAAAAACCAGTCTCAAAATTGAAATAAGAGTGTGTGCTGTCTCTCCTAGGGGAGACAGCATTCTAAGTTGGACAGGTTGTGTCTCTGAGGTTGCTGGAGGGACATGCAAACAGTGTTAACTCTAGTGACAAAAGCAGTGTAATTAATTCATCTTAACAGCTGGTGATAGGCAACCACAGACTATTAATAGATGGCATATATTTATATGAATTATAAACATTATAAAAATAATCAGGTTTGCAGATATTTGTATTCTCATTGGGCATATACACCATAGTATCAGGAATCCTATTTTTCTGGTTGCCTCGTTGAACAGGAATGGAATTTCCCTAAAAATTAGCCACAATTTCCTGGCTAATTTTTTAACAGGGATCACTAACAAATCATATATTATAACATGCTTTTGAACAAATTCTGCAGACTTTTTCACTCAGATGTGTGTTGTCCTCCAAAGTTGTTAAATTTTGAAGTTATATACTTATTCAAAGGCCCTCATATCACTTAAACAATTTGGGCCCTTTTCATTAGGACTTGCCTTGAAAATGAGGCTAGAGCCAGGTGGAAAAAATCAGTCCCCTTCCTGCTAGGTTAGTTACATCTCATATGAGTTTATGGCCTAGTTTCCAGGACAGAAAACCGATGCTAAGTCAAGCAGGTAAGGACCAGCTGTATACCTCACACAAATGTAAATTTAGACCATATGTAGAAACCACATGCTCTCACTGAAGGCATAAGAGCAAGAGATGATTTCTATCCCAATCTCTTAGTCATAATATGGCAATGACTAAGCCTTGGGAACAGTGCATCCAATTCCACAGGGACTGGCACCATGTCTGTGGTGTTTGTTCTATTTTCAGCACCTAGCAGAGTCTCAGCCAAAGTAGGTAAGTAATTCATGATTATTTAATTATTAGTTTTCCTAGGTATTGCTTTCTCTTTGACATTTGTGACTTCTTGTACTAAAATACTTCCGGCTTCTTTCTGTCCCTAGCTGACCCCACTGCCTTCTCTCCTCATTGGGGAGAGGCACTTCTTCCAAACAGAAAGTGGCTTAAACAACATATGGGAAAGGGGGAATACATTTACTTACACACAGTAAAATTTTATAAGACATATGTACTGTGAACTGTACAGTCGCCTAGCTAGAAATCTAATGGAGGTATAAATGGGATTCTGCAATTAAATATTCATAAATAATCTATGAAATGGAATCTTGAAGATTGAAAGATTCTGATGATTTGCATTGCTTTATAAATATAGCAAATATTATGATTCAAGAAATTAAAATGAGGCTTTAGTAATGTGTCTTATTTAGCTTCAGCTATTCAACCAAATTAGTTGTCAAATATCCACTGACTTCTTTCTCAAGCAACCCAACACTGAATTACATGCTTGGGGATTTCTCCTTGCCTGAATTAAGAAATACTTGGCCAAAATATTTGATCTTTATACAGTCTATCCTGACATAACATTAACTTGCAAGTGGCTGAGATAGAAGTCTACTGTCCATTTACCAACCATAGGTCTTTAAATAAGATCAAGGTGTAAAGTCTCGTTATTGCTGTGGGTGGCAAGAAAAGAAAGAATAAATCCAAGATTAAAAAAGTCAATAGGCATAGCGATTCCAGGTAATCATTGATGTAATTTTATTGGTAATGAAGCCTAAGACAGTTTATCCTATGAGCTCTGTTTCAATAATGTGAACAACAAAAAATAAACAGAAATGGCTTGCGTGATCATCTCCCCAAAGGACACAACTTCAGTCTTTGTACTCTAGCTGATAATAATTGGTACCATTCAAAGCAATGGTTCAAATAAAAAAATAACTGAAGTTTAGAACTTCTCGGCAACATAGGGAAGTCCCAGAGTTCCAGGGCTAAGGAGGAACTGCAAGTTCACACTTTTTACTTCTTTGGTCAGGCCTATTGGTCTTCAGAATTTAGTTGTATACAGAATTCCAAAGTTCTTGGGTAATATGAACAATAATAGCTAATATGTATCAAATTATTACCATGTACCAGGTGTTGTGCTAAAATTAGATGTATTATTGCATTTAATTCTCAAAACAATTTTATGAGGTTAGTGAAATTTTATTCTCTGTTTTACAGATGAGGAAACTGAAGCTCAGAGGAGTAATCATGCAAGGCCATTAAAACAAGAAGCAAAGCTAAGTCTTCAAAACTAGATCTCCCTGATGGAAAAATCAATGTTCTTAGCTCTGGGGTAGTGCCTCAATTCATATGTTTCTTCTCTTGTGGAATCATTATCCATCAAGATTTTGGAGTAGCAAAGTCCATACAGAATTATATTATTATTTTCTTTCATGCTGCTATGATGTAATAGATGACAGATTGGCAAATTAGGGAACACACATGCTTTTTTTTTTGCCTCCGTTAGCCTCATAGCATCACCATATTGTAAAAGACTACCTCTTTGGGAGGATTCCTGATTGCATTTTACTAAAACAACTATATTGTGTCAAATTTCCTTTTTGGTATGAAAATTACATTCCTTCAGCCCTTCTTGGTGCCAGTTGATGTTCTTAGACTATGTGACTAGTCTGTGTTTCTGAGCTATAAAAAGAATTCTAATAATTGTTACCAGTAGCCTCACTGAACAGCACTAAACCATGCCAGAGGTGGCTGCATTTCCATATAGGGAAGCTCTCCACCAAGGTAAGAATTGTATGTGAACAAATGTAAACTTAAAGGATCCACTCCTTTAAGATAGATCCCAAGTGGCTAACTGGGCCTAAATTTAAAACAGAAGTAAGCAGCCATTTGTTGACTAGAGGTCATACCTACTCTGAGTTCTCTGAAAACTCAGACCTTTTTAAATTTGAGATTTTCAGAGCTCACCTGAATCAACCACTCTGCTCAGCCGTATCGACCAATCAGGGCTCCACTGTATAGACCAATCAGAACACAGCTAAGCCAGCAAGGGGCATTGGCCAGTCAGAACTAAGCCAGTTTCAATCCTTCATTTGCATAAATGGACTTCCTTGGGAACCTGGGCAAGAATTTTTGCTACAAAGGCGGAGCCCTCCCATTGTTCTCCGGAACACGCCTTCGTGTGCGGCCGGGCGCCGTGTCGCCCTGGCTTAGCAGATGCCACTGGAGTAAAGTTTCCTGCAAACTCCTTTCTCAGAGAACTTTTGTTCACATTCTTGGCATCAGAAAAGGGCTTCGAAGAGGCTCCGACTCTCCTCCCGGCGCCATCCGGGCCGGTGCCTGGGCACCTCGGGTAGGTCCCCCGCCGCAAGTCAGACGTCCTGGGCTTCTGGGGAGGTCCGCAGACCTTGTCCGTGCCCCGCGGGCCCCTCCACTGAACTCTGTGGGGACCTTTTCTTGTGGCCCCGGGCTTGGCAGAGCCTTCCCAGCTCATCCCTCGATGGGGACCCCAGAGGAAACGTGCCGTGTGGGATTTCCGGTCCCAGCTGGTTCCTGCGTCTGGACCCTGGAGGGCCCCGCACCCCCTGGTCATCCCCAGGCCTAGGGAGGCCTCCCAGTGAGGCCGGGCTGCTGTGTGGGGTTTCGTGGGGAAGCTCTCGCCGAGGGCGTTGGCAGGGGCAGCTTCGTCAGGTCGGTGCGGTGAGTGGCCAGTGTTTTCAGTTCCCCCGATGGTCAGGCACGTTCTGGCCCTCAGGCTGGTTTAATGAGCAGGAATCACGGCTTAGGGAGTTGTAATTGGCTAGATCTCTGGACAGAGGTTACCCAGGATAATCTTAAACTTTGTTGGCCTAAAGGGGGCTCTTGGAAAACCCGCCTGTCTGTGTACAGAATTAGAACAACGACGACAAAAATACCAAATCTCCCAGAGATAGTGAGAAGTCTTTTTTCCTCTGAATTAATTTTTTAAGTTTCAAAATATTAAGGGGGTACAAATGTTTTAGGTTACATGGATTGCCTTTGTAATGCTTGAGTCCTGGCTATAGGTGTGCCCATCACTCAAATAGTGTTCATGTACCCATTAGGTAGGTTTTGCCCCTCTCCACCTGCCCCAACCCTCCCCCCATTTGCTTTCCCCCTAGTTTTACTTCCCTTTGTGCACTTGTGTGCTCACTGGTGAGTACATATGGTGTTTGTTTCTCCATTCCGGAGATACTTCACTTAGAAGAATGGTCTCCAGTTCCACCGATTGTTGCAAAAGGTATTAATTCATCTTTTTTATGGCTAAGTAGTACTCCATGTGAAGTCTTTTTTCAGTTGGCACTTTGAAAGCTCTAAGTGGAATCAAGAGGCTAACACTACCTCTCTTAGAGAAAACAATTTCAAATTGAATGAGTGCTTTAATGAAATAGAAATATAGATTAGTGCTTACGAAACTAAAACCAAAGCTGTTAAAACGCTTTTGAAGGACGCTTCTTCCACTAGCCCCCTTGCCTGTAGCTCTGACTGTCTTCTGCACCTTTTTTTACCACCTCTATTTTATCCTTTATTCCCCACTTCCTCTTTTACTCTTTCACCTGATTATTTTGAAAAGGTTTCTAAATTTTCTCTGGACTCACGTGTGTGTTTTCTTGTGGAATCCTGTGATGAATTCCTGTAATTTTGTGTTGCCTTGGCATACATTTTTGGTCCTTCTGCAACACGCTGCAACTTCTTGGAAAATGTTTAAATTCTTTCTGTGCTTGAGACGTAAATTTGCTACCGTATTTTATCTAAATTTGCTAAGAGCTTTGGCCAAGTGGGACAGATAAATTTTAGTCTGTTCCATTTATAGAGATACAGTTCGAATCCAACTGTTCTTTTAAACTAATGAGTTTTACTTGAGTCATGGCTAAAATTTTAAAATTAAAGCTATGAGATATTTATTTGTGTCTGCATTTTTGTGTGTACATGTCTGTATATTGTCTATGGTACCAAATTGGCTGGTAAATAAATGAGTACTCATAAATTAAGCAAATAAGCCCAAATGCTTTTTAAGTTTGTGTAACTTAGTAATCTTTGAGTGGGTGGGACTAGTCTAAAATTGTTGGTTTTATGAGAATGGATGTATCTTTTGAGTTATCAGAAAAATATGCATATATTTAACATTAAGTTTCTCACTTTTATGATCCTTACCTGGAATGCAGTAATGTAAAATTGGTTAATGGAAAGTTTAGCTTGGGGTATAGCTATATTCATCTGATGTCTCATAAAATGTTTTCCAGGCATAATTGTTAAGAATGAATGGATTGGGTGGTTGCAGGGAGGATGTTTGTAAATGAAATTTTGATAATAGTTATGTTTTGCTATATGTTTACTTGGAAAAGTTTCTCAAGTGTTTTAGTAGCTATATCCTTAGAGTTTTTGTAAGCTAAATTATAGATATTCATTGAATATCTAGATCATTTTCAAGTAAGACACTGCTAAGACATTAATTGCTAAATATGAGTTTAGGCTCAAATGCTTTTGGCTTCTTATTTTGGAGGAACAAAAATTCTTTGGGTTTCTTAGTAAAAATGCCTTGCTCCATATTAAAGGGTTGTTCTGTTAGCCCGTGCCTCTGGAAATTGTAAAATGTGTATTCATTGATTGTTGTTACATGATCGATGGTTAAAAATTGCTTCCTTCCTAGGTTTTCACTGAAAATTAGGATTTCTAAGAGTTAGGATTGTAATTAATGTGTGTGATTAAACTACTAGAGATGAGAAAGACAATTGTAAGTGTATGAGAAAGTTAGTATGTATCTTTGTAAGGGAGGTTGAAAAGAGAAGAGAATGATTTTGTATAAGAATCTTCTGTGGTCAATTTTTGTCCTAGAGTAAAATGACTGGTTGTTTTACAAAGAGGATGTATAGGACAAAACAGAAAGTCCAAGCATGTCATAAATGGTCTAAATCATGACAGGTTTATGAAAAGAAAGTTTATAAAATAAATTTTCTGTGTTAATCAGGTTGGCTACAATTGGAAGAAAATTATTTATGGGTTCTTTCTGGGGATCGAACTTTGATGTTAAAAGCATACTGATACAGAACTGAAAAATGTGGTCCTCTGAGTTAGAATAACACAGTTTTCTTAAAATACTGATTTTCTCTTAGTAAAATTGCAAGAGGTTTTGAGTTTTAATTTCAAAATCTTTTCCATTAACAGTCATCCTCTAAACTGCGATCGGTTTCTCTTTCTGCCACATTTCTTCATGAGATCTCTCTAATTTCCCTGTTTTCAGGTTGGAAACACAGCTGTCCTTCTCTCTGCCCTTGAAAAGGTATATCTTTTTGTTTAGACAGGATGATAACCCTCTCCTTCAACCTTTTTTTCAGCTCCTGTGACTTTTTCTCCAGTTCTACCTCAGCTATTATGGCCCAGCACTAAAATGTTAATCCTGAAGGTCTAGAAAGCACTGTTCCCCTTCAGTGTAACGTGATCTATACTCTTGGCTTTTCTTGATGTATCTGGATTGTTCCATTTATCCAGGAAACTTCCTATGCTATTACTAAGAATCACATGTTCCCTCATTCAATACTAGTTTTCTTGTTTACATTCCTCTATAATAGCATACGCTCAGGACCATAGATGCACTCTTCCTGTGCCTGATTAAATTCAAGTACCCTTTTCATCAAGTTTAACTTCCAGTTTATCTAAATAGGCTTTCCATAAGGAGAAGCAATCACATTACAGGAGGTGTTTTCCCTTTCCCTTTTAGGTAACTGGCAAAGAAAACAAAGACTGTTTTACCAAGATAATTTCCTGTGCTTCATGTTGTCTTTATTAGATTTTTGATTACTTGAGAAAATTGAGCTTTAAAAGGGTTAAAATTTTGACATCCCTGTAACTTTCTGTATTGTTTTTGAAGTCTTTGATTAGCACTCTGGTTAAATAAATAACTATTATTTAGCAGTGAACTATGATTCTGTTTAATCAAGTACTTTGAAGCTTTCATCATCTTTGGCAGATTTCCTCAGGATCAAAATACTAAATTAAGTCTTTTTGATCTTATAGAGGTGTTAAATGATTAGGTTCATTTGATAAGTCATTTGGGAAGCATTGTCAAATAAGAAATGGTAGTTAACTTCTTTTGAGTTATATTTGTGTAAATGTGTAATTAAAATGTGATCCCAAATTATAAGAGATTTCTAAAATTCTTAGATGTCGTGATATGTGTTAGTCTTAATTCATGATTATTATGTTAAACAGGTGAGTGCCATAAAGTACTTACATTTCCTTGTCAATTGTTAGCTCTCGTTAGATTTTTGACTATTGTTGTTCTGGTTTTTTGTCATCCATAGTTTAACTTTTCTGGAAGCATTTGCAGTTGGCTATAGTCCAAAATTGCTAATCAAGATTGGGTAAAACAAAATTAATTGCATAAAATTAAGTAATTGATAAGGATAATGTTTTTATAACCTTTATTTAAAATGTTGCTTCATCACTTAAGTGTTTTCCAGATTTGAGGAAATTTTATTTCATAAGCTACATATAGTTTTTAATAATTTAGTAAGGCATCTTTTTGTGAACAAAGTTGGAAGAATTTGCTTTTTCTCTCTACTTGATTTCTCTAAAATTCAGAAACCATTCGTAAGTATTCTTCTTTTTATTTATAGAACTTCAGCAAAAATCTGCTTTCTCTTTATAAGCAGGATACAATTGGAAATATTGGTTATATTACCAAGGTTTTGACAGAAATTTCATATATAAGAATATGCATAAAATGCCTGACTTTAAGAGTTCCCAGCCTTACAGTGAATGAGGAAAAATTATCACTTCCTGGCAGTCCCAAGAACCTTAAAACTGTAAGCAAAGTCTAAAGTTTGCCCTTTTTTTTGGCTTCCTAGACTCAAGAGGCAACCACAGGGAAATGTAAAGATAACCCATTGATTAGCAAAGAAGTACTTTCACTTTTTTGGGTTGTCCAAATGCAGTGCCATTCAAAAAATACTTGAATTCACAAGTATGTCACCACTGTTACTTTAATTTGTAACTAAACCCATGACATCTCTCAGGCCATAACAGGTGAGGAAAAATCTGTGAGAGTCACTGCTTCTGGGAACAGAGGAAACAGTGGGTGAAACTTGCTGTCAGCCCCCTTCCTGCTGCGTGACTCTGCAGCCAAGTGCTCGGAGTCTAGGTGCAGCCTCCTTCCCCCGCTCCCCAGCCCCTGGAGTCTCATTCCAGTTCTTGGTCTCCAAAGCTAGTCAGCACACAGAGGACGGGCTGGGCACTGTGAACCCACTGAGGGATCCTATCAAACATTCCAGCATCTTCTTACTATTGGTGTGGGTCTGATTCCTCCTCAGCAACAAAGGCCTGAGAAGTAGAAATAACAGCGCATCAAAAAGTAGGCATATAGAAAGTCAGAAAGGTTAACATCCTGTGTGGAGGTAACATTCTGCGTTGCTGGGAAAAACTTACTACCTTCCTTTCCATGGTTCCATTTTCCTTAGCCCAGGTATGAGAAACCGTAATATCTGCTCTCATTGCTGATCTGGAAACCATATCAAGCTATTTCATACAAATAAAACATAGTGTTCTTTCATAAGATAACCTCAGTTAAATTCCAAGTAATGCATAGCATAAAACACTTATTTTAAAAGAACAGCAACTTTATTTATGTAGTCTAGCCGTGGTATACGATGTGAACTTCAGAATCTAGCAATCTTCAAAGTCTAAAGCAGCCACAAGAACAGAGATTCTGCATCTTAATTGAGGAAGAAAAAAGTTACAAGGCTCTGGAAGCCTTGGAAAAGAGAGAAAGTGGAACTAATTAATATTCAGCAAATGAGAGTTATGGAATTTTACAAATCATGAAGTTAATATACCTGTCTTCTAGTCAGCAATGCTTGGAAGGGTCACAGATGTATGTATTAAATGGGTTGGCTTCTCTGGGTTTCCTAATGGGTCCTTGATTAAATTTTGTAAAAGTTAGTAAGCCTAAATAAAGCCACCCCATTCCGTCTGTTATGTCTCTTCTCCCTTTGCATCCACTTTCAGAGCTTGTTGGAATCTCTTTAAGTCTATTTCTGTATTAAGAAGAAAATATTACTAAGAGCTTGAGTTGGTGGCTAGCCATTCACCCCATAAAGCCATTGTTTCAAACTTAGGCACACAAAGGAATCACAGTTGCGGAGCGGGTAGGGGGGCCTCCATGAGTTTGAGTCAATAGGTCTAAAATGAGGCCTGAAAACTTTCATCTCTAACAAGTTCCCGGGAGTTGCTAATGCTGCCGTTTTGAGGGCCAGACTGAAAATCACTGCTGTACGTAAAGAGTCTGCTTATAAGGTCCTTTCAAAATAGGTAAAGAGGTGGCAGCGCCTGGGTGCACAGGCGGAAGGTGATTCATTTCCTTCAATAAAAGTGCGTGATGAGGAGAGAAAAAAAGAACCTGAATGACAGAGGGCCCTGCAGCCTTCCATGGGTTAGGAGAGTGTGAAAGTGCTGGGCTAGTGCCTTGTGTGTAGCAGGTTCTCAATTAACAGGGGAAAAATAAATGGCCAGATGCTGTTTGTCCTTCCTAAAGGATTTATTAAACATTTTGTTTAGATTTTGCAATAAAAAGAAAATCAGGAAAATGTGATTTCTCCCTAAAGAGAATGTGTGGGTGTAGATGCAAATGCACTAAAGTAGAAAACAAACAAAAGGGACTTAATAAGTCAAGCAACAATCAAAGGAAAACTGACCCCTTCCCTCCTCTGGTCTCATGCTACCAATTGAAACAGAGAAAGTAAGCTAACAGAATAAATGGTACAAAGTAATTTAGCTGCTTTGCAAAGGTCTTTAAGTTTTAATAACAGCAGAAAGATCCCTTTTTAAAATATGAATTTCATCTTGCCCATGTGCCTTTAAGGGAGCATAACTTATTTAAACTTTTCTCCTTTCTTCTAATTTACCGACTCCTTCCGTCTCCTGTACTCTCCCTTTCAACTAGAACAATAGGGTTTCGAAGATGGACGTGTAGTAACAGCAGCATCTTCAGTTCTCTCTGCGACTCCTCATTATAAGGTTATTTTCTTGTGTTTTGAAATAGAAATGCTGCCTTTGATGCTACCGTTTAAATTTTCTTTTTTCCTTTTCTGAAGAAAGTATCCCCTATTCATTACCTAGCCCTGTCACCTTGGCACAGTGTGGTAAACAGCACTCCGAATAAATATTTTCTAATATGCCTGCAAGTACAAGTTTCCCTTTGAGTGCAAATGGGATAATTGGGCAGCCAGGAAGAAAGCAGCGTTGGATGCACTGTTTTAAAGGGGAAGAGTGTGATTTTTGTTTGGCTGCTGTGATGTGGGGCTAATCAGCAATTTCCAAGAGAGCCTGGTGAATTCATGAACAGCATTTTAGTGATTGGGCTGCCGGCATTTGGATCTCAGCAGGGGCGAAGATTTGAGATGCTCTCCTGACTAGAAAGATAGAGTTACTCTCTTTGTACAGCTCATCTTTTCTGGGTGTTTCCGTAGCTGTCCCCGCTCCCCACGACTTATTTCCACTGGCCTCGTTCCCGGTGCTGTGCACATCCTAGGATGCCTTTCATTCTCTCCCTCTTCCCTAATCTCAGTTCCTCCGCCTGCCTCTGCTCCCGTCTTTCTGTGCTTTCTTTCTGCCTGTCTCTCTTGTTTCCACTGACATACGGATCTTCTCGACTTGCTACCAGGGCTCTGCTCTTGGCCTCCCGACAGCACAGGTGCTGGTCCCGACAGGCAGGAAGAGGCGGTGAGCATATGCTAACGGAGGGCGGGTGTGGAGCAGAGAAGCTGGTGCTCATCTCAGGCATAAGTTACTTAATTAAAAGCCAAAAATTCTTAGCTCTGGTTGTCACTTTGCTCTTTGAGAGCACAGTCATCCCTTTGGTGTCCTCACTTTTGAGTAGCACCCGTCTGGGCTCCTCTCAGCTCTGTGAAGTTGAGTCTAGTCATTCCAGCTGACAGGTAACAGGCAAAGGAGAAAAAAATGAAACAGGAGCCAGGAAGCTGGAAATAGCAGAACATCTGTTTGCACAGCATTGAACCCAAGGCCAGAAACCTGGATAATGGACTTGTTACAGAGTCCCCAGGCATTAGTTTTGCCTCCTTGGTGCCGGGCACTGTCCCAGACACCAAGGAAGACTGGGTAGTGAGGCCCCGTTTGTGTTCTCACGGAGACTGTGCTATATTTCAGGAACTGGATATATAAACTCCCAGGGGCTTTGCTATACCCTACAAGGGTGTGTGAGCTTGAACCCCAATGCCTCTTCCCAACCTGGGCTTACCCAGCCCTCAGCTGTTATTTCTTCCTCAGTCCCTTAAACTATCCCTCCTTCTCATCACAAGATGTTAGCATATATAATTCTCTCCCCGCTTTATCTGCTAATTTCTTTCCTGTCCTTCAAATGTAAATTCAAATATTCCTCCCTGGGGTCAGAGTGACCAACTCATCCCTGTTTGCCTGGGATGTTCCCAGTTTTAGCACTAAAAGTCCTGAGTCCTAGGAAATAACTAAATTCCGGGTAGATCAGGATGGTCACTCACCCCAGTCAAATCCTTTGATAATAAACATTTAAAAATATATAAAAAATAAAAATAAAAAATATTTAACATCATTGTGATACAATTCGCAGACCATAAATTGCATCTTTTTAAACTGTGCAGTTCAGTATTTAGTAAATACACAGAGTTGTACAACCATCAACACTACCTAATTTTAGAACATTTTCGTTAATCCCAAAAGATAAACCTACCCATTGCAGTCACTCCCCATTGCCCCCTCGCTTCAGCCCCTGACAACCACTAATCTGCTTTTAGTTTCTATGGAGTTGCCTATTCTTAGCATTTCAGATAAATGGGGTCGTAGAACATGGGGCCTTTCGTGGTGGCTTCCTTCATTTGGCGTGATGTTTTCAAGGCTCGTCCATGTTACAGCGTGTATCAGTTTAGGTTTGTAAGGGGTCATAGTCTGCTATTTTCTTGTGATGCTTTGTCTGCTTTTGGAATCACGGTAATGCTGGTTTCATAAAATATGCTGGAGAGTGTCTCTTCTAATTTTGGGGAGAGTTTATGAAGTATTGATGTGATGTTAATTCTTATTTCTTTTATATTGTCACTGACTTGAAGCTCGTTGATGTTAAATATTATTGAAACCTTTAGTAGACTTTACTGGTGAAGCTATCTGCATCTAAACTGTTCTTTGTGGGAAGTTTCTGACTTCTAACTTAATTTCTTTACCTGTAGATTTATTTAGATTTCTGTTTCTTCTTGAGTTGCTTTTAGTGGTTTGTATTTTCCTACACAGGTGTGTCTTTTGCACATGCACACCATCTGATTGGTTGGCAGATATCGATGGTATTTCCTTATACTTTTTTCTTTAAGAATAGCAGAAATTTCCCTCCCACTCTTATTGCTCATTTTATTACTTTGCACCTTCTACTTTTTTAAGTCAATTTTGTCAGTTGATCTTTTGAAAGAAACAACTCTGTTTCATTCTTTTTTCTCTATTATTTGCTATTCTCTATTTTATTTATTTTTGCTCTAATATTTAATACTCCATTCCTTCAGCTTGCTTAGGCTTAATTTACTTTTCTTTCTCTGGAGCCTTAGGGTAAAGATTAGGTTATTAATTTGAGGTCCTTCATTTTTAATGTAGGCATTTGCAGCTATAAATTTTCTGTAAACATGCTTTAGCTGCATCTCATAAGGTGATGGATATGTGGTTCCATTTTCATTCATCTCAAAGTATTTTCTAATTTCTCTGATTTTTTGATCCATCGGTTACTTAGTAGTATGTTCTTTAATTTCATCTGTATATTTTCCAAATTTTCTTTTGTTATTAATTTCCAATTTTGATTCATTAGGGTCACAGAACATACTTTGTATAATTTAATCCTTTCTAGTTTAGTAGGGTTTATGTTATGGCCTAACATATAGTCTATCCCAAAGAGTGTTCCTTGTGCACTCGAGAAAAAATTGTATTTTGCTGTCATTGAGTTGATTGCTCTAGATGTTTTTTAGGTCTACTTTCTTTACAGTGTTGTTCAAGTCTTCTATTTCCCTGTTGTTCTTTTGCCTAGTTGTTTTATTATTGAGAATGGGGAATTGGAGTCTATAGCTATTATTATTGAATTGTCTATTTCTACCTTTATTTTTGTTACTTCCAATTTCCTATACTTTGGTACTTTGGGACTGTGTTGTTATATGCATCTGTGTTTACAAGTATTGTGTCTTCCCGATAGACACTTTTGTTATTACAAAGTGTTCTTCTTTGTCTCTAGTAATAATTTTTGTCTTAAAGTCTATTTTGCTAGCTACTCAAACCCTCTTTAGTTACTGTTGCATGGTATATTTTTTCTATCCTCCTGTTTCAACGTATTTTTGTCTTTGAATCTGAAGTATGTTTCTTGTAGACAGTATATAGTTGTATTTTTTAATCCATTCTGCTAATCTCTGCCTTTTGATTAGAATATTTAGCTCACTCATATTTAATGTTTTTATGAATAAGGTAGGATTTATATCTGGCACTTTCATATTTGTTTTCTGTACATCTTATGTCATTTTTGTTCCTTTATTCATCTATCGCTGCCTTCTTTTGTGTAAAATATTTATTTCCTAGTATACAATTTTAATTCCTTTTTTTTTGTTTATTACTATAAAGTTATTTTCTTAGTGGTTGCCCTGGGAAATACAATTAACATCTTAAAGCAATCTTTAAGTTAAGAATAACATCAACTTAATTTCAGTAATATATAAAAATTTGGCTCTAATATAGTTCTGTTTACCCACCCCTCTTTTGTGCTATTGATTTTATACACATTACATCTTTATTATAAGCCTGTCAGTATAGTGTTTAATTATTTGTAAGTTGTCTTTTAAATCATATTAGTAAAAATAGTTATAAACAAATATTCATTTATGTTGTCTTTCATAATTTCCTAAGTAGTTACCTTTACTGGTGTTCTTTATTTCTTTGTGCTACTGTTTAGTTTCCTTTCATTTCACTGTGAAGAACACCCATCATAGTTCTTATAGGGAAGGTGTGTTAGCAATAAACTCACTCACTTTTTCTTAAATAAAGAATCTCTTAATTTTTCCTTCAGTTTTGAAAGATAGTCTTGCTAGATATAGAATTACTGATGACAGGTTTTTCCTACTTAGAGTAGAACTCCTAATTGGAGTTGTTGAGCCTTTAGAATGTCTAGATTAATGTTTTTCATCAATTTGGGATGTTTGGGGCATTATTTCTTCAAATATTCTTTCTGTCTCTTTCTCTCTTTTCTCCTTCAGGGACTGCTATTGTGGACATGTTGGTACATGTGTTCGTGTCCCATGTATCTCTAATGCTATTTATTTTTCTTCATTCTTTTTCTTTTTTTTTTCTCAGAATAGATAGTCTATATTGACATATTTAAAGTCTGCTATTTCTTTCACCTGCCTGTTTAAATCTGCTGTGAGTCCCTCTGGTAAAATTTTAATTTTAGCTATTATACTTTTCAACTCTAGAAGTTATATATGGGTCATTTTTATAATTTCTCTTTATTGCTATTCTCTATTTGGCAAGATTTCATTCTCATATTTTCCTTGAATTCTTTAAACATGGTGTGTTTTAGTTTTTGAACATGTTTACAATAGCCGATTTAATGCATTTGTCTAGTAAGTCAAATTCTTGTGCTTCCATAGAGACAGCGTCTATTGATATTTTTTACCTATACATAGGCTGTACTCTTCTGTTTCTTTGTATAGCTCTTTTTTTTTTTGTTAAAAACTGGAAATTTTAAATAATATAATGTAGCAACTTTGGGAATAAGATTTTTTTTCTTTCCCTCCTCAGGGTTCAGTATCGTTGCCGTTTGTTGTGTCTGCTATTTGTTTGTTTAGTTACTTTCTTAGACTAATTTTATAAAACGTGTATTGTTTGTCATGTGCAACCACTGAAGTCATTGCTTGTTTAGCTTTGTCCTCAGTTAATAACTGAACAACTATCTCCTTAATTTCCTTGATCCAGTAATTCTTCTAGCCTTTACCCAAGGGGTTCTGTGTGTTAGGATACACCTTCAATTCTCTCTCTAGTAGGCATTTTTAAATTCCATCTTAGTCCTAAATTTGTGCTTGTTCAGAGCCCCAGTGTCAGTCAGAGGTGAGAAATTAGGGCCTTTTCAGCTCTTTCCTTGATGTTACTGGACATAGGCAACCTCTGTACTCGTACATCCTCCTTGTAGATTCTCAGGCATATGTCAGAACTTTTTAAAGACTCCAGTTAATGTCTCATTACACAGGTTTTTCTTTTTAAGAGTTTTAGTAAGCCTTTGATTATTCCTTAAGTATTGTAGCCTCAGGCAGACACAATAGTAAATAATTGCCACTGGTTGTTCTTGACAAATGCTTTAGGATAGGGTTATTCACACAGGGTAAGCTCTGAATCAGGTCAAATACAGGCAATTCCTGGTATGGAACTTTTCGTGGAGTTGCCAAACAGGTAAAATAGTGGTAGTACATTGGAGACAGAACTTTTGGAGCGCTCCAAACATTTCCGCCGCCTCTGGCTTCCAGGCTGCTGGTTTTCACAGCTACCATGGTTATGGCGCTTTTGGTCCTCACGGCTACTACAAAGCTGAAGGAAAGGGTGAGAATCAGACAAGTTAAAACACCAGAGAGCTTGCTGTTTTTTGCTGAAGTAACCATTTTTTCTGAAATAAACATTATTCAGACTGTTGTATCCCTTTCATTAATCTTCTGAGTTCTAAAAAAGTTGAATTTGATGATATTTGCCAGTGTTTTTGTTGCTTTGTGAAGGAGAGGATATTCAGAGACCCTGACTCTACCATTTTGGAGATGTTTGTCCTGATTATATTAATAAATGCCTATACTATTGTGCATATTGCTTGTTTATAACAAACATGCTTTTTTAATAGAATTTATTTTTAGATCACTTTTAGATTCACAGAAAAATTGAGCAGAAAGTACAGAGTTCTCATGTACCCCCTGTCTCTCCCCTAGCTTCCCCTATTTTTACCATCCTCTACCAGAGCAGTGCATTTGTTACACTCCATAAACCTACACTGACATACCACTATCACCAAAGTTCCTAGTTTATATTAGGGTTCACTCTTAGTGTTGTACAATTTGCGGATTTTGACAATGAATAATAACATGTATCTACTATTATAGTATCATACAGAACAGTTTCACTGCCCTAAAAATCCTCTGTGTTCCAACCATTCATATTTCCCTCCCCCAACCCTGGCAAGAACTGACCTTTTTACTTTTTCCATGGTTTTGCCTTTTCTAGAATGTCATATAGTCACACTCATACAGTGTGTAATTTTTTTCAGATTGGCTTTGTTCACTTAGTAATTTGCAGTCAAGCTTACCCCATGTCTTTTCATGGCCTAATAGCTCATTTATTTTTAGAACTGGATAGTACTCCACAGTCTCAATGTATTAATACCACAGTTTATTTATCCACTCACCTACTGAAGGGCATCTTGGTTGCTTCCAAGTTTTGGCAATTATGAAAAATGCTGCTGTTAATACAAACATCCAAGTACAAGTTTTTGTGTGGACATAAATTTTCAACTCACTTGGGTAGATACCAGGCACTGCAATTGCTGGGTCATATTGTAAGAGCGTGTTTAATTTTGTAAAGAAGCTGCCAAACTGTCTTCCAAAGTGGCTGTACCATTTTGCATTCCCACCGGCAATGAACTAGAATTACTGTTGGTTCACATTCTTGCCAGCACTTGGTGGTGTCAGTGTTTCGATCTGGGCCATTCTGATAGGTGTGTAGATATACCTGATCGGTGTTTTAATTTTTAATTTCCTAATGACATATTATGCTAAGCATCTTTTTATATGCTTATTTGCCATGTGCGTATCTTCTCTGAGGTATCTGCTCAGGTCTTTTGTCCATTTTTTAAATCGCGTTGTTAATTTTCTTATTGTTGAATTTTAAGTGTTCTCTGTATATTTTTGATGAAAGTCCTTTTTGAGATATGTCTTTTGCAAATATTTTCTCCCAGTCTGTGGCTTGCCTTCTTATTCTTCTGGCTGTCTTGAAAGAGCATATGTTTTTAGTTTTAATAAAGTCCAGCTTATCAATTATTTCTTTTATGGATCATGCCTTTGGTGTTATATCTAAAAAATTATTGCCATACCCAGGGTCACCTAGATTTTCTCCAATGTTATATTCTAGAGGGGTTTTATAGTTTTTCATTTTACATTTAGATGTATGATGCCTTTTGAGTTTGTATCAGTCAGGTTTCTGCAGAGACACAGAACTGAGAGATTATAGATACAGATGATACAGACACATGAGGAGCTTTATTATACGAATTGGTTTGCATGATTATGGAGGCTGAAAAGTTCCACAGTCTGCTGTCTGCAGGCTGGAGAACAAGGAAAACCAGTGGCATAATTCCGTCGGAGTCTCAAGGCCTGAGAATGGGAGGGGGGATGGTGATAATGCAAGTCCTGGTACAAGTCTGAGGCCTGGGAACCAGGAGTTCCAGTGTCTGAGGGTGGGGGAAGATGGATGTCCCAGCTCAAAGAAGGAGAGAACAAATTCACTCTTGCTCTGCTTTTTTGTTCTGTTTAGGCTATTAAAGGATTGGATGATGCCTGTCCACATTGCTGAGGGTGATCTTTACTCAGTCTGTCAACTCAAATACTAATCTCTTCTAAAACACCCTCACAGACCCACCCAGAAATAATGTTTTACCACCTGTCTGGGCATCCTTTAAGCCCGCTGAAGTTGACAGATAAAACTAACTATAATAGAGTTAATTTTTGTGAAACGTCTACAGTCTATGTCTAGATTTTTTTTTTTTTTTTGGTGTGTGGATGTCCAGTTGTTCCAGCACCATTTGTTGAAAGGATTATTTTTTCTCCATTGAATTGCCTTTGAGTCCTTTGTCAAAGATCAGTTCACTATATTTATGTGGGTCTATTTCTGTGCTCTCTATTCTGTTCCATTGATCTATTTGTCTATTAACAAAAACACTTTTAAAGCACCATTTTAAGCTTTTATAAGCATGGAGCACAGTTATAATTTTACATACAATTGGATATCTGTCTCTTACTTTTATTAAATCTAAGCTTTGTGTGGATCAGATATACCTACTTTGATTACCATGATATCCTCAGCTCTTTGCACTGTGTCTGGCACATAGCAGGAGCTGAATAATGTTTGCTGATTGAATGAATAAATGAAAACTCTCATGAGAACACAGAAGATGGAACTGATGGGAGAAATGCTGGAAGCATGGAACACAGCTAGCACCTATTGCTGTGTGGTGAAATAGATTTGTCAGAAAGGTCCAAAGTAATCCTCTTAGGAATTGGAAACTGTCGGCAAAAGGCCTGCAGCCCTTTGCCTTCCAGACTTATCCCAACTGTCACAAGCAAGGATGCAATGGGACTCAATTCCTTGATCTCCTGCTCCTAAAGTTCCACACAGGTCTCTGCTATAGCATCTAAAAGTGGGTGACCACTGCTAATTTGCCTAAATAATCTGTTTCCAATACTACCTTCTTTTTGTCAGGTGAAAAGATGGTAAAAACAATCTGACATTGTAATCAGTTGAGAGAAAGGTATAAATTGAATAATGATATTGTAGCTCAGCAAAAAAAAAAAAGAAAGAAAGAAAAAGAAAGTTACTTTTTCTAAGGGACTGGAACTGTGAGTTGGTTAATGACTTGGCATGGATTAGCAAGGAAATACAGTCACTTGGAGAAACTCAAGCCTTGTCTGCCCAACTCTGAAAAGGAAGGAAGCCCTGGCCACAGGGAGATAAGATATCTCAGCCATTTTTTAATTGCAAACAGTCATTTTATGCACGCATAAAAATTCCACTCATTTTGTAACTCCTCAAACACTTCAGTGTTGAGCAGAAATATTTTCTCTAGGTAACTTCTCAGATTTTCATTTCATATAATAACTATTGTGTATTCAGGTTTTCAAGAAGCAAGGGGCATATTTGTCAGGGTGCGGCTCTGAGTGGGTGGATAGTAAAGGAACCAGAGAAATGAAAGGAATTGTTCACGCATTCTTAAAATACCTGCCAGGACCACTTCTTCTATGCTCTGGGAATTGAAGGCAAACCCAGCAGCATTTCAGATAGCCGCAGAGCTACCTCATCCAGCAAGATTTCTCCAGAGGAGGGAAAGAAAAAGCTAGCTGATGCAGTATTTTTCCCATGGATAAGTTCTACAAAACAACCCAAGGCAATGATTATTAAATATAATTCTGCAGCCCATTGGTGTGGAATAAGCAGCATGTGATGCTAAAAGTAAAACAACTGTTTTCCTAAAAATCATTAAAACACTATACATGTTGCACCTGATTTTTTAAAAATATACGTTAGACCTGACTCAAGACTATCCCTATGATAATTTCAGTCTAACTATGTTTCTGCATAAAAGGGTTATGTGGATTTGGAGGAAATATTTTATTTTTCTCTTTTAGAAATGTTTTACATACTATTTAGGTACATTTTAATTATATGTACTTAACTATGACTTATGAGGCCATGCTATTCTACTGGATTTTATCGTTTGTCCTCAATTACATCTAAAGTCAGAATGAGGTTATATTTGATGAATCTAACCTGAAGGATTAAAATTAAAAGGCAGATGTCTTTGAGGGCTTCAAGTTACCATATTAAAGAGCATCAGCAATTCTTATGTAAATATGCCTTTAAATTATTCAAACTATTTCTCAGAATGTTTATAATGGATAAGAAATATATTTTTTTTAAATAACAGCTCATGTCAACATCTAATTTGGAGCGAGACAAAGCAGATAATTTGCTAAAGAGTAATCTTTAGTTGGTCTCTTCAAAATAACTTTTATTTACAGAGCCGTGTTGGGAAGGAGGATGTGTGATATGGTTGCCAAGGGAAACCTTTTCCTGATTGGAAGAGAGGTCATCGCAGGTTTTTACAAAAAGAGAAGGGATGGCTTTATCTCCTAAGACTTTTTTTCCCCCCCGCTCTTACAGCAGAAGAAAAAAGAAGCAGAAACAATCGCTTTGTCTGCTCCTTCCTCACTCTGCGAATTCATAGAAAGTCTCTGGGTAATGAGCCTCCAAAGATGTCCAGCCTCCATGACAATTTTTCTTAGCATTGTTTAAATTATTATTTGAATGTGATATTGTTTATATTTGTTTTGTCCAATTACAATGCAAATTGTAGTTAAGGTCTACATTTTATAATTACTATGCTACCCAAGTGCTTTGTGCATAGTTAAGCACTCAAAAAATAAATAAATTTTAATTTTATTGTATCTTAATCTATCATAATTTTTAATATGGAAAAAATAATTTTGAATGGAAATATGGGATATTCCTACATCTCTCCATTAGCTGTCTAGAAGGGTTAATATAAGCTGGATCTGTCTACGAACTCACCAACAGGCTTTACCAAACTGAAAGCTCTCAGCGGGCAGGGTCTTTGTCTCACTCATCTGTTCCCCCGCTCTGGCATATATATATTAATGTATGTTCAATAAATATGAAGTGAATATGCCCCTCTGTTCCTGATTATAACTAGTGTGAGTGCAAATACAAGGTCAAGGAACAAATAAGATTCTCTCTTCAGGCAGTCTTAAAAATAAAACTAAAATCAAAGAAAGATAAACACAAAGCTTCTTTAAAAATATAGAGAATTTTAAAGGGGACTCAGAAACAAGATAGAGATGTTAAAAATGAGAACAAAAATAGGTAAAAATAACTCACTGTAATCACATTACATCTGAATACCTGATAGGAGGCTACTGGGGATCTGTCTCTTTAAAAAGATTCAAAGTAGAGACTTACCTAAGAACTTGTCTTTGTGTTAGGGTGACAGTTTCCTTTTTCTCTCAACTGACTATTTTCAGGAACATTTCCTATCAAGCTGATTTTTAGCTGTCAGGATAAAGAACACCTTGCTGAAATCTAGCTTTTCAGTAGTCATGTCCAGAGAGTGGTGGTCCAGATCGTCAATCTGTTGAAGAAAATTCACCCCAAACATGGAAGATCCAATTTTTCATCCAAGTCAAATATCAGAGGGTACAGGATCAATAATGAGAGTATCAATGGAACTTTGGTTATTGTAATCTCCATTTTTTAGACGCTGGGTGCCAGGAATTGTGAAAGGCGATTTATATACATTATTACTAATTCATATGATAAAATTGTGAGGCACACATTATTATTGTCACTTCATAGATAAGGAAATGGAGGCACAGAGATATGAAGTAACTTAGCTAATGAAGCTTTGAAGTGACTGAGTTGAAATTTATATTAATGTCTGTCTCACAATAAATCCAGAAGCCTCACCTCACACAGTCAGACCTTTGATCATCTGTGACTGAGCCCATATTTTCACACTATTCACAGCTTTGGCTAATCTCAGTTACTGCCCATCCACCCTCAGATTTGCTTTATGCCGGCTGGGTCATCATTCAGCTCCACCCCTAAGGATGGAAAAGGTTAGCTTAGTACTTAGCCCCCGTGAGTGTTTCAGAGGAAGGCTGGATGGCGTCGTGAAGAAAGCTCCGGATTTGGGTTTTATAGCCAAACAGAACTGAGTTTAAATATCACCTCAGTCACTTCACAGCGTCCTTAGTTATGTCACTTCATATTTCTGAGCCTCGATTTTCCCATCTATAAAATTACATCTCTGCTTGAAGTCAGTCCCAAAGTTGTTGCTTGTTGAAACCAGACCAGAAACCTTGCAGAAGCCACAGAAATTCAGAGCTCCACCTGGCGTTCTTGCAGCCAGCAATGGGGAACTGAGAGGGTGGCGTTCTGACAAAAAGGAAGCACATAGATTCCTTGTTCCTAGTAACGCATTTGGGGGAGGTCAATATCTGTAGCTTGAAATACCCCTGACAGTGGTATCTGGTCCATCCTACAATGTGATACAATTTATTTTTTTTTTTTGCATCTTTTTTTTTTTATTGTTTGTTGTTTATAGGGGTACAGGTGTTTAGGTTACGTATGATGCCCTTGCCCCCCCTTCCCTTTATTTTCCACCTAGAAATAGCTGGTGAAGATACTTTTGTAAGAAAACCGTGAGAGTGGCCACTGCCATTTTAACATTAATTGTCATCATAGGGATCATGGAAACTAGGTATTTAAGATTATGTGAGTAAATTAGATTTAAGGGACCATGCACCCATGTCATTTCATGAATATAGCTATTCTATTTATGTGGCATCTCCCTAATCGGTCAACCAGTCATTTCTCTGGTTATGATGACTAACTCACAATGGCAAAGGTCAGATAGGGTGTATGTACTCTGAGGCAATGAGTTTGTGAATTTTATTGATGTGTGAGAAATGGTGTTTTAAGCCTTAGTAAAGGTCTTCTGGATAACCACATCTATATTTTAAAAATAAAGAATAGACTTGAAGTCACCTAATACACACATAATGTACATCAGTACGGTTAATTTTTTTTTTTAGAGAAAGGGAGGAAAGAGAGCAATTAATTGCTACTGAGAGAAAGAAGAAAGGTGGATTTACCAAAATCCCATTACAAAGTTGTTGAAATTGGGTACTACACAGAGACACAAGGAGAAGCTTAGATAACAGGCCAAAGAAGCCATGTGGGGTTTTATCTTCTTTTTTATAAATTGATTGATTTTATTTTCTTCACAAGAGAAGGAGGGTGCTCTTGCTAAATTCTTACATGTTGAGAATTATCCAATAACTTTACATATACTAACACGTTTAATTTCCACAACAATCTAATGAAATGAGTCTCAGAGGTCAGCAAACTATGGCCCATGAAACCAGATAGCTGCCTGTTTTATTGTGGCTGGGAGCTAAGAATAGTTTTTACATTTTTAAATGGTTACCTTTTACGTGGTTATATAAGTACCTATCTAATATCCTGCATTTCACCTCTTGGCCTGCAAATCCTAAAATATTTACTGTCTGATTCTTGAAGAAAAAGCTTGCCAATCACTAGGCTATATTATCATCCCTGTAATACAGATGATAAATTCAGACATTTATTCTCTTTTTTTTTCTTTTTTCTTTCAGCGTATTATAGGGGTACAAATATTTAGGTTACATATATTGTCCTTGCCCCACTCGAGTCAGAGCTTCAAGTGTATCCATCGCCCAGACGGTGCACATCGCACTCATGTGTGGTGTATATACCCATCCCCTCCTCCCCCTCCCATCTGCCCGACACCCGATGAATGTTATTACTATATGTGCACTTAAATCTTGATCAGTTAAGAACAATTTGATGGTGAGTACATGTGGTGCTTGTTTTTCCATTCTTGGGATACTTCACTTAGTAGAATGGGTTCCACCTCTATCCAGGATAATACAAGAGGTGCTATATCACCATTGTTTTTTGTGGCTGAATAGAATTCCATGGTACACATATACCACATTTTATTAATCCACTCATTTATTGATGGGCACTTGGGTTGTTTCCACATCTTTGCAATTGTGAATTGTGCTGCTATAAACATTCTAGTGAAGATGTCTTTTTTGTAGAATGCCTTTTGTTCTTTTGGGTAGATGCCCAGTAATGGGATTGCTGGATCAAATGGTAGTTCCACTTGTAGCTCTTTGAGGTATTTTCATCTTGCTTTCCACAGAGGTTGTACTAGTTTGCAGTACAACCAGCAGTGCATGAGTGTTCCTATCTCTCTGTATCCATGCCAACATTTATTGTTTTGGGACTTTTTGATAAAGTCCATCCTCACTGGAGATAAGTGATATCTCATTGTGGTTTTGATTTGCATTTCCCTCATGTTCAGAGATGTTGAGCATTTTTCCATATGTTTGTTAGCCATTAGTCAGTCTATCTTCTTTTGAAAAGTTTCTGTTCATGTTCTTTGCCCACTTTTTAATAGGGTTGCTTGATTTTCTCTTGCTGATTTTCCTGAGTTCTATATAGATTCTAGTTATCAGCCCTTTATCGGATGTGTAACTTGTGAATATTTTCTCCCATTCTGTAGGTTGTCTATTTGCTCTTGTGATAGTTTCCTTGGCTGTGCAGAAGCTTTTTAATTTGATCAGGTCCCATTTATTTATTTTTGCTGTTGCCGTGATTACCTTTGGGGTCTTCTTCCTAAATTCTTTGTCTAGGCTGGTGTCTAAGAGTTTTTCCAACATTTTCTTCAGAATTCTGATAGTTTCACGCCTTAGGTTTCAGTCTGTTATCCACCGTGAGTTGAATTTTGTGAGAGGTGAAAGGTGTGGATCCTGTTTCGGTCTTCTACATGTGGCTATCCAGTTTTCCCAGCACCATTTATGGAATAAAGATTCTTTTCCCCAGTGTATGTTTTTGTCTGCTTTGTTAAAGATTAGATGGCCATATGAGGATGGTTTTATATCTGCGTTCTCAGTTCTGTTCCATTGGTCTATGTCTCTGTTCTTGTGCCATCACCATGCTGTTTTAGTTACTATAGCCTTGTAGTATAGCTTGAAGTCTGGTAAACTGATGCCTCCCAATTTGTTCTTTTTCCTTAAGATTACTTTTGCTATACTGGGTCTTCTATGGTTCCATGCAAAGCATAGAATTATTTTTTCTAGATCTGTGAAAAATGATGTTTGCATTTTAATAGGGATTACATTGAATCTGTAGATCACTTTGGGTGGTATAGACATTTTTACAATGTTAATTCCGCCAACCCATGAGCATGGTATGGTTTTCCAACTGTTTACATCCTCTGCTATTTCCTTCCTCAGCGTTTTGTAGTTCTCCCTGTAGAGGTCTTTCACCTCCTTAGTTAAACATATTCCTAGGTACTTTATTTTCTTTATTGCTATTGTGAAGGGTATTGAGTCTTTTATTTGGTTCTCAGTTTGACTGTTGTTGGCATATAGGAATGCTACTGATTTCTGTACATTGATTTTGTAACCTGAGACTTTGCTGAATCTGTTTATCTATTCCAGTAGTCTCATGGCAGAATCTTTGGGATTTTCTAAGTATACAATCATACCGTCAGCAAAGAGAGATAGTTCGACCTCATCTTCCCCCATTTGGATGCCTTTGATTTGCTTCTCTTGTTGGATTGCTCTGGGTAGGACTTCGAGCACTATGTTGAATAGAAGCGGAGATAGAGGGCAACCTTGTATGGTTCCAGTTCTAAGTGGGAATGCTTTCAGTTTTTCCCCATTCAGTATGATGTTGGTTCTGGGTTTGTTATATATGGCTTGTATCAATTTTAGGTAAATCCTGTCTATGCCTATTTTGTTAAGTGTTCTTATCATAAAAGGGTGCTGAATTTTGTTGAATGCTTTTTCTGCATCTATTGAGAGGATCATATGGTCTTTGTTTTTGCTTCTGTTTATGTGGTGAATTACATTTATAGATTTGCATATGTTGAACCATCCCTGCATCTCCAGGATGAAGCCCGTTTGGTTGTGATGGATTATTTTTTGATAAGCACCTGAATTCAGTTTGCTAGGATTTTGCTGAGAATTTTTGCATCTATATTCATAAGAGATATTGGTCTATAGTTTTCTTTTTTTGTCACGTGATTTCCTGGTTTTGGTTTCAGGGTGATATTGGCTTCTTAAAATGTGTTGGGGAGGATTCCTTCCTTCTCAATGTTCTGAAATAGTTTCTGCAGGATAGGCACCAGTTCTTCTTTATAGGTCTGGTAAAATTTGGGTGTGAACCCATCTGGTCCAGTACTTTTCTTTTTAGGAAAGTTTTTTTATTGCTGTTTCAATTTCAGTACTTGATATTGGTCACTTCAGGAATTTATTTCTTCCTGATTGAGCCTAGGGAGGCTTTGTGTTTCTAAGAATTTGTCCATTTTCTCCACATTTTCCAGTTTATGTGCATAGAGGTTTTTATAGTATTCATAGATGATATTTTATGTTTCCTGGCAATCAGTTGTAATTTCTCCTTTTTCATTCCTGATGGAGCTTATTAAAGTTCTTTCTTTTCTGTTCCTGGTTAATCTAGCCAGAGGTGTGTCAGTTTTGTTTATTTTTTCAAAGAACCAACTTTTTGTTTTCTTAATCTTCTGTATAGTTTTTTGTTATCAATTTCATTTAGTTCTGCTCTGATATTTGTTATTTCATTTCTTCTGCTGCATTTGGGTTCAGTTTGCTCATCTTTTTCCAGTTCATTGATTCATTAGATTGTTTATTTGTGATCTTTCTGTCTTTTGAACGTAGGCATTTATGGAAATAAATTTTCCTCTCAGGACTGCTTTAGCTGTGTCCCACAGATTTTGACAACTTGTGTCTCCTTTGTCATTTAGTTCAAAGAATCTTCTGATTTCCCTCTGGATTTCCTCATTAATGAAATAATCGTTCAGCAGAAGGTTGTTTAGTTTTCACGACTTTGTGTAGAGATGAGAGTTTGTGTTGGAATTGATTTCTAATTTTATTCCACTGCGGTTTTACAAGATGCATGGTATCATTTCTATTTTTTTAAATTTTTTGAGACATGCTTTGTGGCCTAAGATATGGTCAGTCTTAGAGAATGTCCCATGAGCTGATGAGAAAAATGTATATCCAGTGGTTTTTGGGTAGAATGTTCTGTAAATGTTAGTCCTATTTGTTCTAGATTTCTGTTTAAGGCCATTGTTTCTTTGTTAATTTTCTGTTTGGAAGGTCTGTCCTGTGCTGTCAGAGGGGTGTTGAAGTCTCTGGCTATTACAGTGCTGCTGTTTATCATTTTGTTTTGATCAAGTAGGATTTGTTTTATGAATTTGGGTGCACCTGAATTGGGTGCATAAATATTTAGAATTGTTACATCTTCTTGTTGAACTGTACCATTATGTAGTGACCATCTTTGTCTTTCTTGCTTTTGTTGATTTAAATACTAAGTTATCCGAAATCAAAACCGCCATGCCAGCCTTATTTTGGCTTCCGTTTGCTTGAAATATTGTTTTCCATCCTTTCACCTTGAGTCTGAATGCATCCTTGCAGGTTAGGTGTGTTTCCTGAAGACAGCAGATACTTGGCTTCTGTATATTTATCCATTCGGCCAGCCTATGTCTTTCAGTGGGCAATTCAAGCCATTCACATTTATTGAAAGAATTGTTAAGTGGGGCATATGGGGCATATTTCTGTTCCTCCTGTTGAGCTGAACTTTGTTTTCTCTCTTGAGCCACTGTGGTATCTGGCTTTTGGCCTTTAGCTTTTGGGTGATTTTACATTCGTGAGTGTTTATTGTGCTGATCCGTATGTAACACTGTTTTGAGTACTTCCTGGAGGGCAGGTCTTGTCTTGGTGAATTCCCTCAGTCTTTGCTTATCTGAGAATATCTTTATTTCTCCTTTGTATACAAAACTTAGTTTTGCAGGGTACAAGATTCTAGGCTGGGCATTATACTGTTTGAGAAGAGTGAGAATGGGCCTCCAGTCTCTTCTTGCTTGTAATGTTTCAGTTGAGAAATCTGCCATTATTTGAATGGGCTTTCCTTTGTAGGTTACGTGCTTCTTTCACCTTACACCTCGTAGGAGGGCCTCTTTGGTGGTTATTTTGGTCAGTCTGATGACTGTGTGTTGTGGTGTCTTCTTGTTTGCGATGAATCTCCCAGGAGTTCTTTGAGCTTCTCGTACCTGGATATCTAGATTTTTAGCAAGGCCTGGGAAATTTTCCTTTATTATATCCTCAAATAGCTTATCCGACCCTTGTGTGTTTTCTTCTTCACCATCAAGGATGGCTATGATTCTCACGTTAGGCTTCTTCACATAATCCCCCATTTCTTGTAGGCTTTGCTCTTTTCTCTTATTTCTCTGCTCTATCTCTGTGACTGACTTATTTAATTGAAAGGTGTTGTCTTCAATCCCTGAGATTCTTTCTTCTGTTTGACCTACCCTGTTCTTGAGGCTTTCTACTGTGTTTTATAATTCTTTGAATAAATTCTTCATTTCTAGAAGCTCAGTTTGATTTTTCTTTAATATTTCAATTTCTTTAGTGAATTTTTCTTCCAAGTCCTAGATTTTTTTTGTGGTTTCTTTGTGTTGGTTATCCATTTTTTCTTGCATATCATTGAGTTTTCTTACAATCCATGTTCGAAATTCTTCTGTCATTTTAGTGTTCTGAATTTGGTTGATGTCCATTGCTAGAGAGCTGGTGTTCCCCTTTGGGGGTGTGCTTTCCGTTTGATTCTTCATACTTTCAGAGTTCTTTCTCTGATTCCTTCCCATCTGGATCAGGTGTTGCTTCTTACCTTTCAGTTTTCGTTTAGATAAGGACATGCCCTATTTAGTCTCTGAGCCAGTAGGTGGTGTTTATGATCAAGGCAGATTGCATCTGCTGCCTACCAGGCTGGCTGTGTGTGCTTCTATGGTTGCTTGATATGCCACTAGGGGGAGCCGCTAATATGCTCCTGATGGGAGGGGTTACTTGGTGCACCTTCCCTGACCGTGGACCCCACTGTTGGCAGCTGACTGGATGTGGAGATCAGGCCCCAGGGTTATGATCCTACTGGGTGACCTAAGCTGGTCTGATGAGCAGAGTCACTGAGCTGTCAACTATTGATCTGTGCCAAGACCCTGCAGATTAATGCCAGTTGCACAGGGAAGGTGGCTTTTCTTGTCTCTCCCTGCCTCCAGGGGTGGAGCCTACCACTTTCAGAGCAAAAATTGGTGCACCAGAGGGGCCCCAGTCCGTCCAGCACCCGTAAATCCTGCAGGTGTTAGCCTCCCACGACTGGGGAAGTATTCAAAATTCAGCCATGAAAACAGGCCTGGCTAGTTGGCAATAGATTGTGGAAGGGCAACGCTTCTTGTGAGAGTCTCCTTGCTGGGGGAAAGGTGCTCCCTGACACCGTAGCACCACAGCATCTGTGTTGTGGACCCCCAAAATGGCGGCTACCCTCACACAGAGCACTAGCACTGGGGGAGACTGTTCAGGAGTTGGCGGATGCCAGACTGGGGAGCTGAGTCATCAGGACGCCCCGTTGTCTCTTTTGTGACGCCCTCCCGCAATCTCACACCTGTCTGGCAGGAGGTCTTGCTCTTTCTGACCTCCCCTGAGCTGGCCTAATCGCCCACAGTGGTTTCCAGGATAGAGTCCCCTTTTCAGTGTTCACCCGTGTTGTTCTGGTCCTGCTGACCACCAGAGGCAAGTTACCTGTCTCCTAACTCCCTGTAGCGGTAGCTCAGACCAGTCCCTGCTCCATCCAGTGCAGTCCTGGCACAGAGCTCAGGGAGTTCAAAATGCTTCTTGCTATTGTCCCCTCTCCACAGAGCCCAATGTCTCCTGCAGCAATTTTGCACCAACTTCATGCAAGTTCACTTTCACCCTGTCTGAGTTGGTGTGGAGGTCAGTGGGGAAGCAGGAAGTTCTCCTGTGGATCAGATCTTACTGCACTCGCTGGCGTAGCCGTCCCACTCGCTATTCTCTATTGTTTATCTCGCACTCTCCAGACTATGATCCTGTCTTCCATTCACCTTTTTTTTTCCTTTGTTGTGTGTCCCACGCTGTTTCTCTGCAGTTTCACAATGCTGTTCTTGTGGGGGAGCGATCCACTTGTGCATAGCAGACCAAGTTCTTCACCTCATTCTCTGGGAGCAGGGAGCCAAGAAGTCACCTTTACTGTGCCATTTTTTTTTTTTCCTATTCTCTTCTATTTCCAAGTAGTAAGACTAAGATTTGAACTTAAGCCACCCATATTACAATGTGTGTTCTTGACTTCTATATCATACTACTACTGGGAGGTGAATTGCATCTCTCTTTGACTATGGCTATAAGGGAAAAGTCTGGTTAAAAATAATGCCCACCACCAAAAGATTGGAAGTCACTAGAGAATTTAATTTTAGATACTGACGTAGAGCTATTGGTGAAACACAGGAAACAACTAGTTCTAACAAAAAGCCAAAAATAGGCCCTAGAGAAACCTCGACTGGAAGGGTGGGACTAGAGAGAAGGTAGAACTCCCTGGCCGGTGCAGTGATTCACACCTGTAATCCCACCACCTTGGGAGGCAGAGGCAGGAGAGAGCTTGAGCCCAGAAGTTCAAGACCAGCCTGGGCAACAAAGCAAGAGCCCGTCTCTACAAAAACATAAAAAAATTAGCTGGGCATGATGGCACATACCTGTAGTCCCCGCTACTTGGGAGCTGAGGCAAGAGGATCACTTGAGCCCAGAAATTTGATGTTGTAGTGAACTATGATGACGCCACTGTACTCTAGCCGGGCAGCAACAAAGTGAGACCCTGTTTCCCCCAACCAAAAAAAAGAAAAAAAAAAAAGGACTCCCATAGCATACTCTAGAACAGGGACAAAATAAATGAAATACTGTGAACATGGTAATGATCTGGATTTAACTAAGTCTCAGGACTCTAAGGAGAGTTCTTTTTCATCTCTAGGAGGTAAAGGTCAGGTGGCCCAATGAGGCTGCATGGAGACAGGTCAAAGAAGTGTGTTCTGAGGTGTTCACCAACCTTCCAACCAGTGCCCACAAGACATCCCCTCAAACAACCACAGAATATCTATTTGGCTTCCAGACCAGTTCTGAAACCAACATCTAGTGAGGTTTGCCTCTTTTCAAACTGTATCCTTTGTATGTAAATATTTGTCTATACTTGTACTTTATTTTAGCTCTTATTAGAGGTGCCATTATAATCCTCCAAGAAATATTGGACTTATGAAATGGAATAAACCAGTACTCTAGTACCTCTTCGAATGGATAGCGAGAACTTCTGAAGACTGGTAGTGTCATAAACTGCAACTATGGTGATCAGTAAGCACCCATATTTGGTTGAAGCAGTCAGCTCAAAGCCAGGTGGGAAGAATCCAAGTATGCATTGGTGGCTGCCCACCAACAGGACAGCCCTACTTCCCAGTGCTTTCCATCAGGAAAACATGGCACTGGGGCTTCCGGCCATTAGTACTAGTCTGCCTATTCCTAAGGCAAACCTCACGGGCACTTCCGAAGCAAAAGCAGACATCGAAGGTAACTAGATAGAGGTGGGGAAAGGAGAACAGAAGTCGGTTTCATTTCCACGTGGTCCTGATGGTCTCTACGTCAGGGATTTGGCTGTGGTTAGAAAGAGTGAAATACTTTTGGTGCTTTTTTGAGTATATAGAAGGAGCTTCATAAATGCTGAGGCCCTTCCATCAAAATTGTTTCAGTAATTCTTTTCTTAATATCTCCAAGGAAGATAGCACAGTTCTCCTTAATAAGGTATTAGTTGCATTCTAACCTCTTCATGAAGTTCTGGTGTGTGTTTGAGCATTAAGTGGAACAGAAAGTAGCAAAGAGTCCAAGTTGAAACCCCCTTCTCTCTCAGAGAGTTCTGAAGCTGACAAAGCGCTGGTCGCCTCCGTAATGAAAGCCTGTTCTTTGGGCCCAGCTGTCAGATGCTTGCTTTTACCAACAAGGCGCGGAGAGACTTTGATTTACACAGTCACTAACTGCTTTGGCAGGAGAATTTTTGTTTGAACTAACACTTTAGAGAGGAAAAAAGGACAGTAAAGAGAAATAGCGACTCCCCCCTTTTAACCTATTTCCTATGTTTTTCCCCCTTTTGGACAAATAAAAATTAAAAAAGAGAAAAGATCAATAAAATGCTGTAAGCTCAAAATTATTGATCCTTTTCCAACACTTCACTTGCCATCAAAAGAAATTTATGACAGGGAGCAAAAAATTAAAAGAAAAAAAGGAAAAATTCCTGAATAGTTGAGGAAAATTAAGTTCTATATATTGTCTCATAGAAAAACCTCAATATTCTCACTGGAGAAACTTAAAAAGTCTATGTTTTCTGTTTTGTCTGTCCTTGCTTTATTTTATAATAGCTTTCAAATGCCTTGAAGTACCTGGGAATTTTTGAACCCCTGAAATTGCACCTCTTTTTGCTGTTAGAAGAGGATTAATCTTGGCTCAACACAAAGTATAAAAAAAATGTTGTATATACGCTTGACTCTTATGCCAAATTATTTTCTAGCTGAGATGACCTTCGAAGGGCAGTTTTCTGCATGTTTGCACCCCCCTTAGGTAATTGAGACAATTTACAACAGAAAAAGAACATGATGCATGAGACAAGTCAATTGAAGGGTATCAATGTAGTGGTGGTTCTGAAAAATAAATGAATGCGAACTTTCCTTATTTGCACACGTTTTCCATTTTTCCTAAAATTGGTCCTGCACGCCATGGCCAGTGAATAGTGGAGGCGCCTTTCAGACATTTGCGTCGTCATGCTTGGAACCACTTTTGTCTTCTGTGGGGAGGAAGCCTCTCGTTGTGTGACTCTTTGGGCGCGTGCACCACACGTTGTCCTAACTTCAAGAGACTTCCTCTGGAGCTTGCAGTTTCTGCTGCTTGGCTGTTCTGTTTTGTTGTTTTAGCCTGATTATCACAACCGTGGTGGTTCCTCTCAATGCCGTCCTGGCGCTTTGGTCTGGCCGAGCTCTAGGATCCCAGCAACCTTGTTTTCTCAAACGTGCGCCCCACCGGCGAGGAGAGAGGGAGGCCCGCTCTTGGCTGGGGACGAGGAATGTCCCTGAGGGAGACTGAGGCTTGACTGCAGTTTTCGTGGAGGGATTTGCTGTAGCATAACTCTACTTTTTTCTTTTCCTTTTTTTTTTTTTTAACAGCTGAGCATCAAAAGTTCAGAAAGCTTTTTGGGTTTTGTCCAAAATCACACACAAGTTTAGAAAAGAAAAGGAACTAGAACTTGAATCTTTGCAGTCTCTGTCCTGGTCTCTTTCCATGACAGCACAGTACCTCGGCCCTTCCCGCAAGGGGCCCACGGGTGCAAGCCACAGGCACACACACCCTTTCTGGGGACAGTGTCTTGCCTTCTGCAGACCTGGAAAGATTGCCCTCTGGTTCATCACAGCAGAGCCTGTCGGCAGATGGTGAATCAGCCTCAGGCTCGTCGTCAGCCTTTACTTAAAAAGAGCTCCACTGGTATCCCTCCATCTCTGCTCTCTGGAGGACGCCTGGCAGGCTGGTCCCATCTGCTCCCACTGTTTCCAGAACTGTGTATCTGGGTTTCACGGAGGGCTGCTATGTGCCTGGGAGCATTTTTCCTGACTATTGCATATGCTCATTTCCTTCCTTGGCTCTCAGAGTGAATGTTTTAGTACCTCCTTCAATTAAACATTGAATAAGAAGAGAAGGACCTCATTTTCCCACCCCTCGACCCGCCAAACTACCTTCCATCTGGACTTGCACTCTGCCTTCCTGCCTGTTACGATGACTGCACATTCTGCTCCCACCAAAAGCCAAATCCACAGCTTGAGCGTTGCACCCCAGCTCGCTGAGACTTCCCAAGGCCGTTGCTCCTACAGTCCCTTCTGTCTCATGCATCAAGTTTACACTTCCTGCTGTGCTTGTGGCCGTCCCCAACACATGCTACAACACACCCTCCCGTGCAGAACACAGTCCACCTGCAGGATCACGGACACCTCTCCAGCGACCACCTGAAAGCTTTACTCCCCTGGTAGCAAAACTCCTGGAAGACTGGTTTGTACTCACTGTTTTCACTTCTTCACCCCCATTGTCTTTTTTGACCCACTCCATTTTATTCCCTGTGACTCTGTCAGTATCACTCCAACTCTTATCAAGGTCACCAACTATATCTAGATTATAAAACCAGTCACCTTTGAATTCTCGGCTTCCTTGGCCTCGCAGCAACATTGATCACAGCAGATCTTTCTCGTAACACTTTCTTTACCTGGCTTTTGGGCCTCATCATCCAGGTGCTGTCTTATCCCACTGGTCGCTCTTTCTCTGTCTTATTTTCTGCCTCCTCCCTCTTTCTGACCTCGAAGATGCTGGAATTTTCAAGGTTTCCCTTGCTCCCCTTTCCTCCGCCAACCTCTCTCCCTGAGCAACCTCGCCCAGACCGCTGGCTTTCCGTTACTGTCAGATGTCTCATTGCCTCCACCTTCTCCCTGGAGCTCAGGTGTATGCCTGCCTCCTCACTCGAAACGTAATTTTTCAAAAACAGTTTTCATAACCACACCCCACCTGGTAGTCGATTCTACCTCTAGCTTCCTCTGTTTCAGTAAACGCTTCTGCCATTCACCTAGGTGCTTCGGACAAAATGATACGGAATTTCTCTTTCTCTCATGCCCCATGTTCAAACCCATGAGCAAGTCATACTGGTTCAAGCTTCAAGAAATTTCCTGAATACAATGAGAACACTTTTCACTTTCTTCAGTGTCATACCCTACTGTGAGCTACCGCTAAGGGTTTCCTAACTACTCGTGCCTTTGTCCTTGTACAGTTTATTCTGCACACGGAAACCAGAGTGGTCTTCTTACAGTGTAAAACAGCAACAAATGCTCCAATAGCTTTCCTTCACACTTAGACTATAATCCAAACTCCTAAATCATGGCCTGCAGGGCCCTGTAGGATCTCCCTTGCATTTGCTAGTTCCTCTGCTCGAAATCCTCACACCGCCTCCAAATCATTACACGATTGTATCTTTTACTTGATTCAGAGGCCTCCTCAAATTAAATTCATTCGGAGAAGACTTCTATGGCACCCTCCCATTCAAAATAGTGCCCATAAACATCTTTATCCTGTTATATGTCTTATAATACTCACTGTCTGAAATTATATTATAATGTGTTTGTATCAATTAGCGTATCAATTAGATGGGGGTGTTTTTAACTGAAAATATTCCTTCAGAGAAGACTCTTCTGTCTCTTTCTTACCACTGAATTCCCCAAGCTCAGAGTATTAGAAAATACTCAACAAGAACTTATTGGGAAAAAAGCAAGCAAGCATAAATAAATTTAAACATACTTACTGTGAGCCATGTGATAGACTATTCAAGATCCTCCTGAATTGAGGAGGATCTTGTCAATCAGGTTGATGTTAAGGATACAGGAATGACTATTATGACAGCCCATAGACTGCTTACTCAATGTTAGCCTCCTAAATGAGACAGAAAAGTAGGTTTTTAAAAAATATACATTTAATAAACACCTTGTGCATTAACCTATGTTAATTTTCCCAAAATGCAATATAGTTATTACTGTTTTTGTTTGATTACTTTAGTATTCAGTCTACATTATTCAGCCTGCCATACCAAGACCACTAGCAAACAACTATAACTTTTTTGTCTGTGGTTATTTCCCTTTTATCATTATTTCCCTTCTAAATGACCCAGATTTCATATGAATGTATAAATGTATATTTGCTTGAACTATGCCCTAAGCATAGTGTATCCTTAGACTTGTTGAGAATCTGACAACATATCTCCTTCCCATCATTTCATCATTTACCCTTTTTTTTTTTTGAGACAGAGTCTCACTCTGTTGCCCAGGCTAGAGTGCAGTGGCATCATGATAGCTCACTGCAGCCTCAAACTCCTGGCCTCAAGAAATTCTCCTGCCTCAGCCTCCCGAATAGCTGGGACTACAGGTGCTTGCACCATGCCCAGCTAATTTTTCTATTTTTTGCAGACAGCAGAGACAGGGTCTCACTCTTGCTCAAACTGGTCTTGAACCCCTGGCCTCAAGCAATCCTCCCGCCTTGGCCTCCCGGAGTATTAGGATTACAGGTGTGAGCCACTGTGTCCCACCCCTTCCCTTCCTTTGTTCTAGTATCACATATACCACAATGACCTTCCCTCCTCTTCATTCTCAGAAATTCCACAGCAACATCACTCTACTTCTGATAAGTCACTTGATGTTTTCTGCTTCATAACATATACTAGTAGTATATTTTCCCTTCTTGAAAGCAGTATAATTGTATGCCCATCAACTGGCAGCCTGCCTGTCAAGTAATAGATGCTCAGTGAATCATTATTGAATGAATAAATTAATCAATAAGTATATGAAGAACTATTCAATAAAATAAAACAAGGTTATAGACTATAATTAAGAACTGAAGCCAAGGAACAAAAGACCAAGTTAGCATTTGGACCTCTGAAGAAGCTCATGGATATGGTGCCAACTGCTAACTAGCTAAGTAACCACAGGCTGTTCCGCTGTGCAGTGCCATCCTTGGGAGCATTTTATTGTGCATACATGTATGTGTGTGTGTGTGCGTGTGTGCAAGTAGTGGAGACAAAACCAGGAGATCCTTGGTCTAATAATTTGCCATCCTCATTCTTGGTCCAAGAAAGAAATCTTATATCTGATTTCCTGATGAGACCTCTGCTTCCTGACACATTTGTGAGGAAACTCGGCATTTCTCACAGAGGAAATCACCCTGTGTGTGCACGGTCCTTGCCTGGTAAGCTCCTCCTCTGTTAGGAGAGGGCTGCCTCACCTCAGCCATGGTAAAGGTCTGCATCGGATGCTGATGCTGCTCCAGGTTAGCCAAGGAGTCCTCCTCCCAGCACATCGCGGAAGAGAAGCTCTGGAGTCTCTGGATTGGCTTTCAGCCCAGCCCGCACAGGTTTCCACTATTCATTACTGTTATAAGGGCTGTGTTACTTATTGTGGCCTATCCAGGTGTCCAAAATCCCACCAAGGGTGACAGAGTAATGCATATTAAAGGAACAAAAGACACAAATCAGATGTCACGTCTACCCCCCAGCCTTTGGGCAGAACCACAGATAACTCAGAAACGTTACAGAAGAGACGGTCATATTGGAAAAAGTTGCAAACACAAGTGTTGCAGATTAATTTCTTAAGGCATCTTACAAGTTTACTCTGTAAACATGATATTTTTCAACATAGGAGTCATTTTAGGTTGTATTTACAGATGAATTAGATAATTTAATTTAAAACTTTTGTACCCAGTAGTGACATATGTGAAGCCAAAGGAGTAGATGGAACATTTTCCTCAGCTATTTTATGTGATCTGTAACGTTTCAGTCCTTATCACCACTGCTATACATGATGCTTTGAAAACAGGTACTAGAGGAAAGCCATTGAACTATTGTTTTTACTTGGAAATTGAAGGTGAAAACCCTGAACTGAAATGGAGGCACCAATTTACAAGACAAAATGACCCCTAAGAGTAAAGTCAGCTAGCTAGTCCCACTGGAAATACCTGACCTGAGAATGCAAAGCGCAGGGCCGGCCTGAGCCCCACGGCGCTAGATGGAAGGGGTCATTCTGCCCCGTGCCTAAGGAACTGCACCATTTTGATCATCACAGCATTTAGAATTGGGGGATTTAAAAAAAAAAAAAGGCATCATGGTCTAACTACAGGAAACAAAATCCGTACATTTCTTGAGGATTAATGGTAAAGCTTTAACAAAATGTTTCAGTTTCCCAATTAATCTCAGAACATAGGTGTGCTTTCCCACCTGACAAACCCAGACATTGCTGGCTGAGCGTTATTTCATCGGTACATGGGCAGATATTTTTGTGTTGGCAGAAGCAGGCCTTGCAAGGAACCCCTGCTTACCTTGGAAAACTCAGATTGTTCTTCCACGTACAAGAAATAAAAAAATGTTCTTGAATCACTGGAGTTTCTAGACAGGACTGTGAATAGAGAGTGAACATACTTCCTAAATATCTTATTTTTAAATACCTCTATTTTTCAGTGTAAGAATCCACAGGGATATTTTTCCTCTGTACGGGATTTTCCTAATGGGCTCTGCGTAGGCATCACTGAAGGCTGCCATTGTTTAATAGGTTTGGAAATGCGAGGCTGACACAAAAATATCTGCTGAATATCTCCGAGCCTAATTTACTGCAGTTCTGGCAGGTGCCATCACATCATCATGTGACCTCTGGGGCTTTGTGTAACTGCACAGCTGAGCCCAGATGACAGAGCGAGGGAGGCTCACACAGCCCAGGCTGGTATGGAGAAATATGTACCTTCTCCTAAGTGCACTTAATATTTTTGGTACATACATGCATCTGTGTACATTTCCTGTAGTAGCCTGCTTTTTTTCTTGCTCCACACTCCCTAAAACCCTAAAACTGGTGATGCATTATAAAATAAATTGTGTTTTGAAATCCAGGAAATACGGCATTATCCTCCATGTGAGAATAAAAATTATAACAACAGATATAACAATATAAAGAAGACTGTATTTTTTAAAAACACCGCTGTGCAAACTGGCCGGCTTAAACATTAAAACGGATCTTAATATAAGTTTTGGAGTTATTCTCAAATATCTTGTGAATTTACCTTTCCCTCTTCCACTGATTAACAGTTGGGAACTTCTAAGGGATTGACTTGTTTGAGCACTACTCTGATTTTCAGCAAACCTGTTGCTTGGGAAGGTGGTTTCTGGCTTGTGCTTGCATGTCAGGCTTACAGTCTTTCTATTAGCTTGTTTGTCGGACCTTGACTAGGACCAGAGCTGCTCCGGGATCTTGGGCATTGATGGTTACAGACTCCCCGGAGGTTTCCGTTCATACCTGGGAAAAAAGCCCTCTACGTATCTTAGTTCTTCCCGTGCTTCAGCCCCAAAGCAGCTCCTTTCACTTTCCCAGCGCAGCAGCACCTTTCTTGTGTTGCCTTAAGAAAAATTTATGAAACATTTCTTGTCCATTCTTGCCCACCAGTCTCTGACTTGTTTCTTCTTTGGACTGACCCGACCCCTCCTTTAAGGATAGAGCTTCCTTTTCTTAACAGCTCCTGTGAACAGGACAGACTCTAACAGGGATCACACAGACGTTAAATAACTTTTGAGTATATCCCTTCCCTGGGTATTTGCATTTTAAGCTTTTTAACCTTAATCATAGAAACGGAAAATAGAATTAAAAACTATTTCCTTCTTAATGGAACTCCATGCCTCAGCAGGCCATGGAGAATTGGAGGGAATTGATTTTAACCTTAAAATCATAAATCCATATTTTGAATATGTAAATACATTCTAGGATACATTTCTAAAACCTTTTTGTGCAGTGGGTGAGAATAAGGGGAAAAGAAATAAGAAATATTGCCCATGCTCATTCCTCTGCAGGTCCCGCCCAATTTCTTCTTGCAGAAGACAAACCAAGCCAAGGTGGCTGTGACCATTTAGAGACTGACTGTTCTCGTGAGCTATTAAAGGCAAGTTAATGCGATTTGAGAGCGTAGCTGCTTCCTCTTGGCAGGCCTGGAAGCTGAGGCAGCCCACCAGCACCCCAACCCTGTGACAGGTGGTAGGTCAGAGGTCAGCCTGCCATTATCTGTCTCTTGATTGATACTTCCCAAAGACATTGCTGACTGCATCGGAGTGCCAGGGGCCCTTGCAAGGGGCATACTCCCTGGGTAGGAGCTCAGGAATCTCAATTTTAATAGGATACTTGGATGATTATTAAGGACACTAAATTTTTAGAACCTCTACTTTATGCCAGTTCTTAAATTTTTCCTGTATATTTCTTCCCTGCTCCCTACCTGTCTTTCAACACTTTTTAGTTGTCCATGACTTATTCTCATGCTTACTGTGCCACAGAATTTGCAAATATCAATCACACTTTTCTCATTTTGTCTATTCCTTGCCCATTCCTTCTTCTGATCTATCTGTGGGGAGAGATTACACCATCAGCACAAATATCATCAGCTTTGTGACCTCAGTGCCACAGAATCTAAGATATACTATAAGCATAATAAACAGAGGAAGACGAATATGTTCCCTGAGATCAATCCCAGTCAAAAGAAGCTCACCAGAGAATTTCAGGGATTCTTCACTCCAGCCTATGGTTGTAAGGTGCATGCAGAGGACTTGTGGCTGTTGAGGTCTGAGATGCAGGGCCTTTGTTCATGGAGATAAGGCATCGACATGTAGATGCACATGAAAATAATGAGAGAATTACTCTGTATGGAGATGGTGTCTGAAAAAAAAAGTAGTGAATACTGATGCTGATTTATATTAGCAAGGGTTTGTTTTTTAAGCTGTAAATTGTATGTTTGTGTAAAAGCAATACTAGTTACTATCATTGATATCTACTGTTTACAATTCTTTGCCTTAATTGCTATGTAGAATGATACTGATGCATATCACAATTGTGTGTAATTTTCGTTAATCTTTCCGTTTCTTAAGGGCAAGGACAAAAGTATTCCACATTTCCGTACCCTCCAGGCCTCTCTGACGGGAGCTCGCATATTATACGTTTTCAGTAAACTCTTTAATGAATTAATTAATGTTTAGGTTTTACTCGTGTTATATTTGTGTCTATTCATGTTTACATATGTGGTCTCGGAAATTATTCAACCCCCCCTCCAACCACACACACATTTATACCTTTTCTAGTGTTCCTGGTAACGTCAGAAATAGAAGATGGACAGCATGAGCCACATGGCGAGACCCTATCTCTACAAAAAAATACAAAGATTAGCCAAGAGCAGTAGCATGCGCCTGTAATCCGAGCTACTCGGGAGGCTGAGGCAGGAGGATCGCTTGAGCCCAGCAGTGAGCTATGATGATGTCACTGCACTCTAGCCCTGAACAGCAGAGCAAGACCCTGTTTCAAAAACAAACAATAAATGGAAGATGAAGAACTTTATCTTATATACAGCTATTATGAGGAAGGGGGGAGGAGGAACACAGGAAGAAGATGGATGGGTGGGGGAGGAAGGAAAGTGTGAAGAGTGTTGCATTTGAAATTGTCACTGGCAGAAAAATGCTGTACAGTGCATACAGTAATCAGTAAACTTACAGTTACCCAAGTCCACATGACACATCTTGGACAACCACAGCTGTATATATTTCTTCCATCACAGCAACACTCTGCTCCTCCCACAAAGTAGAACCAGAGACAGCATTGTGTCTGTTTCTCTGCTCAGGCCACGTTCTTTCCCAGCCTCCCCCTGAGGACTGCAGATGCTAATTTCAGTCTAGTTCAAGACCCACACTGCATACACCTTTGAGGTATGTATTTTCCTTTCTTCTCTACCACCAGCCTTCGCAACCTTTAAATACCAAATCTTGGGAAAAAGAAAAATAATGGAAGAGGAGAAGGAGGAAGAGAAAAAGGAGGAAGAAAGGAAGGAAGGAAGAAAAAGAAGAAGAGAAAAGGAGGGGTGGGAAAGGCGAAGAGGAGAGTGGAGAGGAAGAATAGAACAAAAGGAACATACACGCATACACACACACACACACACACACACACACACACACAAATCAAAAACAAAAAACCTTCCACAAATTCTGATCCATCCCAGTAAACAAGACCTAGTCAGTCATTAGGTGTTCTATGAACTACTCCTTATGTACATTGCAAAAATTTAAATAATGTATTAATAGGTACTCATTTTCTAGAGACTAATATAAAAATTGAACTATAGATTTTTGTAATTGTTGGAAAGTTTCATTGTCATTTTTTCCTTTATCCCCCGACACCACCCACCTCCTAAAATACTTCTATTAATAACTTTACAAGAGGGATTGCTTTCACCCCCTCAATCCATTCATTTTCCTACAACCCCCAATTTCCTTGTTTTTATAACTCCTGTGAGTCCTGATCCTGAGTTTTATGTTTACATGATTAGAGGATTAACTCAATTTATGGATGTTCGGTATTTAGTGATATTGCCCATATAACATGGCTTTCTGCCCATAACTTGAATGAATGAATGAATGAAATATTGTTTATGACCCTCTTTCCCAATCAGGGAAAATTTACTTTAGCTACTTTAGCAAACACAATGTCAATCATTCTCTCCCCATGCTAAATCCCTTTAGATCTCACATAGAGCAAGATTTTTAAAATACAATTATTTCACGTTGTATTTAACTTCTAGAGTTTATTAAAAATAAACTTCCTACCAAGTGAAATATTTTTGTAAAGAAACATCCTTTTTTGTTGTTCATGAATGTTTTAAAATTTAGAGTGTACAAAACAATTTTGAAGTGCAGTTTTATCTGGACAGGCATGAAAAAGATCTCAATACTTCCAAAAAGGAGAATATGTCTCCCTTTCTAGGACAAACAAAGAATTAAAAAATTGAAAGCAAAAAAATACATATTTGTAAATATATATTATATTCATTAGACATATAGATTGCATATATATATATAAATATGTATATAGAATCATAGAAAGTATTAATATCAGGATTAGTCAGTATAAGATTAGAATGTGAATTTCCTGAATATAGGTAATTTTTTTTAATCATAGGTGTAACCCATGCTTAGTGGTAAAATTGGAAGAATATAAAAATGACAAAACTGATTAAGTGCACTATTCAGAAATAAACACTTGTTTTTAGGTTTCTAATATTTTTTCTTACATAGAATTATAATCAATTTTGCATCCTGATTTCATATTGACATTAAATTAAATATTTTGATACCTGATATGAAGAGTCCTCAAAAATTCTATGGAAAATGCATATTATGAAAAAACTATGCCTGGATTTTATTTTTTTCCATCAAAATAAACTCATATTAACTTGTTATAACATGTATGAACAAGATCTGGTTTGAGGCACTAGAAACATAAGACATTCAGTTTGAAAGAGTCCCTATCAGAGCAGCATGAATTCTGCTAAAATTAAAAGCAAGAACGAATATGGAATTCACAGTGAAGCTTGGAAGGTAGAGGGAAATGGCGAAACCATTGGTGTCTTACAAAAAGTTTATGGGGACAATGTCCCAGAGAAATCAGCAGTTTACAAATGGATAACTCATTTTAAGAAGGGATGAGATGATGTTGAAGATGAAGTGCACAGCAGCAGATCATCCTCCATGGTTTGAGAGGAAAAAGATGATCTGCTGCTGCTGTAATTGAAGAGGACTGATGATTAACAGCAGAAACAATGGCCAACATCACAGACATCTCAGTTGGTTCAGCTTACACAATTGTTTCTAGAAAGTTAAAGTTGAGCAAACTTTCTGCTTGATGAGTACCAAAACTTGTTGCAGCCAGATAGGCTGCTGACAAGAGCAGAGCTTTCTTTTGGCTAAGATCAAGTGTAGTATCTGTTCCTATCAGTTTAATATCTGATATGTCCAAAAAAAAAAAATTAAAAGAGCAGAGCTTTCAATGGAAATTTCAAACAGTGGGATCAAGATCCTGAAGCACTTCTTTGAAGAATTACAGGAGATAAAACATGGCTTTACCAGTATGATCCTAAAGACAAGGCACAATCAAAGCAGTGGCTACCGAGAGTAGGAGTGGTCCAGTCAAAACAAAAAGAGCAAAATTCATGACATTTCTTTGGGATGCTCAAGGCATTTTCTTGCTGACTTTCTGGAGAGCCAAAAAATGTTAACATCTGCTTATTATGAGAGTATTTTGAGAAAGTCAGCCAAAACTTTAGCAGAAAATGCCTGGGGAACCTTACCAGAGAGTTCTTTTCCACCACGATATTCCTGCTCATTCCTCTCATCAAACAAGGGCAATTTTGTGAGCGTTTCAATGGGAAATCATTAGAATACACCTTAAAGTCCCAGCGTGGCTCCTCCTGACTTCTTTTGTTTCCTAATCTTTTAAAGTCTCTAAAGAGCACCCATTTTTCTTCAGTTAATAATATAAAAAAGAGCCTTTTTAGTGGCTACTTTGCTCAATCTGATGACTGCGTGACGTGGTGTCTTTCTGTTTGCATTGAATCTCCCTGGGGTCCGCTGCGCTTCTTGTATCTGTATATCTAGATTTTTAGTGATATAGCACCCCTTGTATACTCCTGGATAGGGTTGGAACGCATTCTACTAAGCGAAGTATCCCAAGAATGGAAAAACAAGCACCACATGTACTCACCATCAAATTGGTAGTAACTGA
>RJWJ010000491.1:0-224006 GCA_004363605.1 Indri indri
TTTTTCTTCCAAGTCCTGGATTTTTTTTGTGGTTTCTTTGTGTTGGTTATCTATTTTTTTCTTGCATATCATTGAGTTTTCTTATAATCCATGTTTGAAATTCTTCTGTCATTTTAGTGTTCTGAATTTGGTTAATGTCCATTGCTAGAGAACTGGTGTTCTCTTTGGGGGTGTGCTTTCCATTTGAGTCTTCATACTTCCAGAGTTCTTTTTTTTTTTTTTTTTTTTTTTGAGACAGAGTCTCACTCTCTTGCCTGGGGGGAGTGCCATGGCGTCAGCCTAGCTCACAGCAACCTCAAACTCCTGGGCTCGAGCAATCCTGCTGTCTCGGCCTCCTGAGTAGCTGGGACTACAGGCATGCACCACCATGCCCGGCTAATTTTTTCTATATATGTATTTTTAGCTGTCCAATTAATTTTCTTTCTATTTTTGGTAGAGATGGGGTCTCGCTCTTGCTCAGGCTGGTCTCGAACTCCTGAGCTCAGAACGATCCGCCCACCTCGGCCTCCCAGAGTGCTGGGATTACAGGCGTGAGCCACCGCGCCCGGCCTTCCAGAGTTCTTTTGCTGAGTCCTTCCCATCTGGATTAGCCGTTGCTTCCCACCTTTCAGTTTTTGCTTGGAAAGTAACACGCCCTGTGTAGGCTGTGTTCCTATGGATTCTGTAGGAGCAACGCAGATCGCAGCTGCTGCCTACCAGCCTGGATGTGTGCACTTCAATGGTTGCTTGATCTGCCGCTAGGGGGAGCTGCTGATATTTTGTTTGGGGTTCTTCTACCACAGTTGGGAGGCTGCTCCTGATGGGTGGGGTTGCTTAGGGAGCCTGTTTTGTCCTCTTGCTGGGATTTTTGTTTCCTGACCATGGACCTCACTGTTGGCAGCTGACCGGAGGCAGAGATCTAGCCCCAGAGTTGTGATCCTACTGGGTGACCTAAACTGGCCTGATGAGCAAAGTCACTGGGCTGTCAACTATTGGTCTGTGCCAAGGCCCCGCGGATTCACACTAGTCGCAGAGGGAAAGTGGCTTTTCTTGTCTCACCTTACCTCCACGGGTGGAGGCTACCACTTTCGACACGAAAGATGCTGGCCAGGGGGAGGGGGCGGTGCTCCAGAAACCCCAGCACCGCAGCACCTGTAAGTCCCACAGGCGTTAGCCTCCCACTACTAGGGAAGTATTCAGAATTCGCCCCAGACGGACCTGGCTAGTTGACCATAGGTCGTGTAAGGACGGAGATTGTCCTCAGAGTTCCCGGGCTGGGGGAAGGGAGCTGCCAGACACCATATCACACCACAGTGGCTGGGTTGTGGACCCCGAAAATGGCGACTGCCCACCTGCAGAGCGCTAGCACTGGGGGTGACTGTTCAGGAGTTGGCAGGTGCCAGATCGGGGAGCTGAGTCATTAGGATGCCCCATTGTGTCTTTTACTTTGTCGTCCCACAATCTCACACCTGTCCAGCAGGAGCTCTTGCTCTTACTGACCCACCCTGAGCAGGCCTATTCGCCCGCAGCGGTTTCCTGGTTAGAGTCCCCTACTTAGTGATCACCTCTGTTGATCAGGACCCACTGGGTGCCAGAGGCAAGCTTCCTGTCTCCTAACTACCTCCAGCGGTAGCTCAGACCAGTCCTTCCTCTGCCTAGTGCAGTCCTGGCACAGAGCTCTGGGGAGTTCAAGATGCTTCCCGCTATCGTCTCCTCTCCACAGAGCCCCACGTCTCCTGCTGGGATTTTGCACCGACTTCAGGCAGGTCCCTGTCTGAGTGGGTGTGGAGGTCAGTGGGAAAGAAGGACGTTCTCCTGTGGGTCTGATCCCACTTCATCTGCTGGCTGGGCAGGTTCAGCCATCCCATGCTCTATTCTGTATCATTTGTCTCGCATTCTCCAGATTTCTCAATCCTATCTCCCGTTCACCTTTTTTTCCCCCCTGGTTTGTGTGTCTCATGCTGATTCTCTGCCGATTCGCAGTGCTGTTCTTGCAGGAGAGCGATCCACTCGTGTAGCAGACCGAGATCTACACCTCTTTCTCTGGGAGCAGGAATCCAGGAGGTTACCTTTACTCTGCCATTTTTCTTCCTCCTTCTATATCAATACTTTAATCCACATTTTCTGATTTTAAAAGTACTGCTATTTCTGCTATATTAAGCTGCTTATTTCGTTGGTGCTTGGAATTTTGACCATTAATTAAATATAATCTCTACAGAATAAATGATAATGAACATTATCATGTGCCAGTAACATTGTGTAGGCATTCTGAGGACATTTCAGATTTTGAAATTTCAGAGGAAGTGTCTCCATTCGCTACCTGACTTTCGAAATACAGCATCTATGAATTCTTGTTAGTCCTGCCCATGGTAAGAGAGAAAGAGTTATTGACAAGGCTAGGATGTGGACCACCCCCTAGCCATGATCCCTTTTTATGTTAAAATATCATTATATATGTCAGGATAGGGCAGAAAATAGGAACCTCTAATTATGAACATGTCCTATATATAAGCATGAGACCAATCGTCTCACATTTAAGTCCACTCAGCAAATGGCAAATTTGAAAGCATTTAATATAAGGACAAGAATAGGTATTAATATGAGAATGAGAAAGGATTTGCTGCCCCCATTAATTTATCTCACTGTAAATGTTGTTTAAAATTATTTTTACTATTGTTATTTTACCCACTCTTTGAGAACTCAAAATGTCATTTGAAATATTTCCAAAAATAAAAATTTTTGTTTATAGAGTTTATTTTGCCAATGCTACATAATCAAGCTCTACTTGAGGGCTTTAATAACAATTTTTATCAGCCTCTAAAAGTAATTTCTACCTTCTAGCTCTAGGAATACTCACTTCTAAAACATGCCATAATTTTCACAAAGCTGATTAAAACTATGACTATTCCCTTGACAATCTGATGACCATCGAGGAGAAAGAATATTTGTGTTTGTAACAAAATGTATCCACAGTTTTATGGGCAACACTTTGGTGACATAGGGTGCTTGGTTAGTGTCCTAACTTGGTTACCGGTTGTCTATATGGACTGCTACACTCTATTTGTGTGTAAAATGGAAATTGTAACACCTACCACTTAAGCTTGTTGAAAGGATTATAGCTATGATATATAATTCACCCAATGCTGATTTGGCACATTTGAGGTATTTAATAAAATAATAATAATTATTAAATTCTAAATATTTTCCTTGCTGCCTTTAAATGCAAATGTGTACATGCAGAGAGGCACACCAGGAATTAAAATGTATACATGCAGTTTGAGTCTTTCACTTGGATAGAGGCTTCTATTTTGTATGGCTGCAAAAATATTATTTGAATAATAAATTATCTGAAATTATAAGGATTAACTATTTCATCAGCAACTAACAAGCTACTAATTAGCTCAATAGTAATTATCCTTTTTGACTGAAAGGATGTCTCCAGAATATAGAGAAAGAGTATGCAATGTGTCACCCACAATGTTTTGGGCATTGTGTTAGGCACTGGGAATATAAAAGTGAAAATGACACTCAAACATGCTTTTATGGAGTAACATTTTTTTTTAACAATGTGGGTCCAGTGTACTCTTTTCCATAAATAAACTATGTGTCCTGCTGGGACAACACATGTGTGCTGGGACAACACATTCCTACTCGATAGAATCAAATTTAATCATAGTGCAAGCATAGTGAAATCTAAATTATTTTACAATCTTCAGGTGTTCTTTGCAGTTAAGTTTAGCTGTAAACTAGCAGGTGTATATACTTTTCTTTATAAAAATAATCACAGAGCAGGATTTTTAGAGATTCACAAATAAAAGTGCTTTATATTTTACATTAAAGTGATTTCTACCCCACCTTAGCAGCAAGAATTTCAAATAATTATAGTTTATAAGATACTTTATACAATTAGAATGAGGTATGCCAGGCACAAGTCTGGAAAAACCTGTTTTCAAGATGCTTGCTGTCTGTCTCTCATTGTGCTTAATCTCTCCTCCATCCAGGCTTCCCAAAGAAGTTGTTTATATTCTTCCTCTTCATTTATTTACTCCCACTCAGTCCTCAACCCATACTATTTTGACCTTTGTCTCTTTCATTGAATGAAAACTTCTTCCTGAGATCATCATGACCACTTTGTTGCTAAAACCACTAGAAATTTTTCATTCTTCTTTCATACTTGATCTTTTTTTTTTTTTAAGCAGTGATGGATACTTGACCATCTTCTCCTCCTTAAAGCACTCTCTTAAGATTGCTTCTGTGACAGAAAATTCTCCTAGGTTTTTTCTTCTCTGTACTTTCATTCTCTGGTTTTGTTCAAGGTGTATTCTCCTACAGCACAATCTATTCTTTCTAGGCAATGTCATTCACTTTACATGCTTGGCTTTCATTACCACTTGCATAATTCAGCATGGGCTAGGTTATGGTCCTAACAACCCCAAATCTCAATGGATTAGAACAATAAAGGTTATTTCTTATTCCTGCTACATATCCACAGTGGGTCAACTGGGAGCTCTACATCATGTTGTCCAATGAGACCTAGGCTAATGTATCAACTAGTATCTGAAATGTTGCTGGTCTCTGTGTCAGAGGGAAAGAAAGTGCTAGAGTTTTCATATCAGCTATTCCAGGGTCCCATGTGGAAGTAACACACGTCACTTTCTCTTAGAACTCACTAGGCAAAACTAATCACAGGGCTCCACTAAAATGTCATCTTATCATGAAGCCAGGATGTGAAGATTGAAAATATTTGGTGGCCACCATATTTAGCTTTTTGGTTTCCAAATATTTGGCTTGACAGTATAAATAAACTCATTCATGTCCAGGGGTGGGAAACCTGTGGCCTTGGGGCCACACGTAGCCTTCTGGATCCTTGAGTGCAGCCTTTTGACTGAATCCAAATTTTACAGAACAAATCCTTTTAATAAAGGGATTTGTTCTGTGAAGTTTGGATTTGGTTGAGGCACTGCCCTTGGGTATCTGGAGGGCCACATATCAAGACATGGCTCCTTAGGATTGAGAGGACTATGATACTTACAGTTACTTAAGAGAAAGAGAAGCATAAGATGAAGAAGCAAGGATATATGACAAATCTAAGAATTATCTCTAGAAAATGGTTCTAAGGTATATTATTTGCCTTTTAAACCATTGTCGATAACTGATTTGCTTAATATTTCCTCACTGCATGGCTTAGATTATAATCCTTCTAGATTTCAATATCAGTTTCTTCAGTGACCATGAACCAAACCAATAAGGTTAAGGGGGGCACGACCCCACTATCAGTTCTAATTTTTGTGTCTCTCAGGATAGGCTAGGTTATGCTGCAAACAACATTTTCCAAATCCCCAAATTTCAATGGCTTAAAACAAAAAAATGAAGCTTATTTTTCATGTAGACTACATGCTACATATACTTCCTTATGGCTCCCATCCTCTGCTCCATGTTGTCCTCACTCTGGGACCGTGGTTGACTGACTGTCATTATCTGGATTGTTACTGGTTATTATGGCAGAAGAAAGAGAGCATTAGAGAGTTGCTCATTGGTAATTAAATGTTCTGTCCAAAAATGCCATGTTACTTCCTCCCACACTCATTTATTAGAGCTAGTCAGTAACCACACTGTGATAGCCCTTTACCTGTACTCTGAGGCCCCTTCCCTACCCTTCTCAATCTTGCTCTGGTTTGCACTGATGTACTCATGGGAGAATGGAAGGCAGGAGGAGTAATTAGATTATTTCATCTCGCCCCTCTTTCAGCTTTAGGCAGCATCTCCAGCAGCAGCGGATTCTCTATGATTTCAGCTTCTACCAGATAGGCATGATGTAGTTCTAGCTTCCGCAAGTGACTTCTGGGGTCTGGTAATAATACTTCCTCTTTGGCTTTCCTCTCCTAAAGATGTAACAGACTCCTATTAGGTGATTTTCCATCCTCTCTTTGGCCTCTCAGCTCTTTCAACACGTGTGCAAACACTTCTCTGTATTAAATTCCCTATGTTGAAATTAACTCGGCTTCTATTTTTGATGAGCTCCTGACTTATAAATACTGGTTAGGACATTCAATATTAACCATAAACCTGGAGGACAGAGAACTAGAAATATTTGGTGAACAGATCTCATGACTGCCATACTACCTGTTTACATTTGCTGTGCAATCTTTCTTTCTCCAGCCGGACCTCTACTCTAAGCTCCAGGAAATATATACACACACACACACACACACACACACACACACAGACATATACATATATATATATATATAACTGTATCCTTTTGAATGTTTCAAAGGCACAATAAACTCAGCATGCTAAGGTCACAAAACATGATCAACCCCCAGCAAATCTCATCCTCTCCTGTTCCCTTCCTCATGTGTTTTGTTAGCCAAGACAGAGTCATTCTTGAAACCTCATTCTCCCTCAGCCTGCATAACCATAACTGTAACCATAAACATAGCCACAACTATAAGTTTACTGACCACCAAAACCCACAGCCATTACCATAAACAAAGCCCCACTATCCTAAATATCTCTCACATATATTCACCTCCCTAAGTTTCCACTGCATTCACCCTAATTCAAGCTCCTGCCCTCGACTGGACGATTGCAATAAACATCCTAACCTTAATCTCAATGTCATCTTCTCAAAATTAAAGTCAATCATTTTAAAAGTACTTCAAAGATTCAAACCTTCAGTGAATAAAGGTTGCGACCTTCAGTGGCTTCCAGTTGTTCTTAGGAGGAAAACAGCACTTTTAACATAATCCTAGAAGACCTAGTGTCAACCACCTCTCCAACTTTATCTCCCTCTTTCCCCTCCCCCATACTCCATCTCAGTCTCTATACTCCAGCCCCACCAGCTTTGTTGAATCCTTTATAGTTGTCAGTCCTTCTCAATCCCTAACACAACCTTGGGCTTTTGAACACAATGCACAATTACCATTGTGTGGAACACATCCCTCCCTCCCCTTTGTGTTGAGATCTATTTAGTAAGGATTTCCCTCAGTGACATATCCTTAGGAAAGCCTTTCCTGACCACCCGAACAATGTCGAATGTCCTGTTACACATATTCAATAGTGCCGTATACTCTGCCAGGAAGCATTAAAAGAGTTATGATTTTACATTTCTTTTTGTGAGTCTTTGATTACTGATAATCAACCACAATTGTTTTTAAACTCTGTGAGGTGAGAGATAGTGAATGGTTTTCCTAACCGTTGTATCCCTATCTCCTATCAGAGTCTGGGACATAATAGCTCTCAATAAATATTTTATAAATCAGTGAATGAAAACACTTTACTTCTGTCCTTCTTCTCTCCCTTCTTCTATCCCCTCTTCCTCCCTCCTTTCTTTCGAGCCTTTTTATTATGTCTACTATTAGGGAATGACAGGGCAGATACTCAACAGTTAATTCCTAGGCTGTAATTATTAATCCCTCACTGGTATATTTTTTGGTATTGGTATTATTCAGTTCAGACACTAAGTTCATTTTATGTTGCCATAAGAGAATACCCAAGGCTAGATAATTTATAAAGAAAAGAGGTTTATTTGGCTTATGGTTCTGCAGACTTATAAGAAGCATGGTAGTGGCATCTGCTTAGCATCTGGTGAGGGCCTCAGGCTGCTTCCACTCATGATGAAATGTGAAGGAGAGCCAGCATGTCCAGAGATCACATGGTGAGAGAGGAAGCAACAGAGAGAGAGTGTAATGCCAGGTTCTTTTTAACAATCTACTCTTTTAGGAATGAATTTACTCCCCTGAGAACCAATCTAGTCTCTCAAGAGGGAGAACTTACTACTACGATAATGGCAATGAGCTATGCATAAGGGATCTGTCTCCATGACCCAAACCTCCCGTTACACCCCACCTCTCAATCTCACCACACTGGAAATCAAGTTTAAACATAAGTTTTGGGGGTACAAACATCCACAATATAGCAGACAGGATGTTTGTGGTAATGGCAGCCTATCCTAGCAGAGAGAGGAGGGATAGATTTGGAGTCCCAGCTTTACCATTTGCTTGCTGTGTGCCTCTGGGCTATTCCAGTAATCTCTCTGAACTCAGTTTCCTCCTCAGTAACATAAGAGGATAATCAGAACCAGCCTGTAGGTATTACAGTATAGTAATTATATATGTAATGGAAAAATCTGACATATGGAAGCTACTTAATAAATAGTAGTAATGTTGACCTTTGTTGAAAAATAATTTATTAAGTAATTATAGATTTTAATAAGTACTGTTAAGCAGCAGAGTATAAGAAAACCTTAAATGAGTGTTCATATATAACATTTGAATCAGTGAAACAAACGATGAATAATAAAGGTAATATACAATTTTGAAAAATTAAAATATGGTTCATTTAATGTAAATACTTTGTAAGAGCAATGTGTATGCACACAACTATATATACCTGTGTGTTAGCACCTATTTCTACATATCTCTATATTTATTTTTACCTGTATATGATTTTATAATGTTATCTCAATTGACAAGTCATACTTGTATATATTTATAGGGTACAATATGATGTTTTGATATATGTATACAATGTGGAACAATTAAATTGAGGTGATGGATATGCCCATGTATTCTTAGGTGGAAATTATATAATTACACCCATTGCTATCTGTTTTTTCGTTAACTTCTATATTGTTTAAAACCTTGTATTTCAAACAATTTTATGTTTTTAATCTCTACAAAGATAATTCCACTGGAATGCCTTGATCTCTTAGTCCATAGAGGAAAAGTGAAGGGCAGAAAAGTGTATGCCTCATTAATGATACCCCTAACAATGTTTATCTTTGTGAGTGAGAATTGATGTCATTTTTAGCAGTTACACAGCTGATCTTGTTTTGTGACATTGCAACATATCCAGCATATGCCTGACAGGAAACTCTTTTCCAAGTGGTAAACAACTCTTCAAAAGGCAGCCCTGTGAAAGCTATGTTTTGCCATTCAACAGGAAATCAAGGGGACATTCCTTTTCTTTTTACTTAAAAAAGTATATGCCTTTAATGATGTGTTATTGTTTAAGCCATCTGCAGATGTACTGTCCATCCAAATTGCCAGTTAAATTGTTGATTTTTAGAAATTGTTGTGATTATCTCATTATGTTTTTGTCTTAAAATGACTCTATTTCGTGTAGCAATTAACTCCAGGGAATGTCATCTCAAGGCTCAAACTGAACCAAGCGTTTTGACAAAACCCCGCTTTAGAATGGCAATAAAACACATTTTGCCTATTCGCAGGTATTTCAAGTATCAAATTGGATGAATCTTTTTAATTGTCTTCTACTGAATTGAGTTCAAGTGAATTTGATAGGATTATTAGGGCTGCTGGTGTCTGGAATAACAATGATGACTTACAGAAGGAACCAGCAGGCCTGATGTTATTGAGAGATGCTTCAGACCTTTTATTTGTTAGCAGAGAGCCCTGTTCTGTGGTCCATCTGTTGAGTCCTTCCTTATATATAGCACCTGCCTATTTTATGTTGAAGGTACTAAATGCATCTTTTCAATCAGTGTTCAATTATGCAAGAGAAGGAATGCTGCTTAAGTAACTATGTCTACCTGCCAAGGAAATGCATTTCCAAAAAGAATTCGTCAGGGCTTGTGGGTTAGTTCATCTTTTCCACCTCTGGTTGAACACCTTCCCAGTTATACTTGTTGAATATGTGCTATTACCTTCCTGCAGAGAGTCTCGTGTGGTGGCATATTTCTTGCTTTTCCCTTGGAAGTACCCTTCTCAGCTCCATTCTTTGCAGTTTTTGACTCTTGTCACCCAGGAAACTAGAGAACATTCTCCCTAGTTGCATTTTGTTTTCTTGCCTTCTCATATAGGCCACTGCCAATCAGCTGCTTTGTTTTAATCCTGCAGTGCATATTTATATCAGTGTTATTTTGTCCTTTCTTCTGAAACTTGGGGAGTTTTATGTTCCTTTTTTGACTGAGTAGATATTTTAATTTCATAAATTAAGCAAGACTCTTGTTCTACTGCAAATTGACTTAACATATTATTCACTCTGGCCCAATCTACTGGGCAGGCCTGAGGATATTGCTCTATAAACCACCTTCTAATTTAAAAAATATGAAGATTTCACAGGTCAACACATAAGCAGTGTGAAGTGGGGAGCTTTTGGCATATTAATTTGGCTCCGAAGAATTCACTACAGTTAATGAATATTGTGCTTGTTATCCAAGATAAATGGAGGGTGCTGCTATAGCTTTCTTAGGACAATTCAAAAAAACAAAGGATAAACATAAAATAGGTAAGAAATGAATAAATGAGTTGTTATTCCTATTATGAGAGTTTTCAATCCATTTAATTTCATTCCTATATTTCTCAGCCAATTTAGGGATACTCATCACATCCTGTTTAATTGACAGATTTAGGCTGTCTTGCTGGCTAGGAGGATAAAAGCAAGGACCTTTCTGACTGATACTGGATTTCCCTCAAGATCAATTTCCTTAGTTACTGGCACTCACATCTGCTCTCCTGATTTTCCTTTTCTGCTCTTCTGTGTTCTTTGGATATCCTGCTTTCTGGATTCTCCTGCTATTTTTTTTTAACTTGACCTCCAATTGTGTCTTCTGAATTTCTGCTCATTCTAACTTGGGCTCAATCCTGACCCCAGTCTTCAGCTCTGCCTGTGGGAAATAAATTGAGTAACCGAAGTACTCAACACAGAGAGTTCCTGCTCAGAACAAAAAAAAGCCATTGTCATTTGACAAACAGATGATAAGGAATATATTGTTATTTTTATTTCATTATTAATAATATAAGAAAACAATTAAGTTTTTGCCAAGTCCTACACTCTGTGCTGGGAGTTCTATACATCATACCTTATTTAAGCCTCAGCATTTAACAAAGGGGGCACAGAGAGGCTATGTGATTTCCCCAAGTGACACAGTTATTAAGTGGAGTGATAAGAATTAGAATCCTGACAATCTGCCTAGCCTGTATTTTTGTTCTTAACACTGTACAGCACTAAATTACACCACATGGAGCTGTTCTTAAATATAAAATCTACATCATCAGACTTTAGGGTGTTAAGTTTGCCCTAGTAAGATAGAGTCTTGAAATTTTTACAAATTTTCTTGTTTTTTTGGTTCGTCTTGGAGGTTTGTATTGGTTATTTTTGATTTAGAAGTATAAAAATAGGATAGTAAAACTTTGAACTAAACCTTATGTACCTTTATCATCTTCATAAGTCTGATTTTTAATGATACATAAAAATAATCACATATAATCATTCATGTCATTAATTCTACAAATTCAGCAACTGTTTGTGGAGTATATACTATGTGCTAGCAATGATGGAAGGCACTGGGTATACAGTAGTGAACAAAAAGTAATCTCTCTTTTATGGAGTTTGCATATATAAATTGGGCATTGGCCCAGCCATGAAGAATAAGAGACAACTTATGGGAATTTGTTGAGCCTAGAATTAAACTCTTTTAAAATCAACATACTAGCAATATGTATGCAGAGTGCTTAATATTTACTGTGGCTCTCAATAAATGGTAACTTTGAAAAGTAAAATGTAGGTGATTGGATTTAATATTCTAAAGAGTTTATTGATTGGATACTTGCAAACAGAGGGTAGGACAAAAAGGATACTACAATTTTCCCTGAAAGGTATTTAAAATTTTGATATAAATATTTTGTTAGATTTTCTATATAGATACCTAATTTTATATAAATACATAACTTTAATTATAATATTCTTTTTTTCTTTGTTTCCTGTTGGGCTTCTCTCTCTCAATTCCTTTCCCCTTAAATGCAAGTCAGCCACTATTTGCAGCCACCCCCCGCAATCAAAACATATTAATAACCAAATATGTATCCTTCCATTTTGCCTCTATGTTCTTTTTTATTTCAAAATATTAAGGGAGTACAAATGTTTTTGTTGCATGTATATCTTATATAATGAATAAGTCAGGGCTTTTAGTGTGCTCATCACCAGAATAGTGTACATTGTACCTGATAGGTAAGTTTTTACCCCTCATCTGCTCCCACCTTCCCCCTTCTTGGATTCCAGTGACCTTTACATCTCTCTGTGACCATGTGTGCCCATAGTTTCACTCCTAATTATTAGAGAGTACATGTGGTATTTGTTTTTCCATTCCTGTGATACTTCATTTAGGATAATGGTCTCCAGTTCCATCTACGTTCGTGCAAAAGACATTATTTCATTCCTTTTTGTGGCTGAGTAGTACTCTATGGTATGTATGATTTTTCCCTCTGTGTTCTTATATTTCTATTTAGGAATTACAGACACACACACAGAGTTTTATCACTTTTTAGAAAAGTTGTGTTATCAGTATTGTCATTTTTCATCCTGTTTTTACCACTCAATAATGACTCATGGAGAAGTTAGTTAATGGATACAAAAATACAGTTAGAAGGAATAAGTTCTAGTATTCAATAGTACAGTAGGGAAATTATAGTTAATAATTTATTGTATTAACATATTTCAAAATAGCTAGAAGAAAAGAATTGTAATGTTCCTAACACAAAGAAAAGATGAAGGTTTGAGATGACTGATATTCCAGTTACCCAGATTTTGTGAAAATTTTCTCCCATTCTGCAGGTTGTCTGTTTGCTCTTGTGACAGTTTCTTTGGCTGCAGAAACTTTTTAATTTGATCAAGTCCCATTTATTTATTTTTGTTGTTGCTGCGATTGCCTTTGAGGTCTTCTTCATAAATTCTTTGCCTAGGCCAATGTCTAGAAGAGTATTTCCAACGTTTTCCTCTAGGATTCTAATAGTTTCACACCTTAGCTTTAAGTCTGTTACCCAGCGTGAGTTGATTTTTGTGAGAGGTGAAAGGTGTGGATCCTGGTTCAGTCTTCTACATGTGGCTATCCAGTTTTCCCAGCACCATTTATTGAATAAAGATTCTTTCCCCCAGTGTATGTTTTTGTCTGTTTTGTCAAAGATTAGATGGCTATATGAGGATGGCTTTATATCTGGGTTCTTAGTTCTGTTCCGCTGGTCAATGAATCTGTTCTTGTGCCAGTACCAAGCTGATTTAATTAATCTAGCCTTGTAGTATAGCTTGAAGTCTGGTAAACTGATACCTCCCTTTTTTTATTGTCTAGAATTGTTTTGCTATACGAGGTCTTCTCTGGTTCCATATGAAGTGTAAAATTAATTTTTCTATATCTGTGAAAAATGATGTTGGTATTTTAATAGGGATTGCATTGAATCTGTAGATCACTTTGGGTAGTAGAGACATTTTAACAATGTTGATTCTGCCAGATAGATGTTGACAGAGTGCTTTAAAAGAAACAAATTTATATATATATATTTGTTTTTACCAGTATATGTGGACATTTCTGCATGTCCACAGGCAGGAGGTATTAGAGACTTGTTTAAATTTATACTAGTGAGATAGTTGTAATTAGTCATTGTTACTTTGAATTTGCCTCATGACTTGGGCATCTGAATGTCTTTCTATAAGTTTGTTGGCCTTGTAGATTTTCTCTTGTGTAAATTATCCATTTTAAATCCCTTGTCCATTTTTTTCTGTTGTATTGTTTGTATTGTATTGTCAATTTGTAAGTGTACTCTCTATATTGTAGATATTAATCTTATTTGTTTTCTGCATTTGAAATGATTTTTCAAATCTATCATTTGCCTTCAATTTTTTTATTATATCTCTTGTCATAAAGGAACATTTGAAAATTTTGTGTAGCAAATCCGTCTTTATGGATCTACCATCTTGTTTAAGAAAGACTTTCTTGTTACTTAGATTTTATGTCTTGTGTTCTAGAGTTTTTACGAAAATATGTGATGTTTCAATATTTTAAAAAATTTTGTAAGTCTTGGATAGATCAGGATTTTTAAAAACTTGATTTAAAATGGAGGTACTCTTTAAGTTTTCTCCAGATGGAAGGACAGTTATAACTATTTAAAACATAATTTAACATTTTCCCACAAAATTTAAATAAGGGTGTTTATTAAAAGTATCCCCTCTTTTGCAGATACAATATCTCTTCATGGAAAAATTTTTCATTATGTTGTCATTCATACATTCAACAAGTATTAAGTACCTCCTCTTTTCCTAAAGTTCTGAAGGAGCATGGGTGTGGGGTAAACACAATTGTGAGATGGTCATTGCTTTTTAGACATACAGCATTCAATTTTGATCGTAGCAGTGGATCCAGAAATCACGAAAGCCTGAAGTCTGCTGATGGCTCTGTCACTAAGAGTATGACAGGATTCTGACACTCAACAGTGATGGGGTTCAGTTTCCTCTGAAATGAAATGAGGAAGTTGGGCCCAATGATCTCCAAAGGCCTTTCTAGTCCTCAAACATGACAGTAGGCTGTCCAGTCTCTTGCACTACCCAGCTATTTAAAGTTATCTTCCAAAACAAACAAAGGGGCTTATAGCTGAGAAAGAGAGAGAGAAAAAATATCAATGTGAGTGAATGAATACGAATAAGTGGGTAGACTGAAATCAGCCAGTCTGGGATAAAGGTGAAAGAGAATTGGTGATTAAGCTGTTCATTGTCATAATTTCCTCATCTCTATCTACCTCACTAATTGAAGGCTCTAAGTTGTGTTCTTCTTGCTGTGATTGGCACCCCTGCTTTGAGGATTCTCATGGACATCTTTCTTTTCTCAATTATGGTGATGGGACAGGGGTTTGAAGACTCATTTTAATTGAAAAGGTGAATCACTTCATAGCTGAAAACAGATAACAAATTACTTAAGCAAGTGGACACCATGACATTTTATAGGTTATTAAATATCTACCTCCCCTGAGCTCTCACATTTAACCCTGAAAGAGATATTTAAGTTTTAATCACAGCATATAAAATATGTGTAGCTTAGCTAAGTGTTAAAATTGCCATTCTCGATTTAGTATTAATTTGTTACATTATTTGAGGTCAGAGCATTGTAATAATATCAACTTTAATAAAATAAATGATTCATTTTGGTGCATTTTTGTGTTATACAAAAAAAATCTATGAAAAATTACACCACTTGGAAAACAATTTAAAAGACAGTCTGCCTCTTTTAATGTCACAAATTAAGTGTATAATCCTTTACAGGTGTATATTCTTCATAATTTACATCTCGTATAGACATTTGGAATTGAGTTAGCTGTTGAAATGAAAGAAGAACTTGTCATGCAAAGCCATTGAAACATCATACAAAAATAAGTTGAACTTTGTATAAATGGCAGTTGGTGGTAATCATATGTTCGAATTAGGAAAACAAACTGAACTAGCCATGCAGATAAAGGAAAGTCTTCCCTGTCACGCAGAGCCATAGAAATCACTGTTTTACTCCCATTTCTATTGTCTTCTGTCTCTTTAGCCCAACCCCATTGAGTCATTCTCTTATTTTGTTTAGTCACTATTTGTAAATTCACAGGCAACAGGTGGTTCATATTAGATCATGTAATCCTCTGAGGGAGAGAATGGATTTCTATTTGAATTCCATTAGAAATTACCTACCTCATAAAAGATAGCTTTTTTTAAATGCTTGGATTTTTTCCACATATCGTATATACACTTAGTTTTACCTTGCAAAGAAATATTCAAGTCATTTTGATTTGACATGATATCACACAGAAATGCTGCATTCCTATAGAAAACTTCTCTCAATAATTCACATTGATGATTCTGTTCTTCATAAAGTTTAACTCCCAGCTCTCACAGAGATAAAATTTTGGCTAACAACTGTCCTTGTGATAGCCAACACACTTTAGAATGATACAGCAAATCCACACTGAATACCTCATCATTTAACTTTAGCATGTTCTGAAACCGACAATGCCATATCACATTTGCAGGAATATAGTTAACAATACTTATAACTTGTTGCACAGTGTCTCTTAAAATAGCTTTAGCACAGAGACTTTGCTGATGCAAGACACAATGAAAATAAATGAGAGCATCTGGATCTGTTAATACCTTTTTTATCTGTGCAATAAATCCTTCATATTTTCCTGTCATGGAAGATGCCCTGTCTCTGTACATACATGCACTATATTTACCAAATTCAGTCCAATTTCACGACATTTATCTTGAAAGTTGTTGAAGATGCCTATTTCCCGTGTTCTGTTCACAATAGTGATCAAAGCAAGTAACTCTTCATAGCAACGAAAATCTTTTGTTATGACCAGAATGAAGTATAAAACCTACACTGAGTCAGTAGCATCAGTTGATTCATCCAAAGCAATTGAATAATATATATTTTCCTTTTGAAGTATTGCATGAAGTTGCTCTCTGAAGTTGAAGGCTAATTCATGCTCCTGATCAGTTATAGTTCTTGAAAGAGGCAGGTGTTTGTACTTTTAAATGTTATTGGGGCCTAAGCATCCTACAACTCTGACTATGCATTCTTTTTGTTTGTTTGTCTTTTTTTTTATAGTAAGTGTCTAACAAATATTTATTTGATAAATTTTTGATAGAATACATTAGTTTTTCCTGGTATATTCTGTCTTTATTCTTTTTCTTTTTCTACTTTTTTTCCCCAAAAACACTTCTTCTTCAAAAGAAAATTTCCGATGAACATTTTCCCCAATTAATAAAGATCATTGATGAGCAGGATGATATATGTGAATCATTTGAAGAATATGCAGCTGTTATAGACCTATTAATTGGAGAATAAAATGAAAGGTTCACTGATTTTGACAATCATGACATCACACTCAAAATAGCAATTCAGTCTCACCTAGTAGATATCACCAAGGCACCTAAAGAACTACAGATGGAATTGGTTGAGCTCTCAGTAGATGACATTTTAAAGTCATTGTTTGATGCTAAGAAAGATCCAATTGAAATATGGATAAATGCAGTAGAATACACGCACCTTTGGCAACATGCCCAAAAAATGCTTTCTTGCTTTTCAACCACTTATTGCTGTGAATCTACATTCTCCTACCTAACACAAATCAAGATGCCCTTAAGGTCACAAATGACTGATACCTATCTAGAGGATGACCTGAAACTGTGGATCTCCATTCTGTAACCAAATATTCAAATGCTTTCCAACAAAAAGCAGACACAACAAAGTCATTAAAAGGTTAGTTAAGTTTAAAATTAACAAATAGTTTTCATTTTTTGAAAGTATTAAGTACATAGTAGTTAGATTTTTACAAAATAATGTATATTTTTAAGTATATCTAAGAAAAAAAAAGAAATTACCTACCTCATAGCTAACTTAAACCTAACTTGGTAGTACTCCATGTATTCTATTTCATCTTTCAAAATAATATGCTTCCTGTTTTTTCTGTCTGTGTAAAATACACCTTCAACACATTCAGCATAGTCCTATGTACAAAGTAAGTGTTCAATAGGTGTGTCAGCTGCCATTTTAAATTTAGGTGTTAGGTTTTCTAAGCATCATCAAAACGAAGAGTTGTTGCAAGTTTTTACCATAAGAGCATATCTACACAGGCAAAACATATTTTGAAATGGACAAACTGATACATATGGAAGTGGGTGATATTTCTTAACAGCATAACTGGATTGGCTCAGGCAGACATCTCAGCCAGACATTTTCTTTGAACTGGATCCTCTTTCCTGTAGCAGAAGAGGACTCTAGCCAACGAAGTTAATTAGTGCCAGATTAAGCTGGCCTCAGCAGGTGGTCGGTTCAGACTCTCTCTCCCCTCTGTTTGTCAAAGCCTCATGGTTGGAGAAAGGCTTGAGTAGTCTTGTCTTACTGACAGCTGTCAACTGTTAATGGACCATATGCAATGATGGTAAAGTTGCCATCAACTGTCAATGAACCATATGTATATGGTGAACTGAGTGGCAGATGAATATTTAGAAACAACAAAAGGCCTTCATTGCTGGACTGGGAGTCAGAATGTTAAAATGATTTTAAGAAAAGGTAGTTAAAAATAGGTTGCTAAAAGTATGTCACGATCATCATACCTTTACTCCAATCACCCTTTGTCACTCAGTTTAGGAACCTAATTCAGATATGCCAATGGGAAGATTGCTGTCTTAGATCTTATAAAACCTGACACGGAAGGCTAAATACCTGACAGAGACCTGTTTTTCAATTTCATTAGTCAAAGGACAATTAATGATAGCAAATTAATCACTCATCTCATCTGTTTTTTAAAAATTAAAAGTATTATTCAAAGGAAGGACAGGTTTCTGAATTCAGTTACATGGGTAGAAGGAATTAAGTATCAAATTAAGAGTATAGGAAGACTTTTTTATAAGACTGTTTGATTCTATGGGATGCCCTTTACATCTGTAAGAGTATAATGTTCTATAAGCTGAGACAGGGAAGAAGTAGACCCTTAATTTACACAGAGATGATTAAAGATTATATGTAACCTACATACTCTTAAAGTATATAATAATGATAATTGTCAATATAAGTTTCAGATACTTTGCATATGCTATTCATTTCATCCTTATATTATTCTTATGAAGTAGATATTATCATTATCCTTATTTTATAGATGAGGAAACTGAAGCCCAAAGAAATTAAGTAATTTACCTAAGATTACACAGCTGAGGGTTTTAACTCCAGTCTGGTTCTGGAACCCCTGCTCTTAAACTATGCACCACACTGGTATGTTTAGTTTAAAAGTGAATTGGTTTTGCCCATTTAGACCCTATTTCCAATGATTGGTCTAGCTATTCAAGTGCCTTCTATGGAACATGGTATATGCTTGCTATATTGTTATTTGATATAGGAATGATTGAATGAATGAGTGACATTTATGTGTAAGGGAAGCATCACTCTTGCTTTGGTATGCCACAGAGCACAGTTTATTTTTCTGCCATGATACTGATGAGAGATTAACTTTACTATTTATAAAATGTAATCAATTACAAGAGTACTGCAAGGCTGGTTTGCAAAATCCATAAAGCAACATGGGTTAAGTGTTTTGACCTCAGAATATAAGTTGATATATACATGAGGTTTTGAGTCTGATTCTCTGATTCCAGTTTTGGACATAAAACATCTGTAAATTTAAAGCAAAAGCCCATGGATTTATGTGGGAGTTAGAAATTATGACACTAGGTCATCCTGCTTACAGCCAATGTGGGAAAAGATTCTGCACCCAACATCTTCCTCCTTATGGCTTGATCTGTGGCTTTAAGCATCATAACCATGTGTCAAAGTCTAGTGATATCATTAACTTACTTTTCTACAGTAAAGCTGTACAGCAGAAAATGTGGTAGGAGAATTTAAATAGAGTTGAAAAGGGAAGATAATTAAAGAAAATAATGTCTTACTGAAATAAAGGTACAATTCACAGCATATATTAAACATCAAATATCTTTAGGTCAATAAAATAAAGCAGGGCATATTTATCTTTCAGTAACCACTCTATACTACTTCTGCCTATTATAGGGGAGTTTCATGAGGACCTAATACCTGACTGTGAAATAATGCTCATGAAATAAAGTCTTGGACTTAGAGTTTGGAGACCATGGTGCTGAATTTGCTTTTACTATAGTAACTTGCTTTCGTGATACTTGCTAAGTCATGTAAAAAGTTGGGCTTTAGACATTCCTTCTATGTAACAGTAAGTTTGGACTCCATAATCTCTCCATTTTTGTGTGTGTTGTGTTTCTAATTGCCCCCAGATCCTATGATTCAGGGCCAATAGGATCTCCAAATATTTAGTTATTAAGTCGTTTTAAGCAAAGATTATCTTCATAAATTATACATAATAGAAAGTTAAATGCAATTATAAAAAATGAAAACAATTGAAAAGTATTTAAAATGTTTGTTACAAAGTTACTTTTAAAAGTTATTATGACAATTTCACAGATTGGAAGAACTATAATTGGTACTTTAAACTTTAAGAAAACTTTCAATTCAACTGACAGATTTTCAAAAGGAAGAAACTCCAGCGTATCAAGGAACCATTGTCCTTTTCAAGTCATCATTTCCGTGGTAGCATTAACAAAAGAAACTTATTTCGAATGCAGTAATCTTACTGTGTACTTTTTAGAGAACTGTTGGCTCATTAAGTCACTGCTAATAATAAAAAAGCCAGAATGTTTTTAACTTGATGTTGAAATATGTTAGATTTTTCCCACTTTTATTATTGATGAAAATAAAGTTATCATAGACATACCATTCAACAAGTTAATGACATTCTGCATAATTGTTTCTCATTATTTTTTCTACTGTTTTACCTCTGTATTGTGGTTTTCTTACCTGAAATGAAGACTGGTAGCCTCAAAAATTGAAAATGGAATTGAGACCTAAACAATTTTACGTAATAGCTATTTGTTTGATTTAAATTATCTTGATCACATTCTCAGTTCTTATCATCATAAAATTGCCTGAGATTGCAGATTGATATTTATCAGCCTAGAGTCACTTTATTGTGTCCAGTTCTCTTGCCCTTGTATCAGACAAGCTAAACTTTGGATACTTATACACAGCTAGGGCCAGTGTTGATGGTTAACTTTCAGGAAATCAGGAAGATGGAACTTTTAAGAGAGCAAGCTAGAAAGTCCTACTTTCTACCTGCATGCCCCTGGGCAAGTTACATACCGGATTTTAAGGCCAGTTTCCTCAGTAAGCTTAATGATAGTGCCTGCCTCATAAACTTGATGTGAATATTTCTGGAGCTAACCCCTGGGAAAATGGTTAATCTACTGCCAGGCATGTAGTAAATATTCAAAAAATGTTAGCTATAATGCTGATATAGATTATGTTGATAATGATGATGGCAGTAAAAAAGATAATATCAGAGAAAGTTTTATTGTGGTATCATTCTTAACCTCTCTTGAAAAAGCATGGGTTTCATTGTACAAATACAGATCCTACAACAACAACAACAACAAAAACTGATAGAGGAGGCTTATATAGGGGATGTGCAGTTTTTTCCTCAAGTCCATAACCCCCCAAAGAAGGTATAATTTTTAAAATATTAGGGCAACTATCACCCCAAAGTTGGTTATAATCTACTAGTAAATCTTATAATCATGGCTAAATAATAGCAGTGCCTTTGTCATCACCCCGTTTTCTGTTATTAGCAAACCACAGCTCCCCCATTAATAAGAGCAAACATCAAAATCACCTTATATGTCTGCTCTAAAGCAAACCAATTTGCTAATCTTTTTAAAAGAAAAGATTTAAGACTTGTGAAATATTGTCTTTGTCTACTACTATCAATAAATATCATTACCACTAGTTTTTCTCCAATTTTCATTTTTCTAAGATCCCCTTCCCTGCTTCCCGTCTATCCTACCTAGCATGCTTGCTTTCCATCCACTCAAGTTTTCACATGCTTTGCAGACCCTCAATGGTAAGTGGTAGAGGCTATGAAGCCTTACCTAACAGCATAAGTGAGAAAATGGAGTCTATAATTGGGTAACCAAAACCAATTATTGTAATCAACTCTCTTTCCATGAAACAATAGGCAGCACTCAAATAGAAAATGTTCTCGTATCAAATATTACACATGTATAGATTCTTGCATATTGTTTAACACTTACACCTTGGGATGGCTCTAAGCCTTCTCCAATCTATTAAGCTATGGCAAGTTATATTGTTTGTACATTATTTTTTCTTCAGGAGATTATATTTCTAATTATATCCCTTCTTTTTGCCATTTGTTTGCCCCCAAATTTAAGAAATCATAGTTCTTGTTCTCTTCCTTCTTTCTATTCCAAATTTTATTACATTCCCTCAGAATAGTATTACTTCCATATCTGCTTATACCTTTGTTCATTCATTCATTAATTAAACACATACACATAGCCTCTTCATGTATCAGGGAACTGTAGTAGGTTTTGGGGATCCAGAAACAATTCCAATAAAAAGGCCACTTCTCTCATGGAACTTGTGTTCAAGTGGGGAAGTGGATCATACAAAGGTAAAAGCAAGGGGGAGGAGGGGACGGATATATGCATACACAAAGGGTGCAATGCGCACCCTCTGAGAGATGGACACGCTTGGGACTGGGACTTGGGGGGAAGGGGGGGCAAGGGCAACATACGTAACCTAAACATCTGTACCCCTATAAACAACAAACAATAAAAAAAAAGAAAAAAATAGGTAAAAGCTAGTGATAACCCCTGACAATAATCATTACAAGGAGATTAACATTATATATGGCAATCTAACAGAGAATGATTAGATAGGCAAGATGCCTCTGGGGAGATCACATTTGAGCCTAGACTTGAATATGAGAGTCAGACAAGGGACTATACATGGAAGAAATGCAAAGGCCTTGTGGCAGGAGCAAGTTGGCAGGTTTGAATAACAGAAAAAAGGCTGTGTGACTGGAGCATGGCAGGCAAGTGTAAGAATGTGGTAATACTGGGATGAAGAAGTGGTCATAGACCAGATCATGTTGGGCTTTGGCAATGAGCTTTCATTTTGTTCTAAATATAAGAATTCTTCGGAATTTTGTAAGTAGGATGTGTGGTATGATTTGATTTGCCATTTAAGTTTTCCACTTTTATTGCTTTTGGAAAATGTTTTGTAGCAAGCCAGAGTGGGTATAGTGAGATGTGATGGGAAGTTATTTACATTCTTTTGGATTGTTCTGAGATTATGACATTGTAATTAGAGAGAAATTGACAAATTCAGGGTATATTTTGGTGACAGAGCCAATGGAACTAGCTGATAGATTGTTCTGTTTGTAATCCAATAGAATTACCCTAATTATATTTGATAAATATAACCACAGTGTCCATGACAAATCTGAATCAGGGATAGGGAAGTTGAGTATTGAATGGAAATTCTTACCATATGAAAACAAAACGAACAAAAAACAATGCAGTCAACCTTAAAAACATTTAAAATTCTTCATGAATCCCCTTTAAAATGTCTGCAGGTGTTTCCATCAAACTTACCAGCATCCTTTAGTTAAATAGGCCTTTCTGTAAAGATGAATTATTAATATTTTGAGAAAAGCAATGCTTATTCCATTATATTTTCCCATTATTAGATACAGAATAAAGCATTAACATAGGCATGTGATTTAGGAACTATAATAGACACTGTGAAACAAATATGAATAATGTACATTTCCTGTACACAGGATTTCATATTCCAGTGGGATGGCCAACCTATAAACAATACAAACATTCCATTATATCTCAGAGGTTCTGCTCAAGGATATCTTTGGAAACAGGAGTTTATCACTCATGCCTGTGGTACAGGTCTTCTAGAGAAAGAGCCAACATGGACCACTATACAGAGGTATGGGGCAGATTAGAATGATTCAGTAGCTGCAACTAGTAAAATTTTAATAAAGAAATGAATGAAACAATGAGAGAGCTGAATTGTGGCTTGCTGTGTAGGCAGCAAAAGATTCCCAAAGGCCCAGGTACTTTGGCAAATATTTTCAATGTATTTGAACCTGGAAAGTGCCATACTGTTTTCCATATTGGCTGCATCATTTTACATTCCTACCAACAATGCACGGGGTCTCAATTTCTCCATATCCTAGCTGACACTTGTTATTTTCTATTACAATCATGTGCTGACACATAATGATGTTCGATCAACAACAGACCTCATATACAACAATGGTCTTGTAAGATTATAATACCATATTTTTTTATTTAAGTGGATTTAGGGGGTATAAGTGGATTTTTGTTTCATGGATGAATTGCCTAGAGGAGAATTGTCTAGTGCTTTTAATTTACCCATCTCCTGAATAGTGTACATTCTACCCAATAGGCAATTTATCATCCCACAACCACCTCCTCCTCTCCTTTCTGAGTCTCTAGTGTCCTTTAAGTCACTCTGTATGACCATGTATACCCATTGCTTAGCTCCCACTTATAAGTGAGAACATGCAACATTTGGTTTTTTGTTTCTGGGTAACTTCACTTAGAATAATGGCCTCCAGTTTCATCCAAGTTGCTGCAAAAGACATTATTTCATTCTTTCTCCTGGCTGAGTAGTATTCCATGGTGTGTGTGTGTGTGTGTGTGTATGTATACACACCACATTTTCTTTATTCAGTCATCAGTTGATAGGAACGTGGGTTGATTCCATATCTTTGCAATTATGAATTATGCTGTGATAAACATATGAGTGCAGGTATCTTTTCAATATAATGACCTCTTTTCCTTTGGGTAAATTCCCAGTAATGGGATTGCTGGGTCAAATAGTAGATCTGCTTTTAGTTCTTTCAGAAATCTCATTCTGATCTCTGTAGAGATTGTACTAATTTACATTCCCACTGAAAATGTATAAGTGTTCCCTATTCACCACATCAGTTCCAATATCTGTTGTTTTTTTGACTTTTTAATAATGGCCATTCTGACAGGGGTAAGGTGGTATCTCATTTTGGTTTTAATTTGCATTTCTCCAATGATTAGGGATGTTGATAATCTTTTTCATATATTTTTTGGCCATCGGCGTATCTTCTGTTGAAAAAATGTGTGTTCATATTTTTTGCCCACATTTAAATGGGCTTATTTGTATTTTTATTGCTGATTTGCTTGAGTTCCTTGTAGATTCTGGATGTTAGTCTTTGCTCAGATACATGGTTTGTGAATATTTTCTCCCATTCTATATGTTATCTATTTAATCTCTTGATTATTTCTTTTGCTATGTGCAAACGTTTTAGTTTAATTTAAGTCCCATTTATTTATTTTTATTTTTGTTTGATTTTCTTATGGGGTCTTAGTAATAAATTCTTTGCCTAGGTCAATATCAAGAAGAGTTTTTCCTTTGTTTTCTTATAGAATTTTTATGGTGTCAGGTCTTACATTTAAGTCTTTAATCTATCTTGAGATAATTTTTGTATATGGTAAGAGATAGGGATCCATTTATATTCTCCTGCATGTGGCTATCCAATATTCCCAGCACCATTTATTGAATAGGAAGTCTTCTCCTCAGTGTATGTTTTTGTCTGCTGTGTCAAATATCAGTTGGTTTTAGATGTATGGTTTTATTTCTGAATGGTGTACATTGTACCCAATAGTCAATTTATCATCCTGCAACCAACTCCCTCTCTCCCTTTTGAGTCTCCAGGTTTCTCCATCCTGTTCTGTTGATCGGTGCATCTACTTTTATGCCAGTACCATGCTGTTTTGGTTGATGTAGCCCTGTGGTATGATTTGAAGTCAGGTGATAGGATGCCTCCAGATTTGTTCTTTTTGTTTAGGATTGCTTTGACTATTTGGGCTTTTTAAAAAGGGATTTCTCAATTTTGGCAATATTGACATTTGGGCCAGATTATTCTTTGTTGTGATGGTCTATCCTGTGCGTTGAAAAACATTCAGCACAATTCCTGGCCTTTACACACTAAAATGTCTTCAGGCATTGCTGAATGTCCTTTTGGGGACAAAACTGCTGCCAGGTAAGAACTCCCAGAATAGGGTGATGTCAGTGAATATCTAAAGGATGCACACTTAAGAAGTTTTACCCCAAAGTCTTTGTTAAAAACAGAGGGAGCAGGGGGGCGGGGAGAGACAGAGAGACAGAGAGAGGCAGAGAGAGAGAAGGTGGCTTTGGCTAGTCCCAAAATGTATTCTTAATAGCAAATGGATTAAATAATGGAACCTCATGAAAATGAAAAGTTCATTCCTTTTTATGGTTCAGCATGTTTCATATCAAACTTTTATGACCCCCTACCTCCCTCTTTTCCTATCTGGGTTAACTGAGCAGTTTTCTACTTATGCACTTTCAAAATTTTTGACTTTGTCTCCAGATCCGATCAAATGTCATTGTTCCATTTTTTTCATAATATAGGTCCACTGCTACCACCCTGGTTGTAGTCTTTGTCTTCTTATATTTTTACCCTCACCAATTCTCAAAAGCCAGCAGGATGATTATCTCTTTCCTGTCTGATACATTGTCCAACAAGCTCAGGCCTAATTGACTTCTTTTTTCTCTGGACTCTCACAGCATGTGTTGCTTTTTTGACTTCTTTGGTATTAAGACAATTTTCTATAGGAATATCTTTTCTAGCATGCGTATCCTTTCTTCCCACCTAAATCACACGCACCATGATCTCAAGGTCTGTGTGATGTTTTTGTGTGTCTCCAATACTACCTGTGCAAATAGTACATATCATGTAGTTACTTAATAAGCCTGCACATCAACCACATGATTGCCACATAAGTTAATAGTCCAGAAACATCTCTTACCACTTTAACAGTAACTTCAAAGTTACATAGGGTTGCCTAGAATATATAGAATAGATCATACCACTGACTAATCTTTTTCCAACTGCTACAATTTCAGAGGGCAAATGCCTGAAAATCTACTTTGGTGGCAGTGCTTCCAAGGAGAAATGGTGACATTACTGTGAATGAGCTTGACCTGAATGATGTTAACTACAGTATATTGCTTCATATTTAGTCCAAAGTCACAGAGAAGGCTTTTTATAAAACTGCTAATCTGAGCTGATGACTAAAAGAGAAATATTTAAAGGTCTTTCCTCCTCTCCATTGACTCAGTATAAATAGGAATGACATGCACATAGTGAGGGGAAAATGTGGTGCCATGAATAGAGATTTTTGTAGCACATTTTTTCATTGACTTTAATGAGATTCGTGTGGCTAAATGCGTTAGTGCAGTTGGCAGAGTGTCTTTTTTTCAAAGCATCAAGGTTTAGCCTAAAGTTTCAGTGAATATTTGAAATGGAGCTCTAATTAAAAAAAAAAAAAAAAGTGGTGTTGGTCAGAGAGTCCATTGACCCAGGGAGCAGGCAAGGCCCCTACCAGTTTCAATATGAGTGAGATTTTTCATTAACATTGAGGAATCAAGGCAAGTTGCCATGGAGTTGTGGGCATTTACAAACAGCTAAAAGGGTAATTACAGTGAAAGAGAATGGAAGAGGTGCCTTAGCAATGAATAATTTTTCCATTGTACATTTTTTTTGCTGGGCAAAATTCAGAATTCCTACATTTTCATACTTAGTTACAGGACATGCCTTTCCATAGGAAAAGGCCTTCCTGATATCTTTAAAATAATGTCCTTAACATGTCCTTAAGACAGGACTCAAAATTAAAGACAGTGTAAGTCAGTCAGTCAGTCAACAGTTTTGATTGCTTTCTGTTGTAATGATCAGTGTTAGCTGTTGTCTGGCATGTAATTATAATGCACAATCCCTATCCTTGAGGAATTTACAATTATCTGAGAAGACTTTACATATCTGTGAATGAGATTGATAATATGTAAATGCCAAGTGTGTTGTAATATAAATGAAGGCATGTAGGATACACATATAGAAAATAGACAACCTCAAATGCTTCACATGTGGTAATTTAGTCAATCATCATTACAAATCAGTGGAAATACTGTTTATTATTATTTTACCAATGAGGAAAATGGGAACATAGAGAGGTTAGCTAAGATGCACAAGGTCACTGAATTTAATAGTGGAGCAAAAAGTTAAACTCAGGTAATCTGACGTCAGACTAAAGCACTAGTCTGTATTGAAAGAAGAAGAGAATTGCCCGTTTTATCGGAACAGGAAGGAATTTTCCTACCCTTGAATGAGGAGTGTGCTGTAGATGAATGAAAAGGGAACAGGATGGGGTTGTGGGAGTCTGTGGATCTGGGGGTGGGGTTGTGGGGAGATAGCACAAAATGATAATGCTTCAAGCAGGAGCTTGAAGGTGGAAATTAAAATGGCACACTTTGCGTGTTATTATGTGGGTGGAAGAATGAGTAGCGATTCGAATCTAGGCAATTTTGTGTAGGAGGTTAGTTGATGGTAGGTGGGAATGTAGATTGGTACAAGTTTCTAGGCAAGTGATTTTGCAACACCTCAAGATTTGTTAATAAAATGTACATGGCTTTTGATCCAGCATTTTACAACTAGAAATACATTCCACAGAAGAACTTACACTATGTTATTTGTAAAAGTGAAAAAAAATGACAACATAAATAACCTTCAAAAGGAGAATCGTTTAATTGTACAGGTGTCCCAAAAGTCACAATACATAGAAAAAATAGGAAATTGTAGCTAAATGTACCTTTATTTAAAAAGTTCATTATAACATTTTACAAAATTGTTCCTTTTGTAGTCTCCAAACAGACCAATAGATCAAAGCAAACAGATCTCTGCCCTCCTGGAGCTTACATTCTATAGGGTAGACAGACAACAAACAATAAGCAAGTAAATTATATAATAGGAGGTAATAAGTGAATGGAAAAAAAGAAAAGGAGAGCAGATAGATGGGAGTGGGCATGCTGATGGGGGTGGGATGAGGAGACAATGTTAAATGGCATAGTCAGGGTAAGCCTCATTGAGAAGGTGAGATTTGAGCAAAGACCTGCAAAGCTGAAAATGTCAAGAGGACAGTGAGCTCTCGGGGGAGGGAATGGCAATAGCTAAGACATAGGCCTTAAGGTGGGGAGCATGCCTGGTGTTTCAAAAACACCAAGAAAGATGGTATGGCTGGTATGGGGGAAGGGAGAGGAACAGTATATGAGAGGAGGTTGTAGAGTTAACTTGGTGTCTGGATTATATAGGGCAGGCCTGTCTAAATGTAATGCAAACCCCATATGGAATTTTAAAGTTTCAGTAGTCACTTTGGGAAAATGGAAAAAGAAACAGGTGAAGTTGATTTTAATAATATATTTTATTTAAGGTAATATATTCAAAAATATTTTAACATTTAATCAATAAAGAATATTAATGTGATATGTTATATTTTTATGCTAAGACTTTGAAATCTAGAGCATATTTCATACATGCAGCACTTCTTAATTTGGACTAGCCACATTTCAAGTTCTTAATAGCTACAAGTTGCTAGTGACCACTGTATTGGACAGTACAGAGATAGAGCCTTGTAAGTCACTTGTTCAGACTTGGTTTCCATATGGAGTGAAATAGTTATTGTGGAAGTTTGAGAAGACCGACTAGGTTTAACTTGCATTTTAAATAGATCACTCTGATTGGTGTGTTGAGAAGGAAGGGGGAAGCATGGATAGAAGCAGAGAGGCCTATTGGGAGCGTGTTGCACCAATCCAGGCAAAAGATGATGGGGATGATGGAGACTTGGACCCAGGTCTTAGCAGTCAAAATGGGTAGAAGTGGTCAGATTCTAGATTTATTTTGAAGGTAGAGCCACTGTGATTTACTGACAGATTGAATGGTGGGTGTAAAGGAAAGAGAAGTGTCAAGGGATAATACCAAGATTTTTTGGCGTGAGGAACTAGAAAGTTGGAGTTTCTTTCAACTGAAAATGTGGTTCTGCAGGTGGGGCAGGTTTGGAGGGAAAAACATAACTGTGAGACTTCTATTAGAACTCCAAGTGAAGATTTGAGTTTGTAGTTGGATGAGGTATGAATTTGAGAGAAGTCTAGACTGTATATATAAATTTGAGAGCTGTCAGTATAAATAAAAAAAATATGTAAAGCTGTGAGACTGGATGAGATCATTAAGAGATTTAGGGTAGATAGGGTAGAGGTCTAAGGACTGAGTCTGGGAAATTTCCAACAGTATGAGGTCCAATACCAGTCTGGATGGATTTGTATAATATATTGATAATCATCTTTACCATTAGTGGGTTTTAAGAGTCTGGCAAAGAAGGGAGACTTTTCATATAAAGCTGTATTGTTTTTATAATAAATGTACAATAGTTGTATGATTTCAAAATATGCTGGCAATCTACAGAGGACTTTCATTTTCAGTTCAGACACATAAAGAAGCTGGGATCCATCACTGCTGCCCTTACAATAAGAAAGAGCTTAACAACTGAATATCAGTGACCTTTCTTATACCCATCAGAGGACTGACTTTGTAGGGCAAACCTTCATCCCCAAACCTGGAGAGACAGGTACCTACAGGGAGATATAAATTGAGGCATTTGTTTACCTGGAGTTGAAGCTTCCAGATGCCATACAAGCCTGTAAGGACATTAAACTAGAAATTCTAATGAATTGCTGGAGGCCAAGTGTAGGCTATGAAGAGTTTGTACAGCTCCACGAGGGCCATGGTCATTAGAAGGGAATCTTTACAATTTTTCTAAGTTTTTCCTCCAGTTATCTCACTAGGCTCTTACCAGGAAGATTGGGGGCAATCCAGAGAAAGCTACCCACTGCCCTTCTCTCTGCCCTGGTGATTATAGAAGTTTATAAAGGATATTTTTTAGTGAATATAGGATTCTGGGTTGGCAAGGGTTTTTCTTTCATTCCACCCAAGTCCCTGAGTGACTATGAAGAGCAGAGCCCTGTGCCAACCTGTGATGTACATGCAGCATGAGCAAGAAATAAACTTTGTATTTTAGCAAAAGCAAACAAACAAAAAGTTACCAGTGCAATCATGGTGATTCATGAAAGCCAGAATAATGAAATTTGATGGGTTTTTTTTACATAGAGATTGGGGAATCATTGGATGTTTTTGAGGAGAAATCCTGTTTACTCAATAAAACCATGCTCTTTGAATATTAATCCAGTAGCAGTGTACAGCAAAGATTCTCTGCTTTCTCAACTAATTCTACACTTGGCTTCATTACGTGTCTAAAGTTACTTCTTAGGGACAATAATAATAACCCACACCAAATGATGATTACCAGAATCCTGCTCATAACTAATTCTGGATAATAGAATTAGTTGTGTGTTTTGTTTGAGGCTATTTAAAAATATTTATAAGTTATAGAATTAATAGTATGCTAATGCTTTATATAATTTCCAACAAAATAACATGAGAATACTCATATTGAGTAATTCTGGTTTTTACAGTAAATGTCCATCATTAAAAAGAGCATTTAGCTAAGAATGTAGTTCCTTATTCTTTCCGCTTATCCAAAAAGATTAAAAATTGCTTGTTCCATAATGCCTTTCAAAATAGTTGTCTATTGAATACATATCTAATCTTTACTGGCCTTTTAATTAAAGATCTAGAAATTTTACCTTATTAGAAAAAGGACCTTGGCTTTAGAAATAATTTTTATGCATGCTCCATATATCTTTGAAAAGGAAATTTAATAGTATATCTAATATTTTTTTCCTATGGGAGAAAAAGAACATACAGCCCCCAAATGTTATGTATGTTGGATTGTAAATCATGGAAACCTAGAGCAGGAATGATTGGGTCTAGAATTTTCTTATCTTGCCTCAGATTTTTCATTTTCTAGCAAATGCCCTTTTTCATGAGTTGCAACTTAGGACAGTTATGAATCAAAAGGTATTCTATTTTCAAATTCATACATGATATTTTGCTTAATAAATACATCAGGATCTGAAGGACAATTGACACATAAAAGAAATATAGAAGGAAGGCAACCAATTGTGTCTGCTAGCAGACTAAATATGATACAAAAAAAGAGATCTGTGAGAGTTTTAAGTTCTGTGTTCCCTAGAAATCTGAAGATAAATCTTGATTGAGATGTAAAGTTTCAAATTCCAAAAAGCTGAGTAACATACACAGCAGGAGATGCCAATGTCATTTTAATAGACATGTCTTGTAAAGGTGAATTTCAATGAATTTTCAGTTTTCTGAACAGTATTATCACACATTTTAAGTAAGTAGGTCAATGTTATCATTTATATATAATTGTATTGCTTTAGTGCTCTATTTTTATTATTATCTTACAAATACTTCACTGAGAATATATTGAAGTCTCCTGATGATTTTACATTATTTTTATTTGTTTTCTTTTTTATTTCAGCATGTTATGGGGGTACAAATGTTTAGGTTGTGTATATTGCCCTTGCTCCACCTGAGTCAGAGCTTCAAGCATGTCTATCCCCCAGACGGTCCGCACCACACCCATTAGGTGTGTATATACCCAGCCCCTCCACCCCCTCCCATCTGCCCAACGCCCAGTGAATGTTACTGCTATATGTGCACTTAAGTGTTGATCATTTAAAACCAGTTTAATGGTGAGTACATGTGGTGCTTGGTTTTCTGTTCTTGGGATACTTCACTTAGGAGAATGGGTTCCAGCTCTATCCAGGATAATACAAGAGGTGCTAAATCACCATTGTTTTTTGTGGCTGAGTAGAACTCCATGGTATACATATACCACATTTTATTAATCCACTCATGTATTGATGGGCACTTGGGTTGTTTCCACATCTTTGCAATTGTGAATTGTGCTGCTATAAACATTCTAGTGCAGATGTCTTTTTTATAGAATGTCTTTTGTTCTTTTGGGTAGTTGCCCAGTAATGGGATTGCTGGATCGAATGGTAGATCTACTTGTATCTCTTTAAGGTATCTCCATGTTGCTTTCCACAGAGGTTGCACTAGTTTGCCATCCGACCAGCAGTGTATGAGTGTTCCTATCTCTCCGCAACCCCACCAAGAACTATTGTTTTGGGACTTTTTGATAAAGGCCATTCTCACTGGAGATAAGTGATATCTCATCGTGGTTTTGATTTGCATTTCCCTTGATGATTAGAGATGTTGAGCATTTTTTCATATGTTTGTTGGCCATTAGTCTATCTTCTTTTGCAAATTTTCTGTTCATTTCCTTCGCCCACTTTTTAATGGGGTTGTTTGACTTTTTTCTTGCCATATGTATTTCATAAGGATTGCTTATACTTTCTTTTTTGTTTTTTCCATATAGGTACAGTTAGACATAATCTCAAATACTCTGTCTCAAAAAGGGGTATATAACCATTGGAATTTAGGAAATGTTGATATGGTGGCTTTGAGTAGAGGCTTTGAATCAGATTCACCTGGATTTAACAAAGGTGCCCCCAATTGCTGTGGACCCTCTTAGCTGATTATTCCCTTTGCCTTTGTTTTTGCAATCATGTAGAGATACTAATATTTAAATCAATATGATAATGAAAATGAAAAGAGCTCAACAGTAGACCTGCTTCATGGTAAGGATTCAATGGAGAGTAATTATATTGTTATTATTATTAAGCATCTACTATGTGCTAGGCTTGGGAATAATACACAGAATATAATATTGGGGTTTGGTTTCAGGTATAGCATCTAGTTGGAGAACTAAGGAATACACACTTGAAGTAATTAAAAATAAAAACAGTGCTATGGATGAGAATAGATAGTCTTACGTAAGCTTTGGATTTTCTTTTAGATAGATATTATAAATGGTAGTGAAAAAAATCTAAATTTCTTCATGTATGCTGCCCATGTATACTCTTCATTAAGTAGAAACCAACTCATAGATGACCTTCAGTAGAGTTTGTATTGATTATTAGCTTTTGGGGAAACAAAAACAAGGGACAATTAAAGTTTTCCAGTTTATTTCTTTTTAAACAGTAGAAAGGTGTTACATCTTGTTGCTGCCAAGTGGAGCACATTAAAGGTCAAGACAGCATACAAGAGCTGCTCCTCTAATAGGAACATTCCAGCACACACGAGAGGGGGAGGGGGTAATTTTTAGTCTACTTTGCTCATGAAAGTCAAGAGATAGCATAACATCAGGTGTTTTTTTAGTCTCAATTTTATTCAATAGCTTTTACTATAGCTTTTTTTTTCTTTTCCATTGAAAAATATGATGAAAAGGAAATTCTTGAAGAGTAAAGCAAATAATATGTTTGTATATCTCCAGGTAATTTGTTATTTTTCTTGCCCCCCAATTTTTAAAACAAAAGTCCATGTACCTGGAATCATTATCATTTATTTTCCCTTTTTAATTTTTTTATTTCTAAATATTACAGAGGTACAAATATTTTGGGTTACATATATCAATTTTGTTATGTTTGAGTCAGGGTCGTAAGTGTACCCATCAACCAGATAGTATTCATTGTACCTGTTAGGTAGGTTTTTGCTCATCCCTCCCTCCCCCCTTTCCCCTGCTTCATTTCCACTGAGTTTTACTTCCCTCTGTGCACATCTGTGCTCATTGGTTACTTCTAATTTAATAGTGAGTACACGTGGTGTTTTTACATTCTTTAGATACTTCTCTTAGGATAATGGCCTTCAGTTACATCCATATTGTTTCAAAGGGACTTAATTCATCTGTCTTCATGGCTGAGTAGTACTCCATGATATACATATACCACATTTTGTTAACCCACTCATGAATTGATGGGCACTTGAGTTGATTTCACATATTTGCAATTATGAATTGTACTGCAATAAACATTTAATTGCAGGTGTCTTTTTGATAAAATGACTTCTTTTCCTTTGGGTAAATACCCAATAGTGGGATTGCTGGATCAAATGGCAGGTGTACTTTTAGTTCTTTGAGAAATCTCCATATTGTTTCCTATATAGGTTGTACTAATTTTCAGTCCCACCAACAGTGTATAAGTGTATCTTTCTATCTGCATCCACACGAGCATCTATTGTTTTTGGAATTTTTAATAAATGTCATTCTAACAGGGATAAGGTGATATCTCATTATGGTTTTAATTTGCATTTACCTGATAATTAGTCATGTTGAGCATTTTTTTTCATATTTCTATTGGCCATTTGTCTATATTTTTTGAAAAGCTTCCATTCATGTCTTTTGCCAACTTTTTAATAGGGTTGTTTATTTTTTCCTTGCTGATTTGCTTGAGTTTTTGTAGATTCTTGTTATTAGCCATCTAACACATGTACAGTGTGTGAATATTTTTTTTCCATTCTGCAGGTTGTCTATTTTCTCTGTTAATTATTTCCTTAGCTGTGCAGAACATTTTTAATGTAATCCAGTCCCATTTATTTATTTTTGTTGTGACTGTGATTGCCCTTGGGATCTTCTTCATAAATTCTTTGTCTAGTCCAATATGTAGAAGAGTTTTTCCAAAATTTTCTTCTATAACTTTTATGGTTTCACACCTTACATTTAAGCCTTTTATCCACCTCGAATTAATTTTTGTGAGTGGTGAGAGATATGGAACCTGTTTCATTCTTCTGCATGTGGCTATCCAATTCTTTCAGCACCATTTATTGAGTAGGGATTCTTTCCCCCAGTGTGTATTGTTGTCTGCTTTGTCAAAGATGAGCTGAATGTATGTGGATGGTTTTATATTTGGGTGTTCTGTTCCATTGGTCTATGTCTCTATTTTTGAGCCAGTACCATGCTATTTTGGTTATTATAGCCTTGTAGTATAGTTTGAAGTCTGATAATGTGATGCCTCCAGATTTGTTCTTTTTGCGTAAGATTGCTTTGGCTATTTGGGCTCTTTTCTGGTTCCAAATGAAGCGTAGAATTATTTTTCTAGGTCTGTGAAATATGACATTGGTGCTTTGATGAGGATTGCATTGAATCTGTAAATCACTTTCGGTGGTATGGACATTTTAACAATGCTGAGTCTACCGATCCATGAGCATATGTTTTTCCATTTGTTTGTATTGTCTGCAATATCTTTCCATGGTGTTTTACAGTTCTCCTTGTAGAGATCTTTTGCCTCCATGGTTAAGTATATTCCTAGATATTTTATTTTCTTTGCGGCTTGTGAAAGGTATTAAGTCTTTGATTTGATTCTCAGCTTGACTGTTACTGGTGTATAGGATTGCTACCGATTTGTGTACATTGATTTATAACCTGAGACTTTGCTGAATTTATTTATTAATTCCAGGAGTCTGTTGGTGGAATCTTTGGGATTTTCTAGATATAAGATCATATTGTCAGCAAAAGGTGATAGTTTGACCTCCTCTTTCCAGATTTGGATATATTTATTTCTTTCCCTTGCCTGATTACTCTGGCTAGGACTTGCAGCACTATGTTGAATAGAAGTGGTGATAGTGAGCCCCCTTGTCTTGTTCCAGTTCTTGGGAATGGTTTCAACTTTTCCACATTCAGTATGATGTTGGCTGTGGGTTTGTCATATATGGCCTTTTATAATCTTGAGGTCTTCCTTCTACGCCTACTTTGTTGAGGGTTTTTTCATGAAAGGGTGCTGAATGTTGTTGAATGCTTTTTCTGCATCTATCGAGATGATCATATCATCTTTGCTATTGCTTCTGTTTATGTGGTGAATCACATTTATTGATTTAAGTATGTTGAACCACCTTTGCATCCCTGGGATGAAGCCCACTTGGTCATGGTGGATTATTTATTTATTTTTGGTATGCTTTTGAAATCAGTTTGCTAGCATTCTATTGAGGATTTTTGCATTTATATTCATAAAGGATAAGAGGAATGAACAAAGTCTATGAGAAATATGGAATTATGTAAAACAGACAAATATAAGAATCATTGGCATCCCTAAGGGTGAAAAAGACATGCACAAGGGCTGGAAAAACTCATTTGAGAGAATAATGGAGGAAAACTTCCCTGGTCTTGCTAGAAACTTAGACATCCAGGTACATGAAGCTCAAGGAACACCTAGGAGAGTCATTGCAAAGAAACAATCACCAAGAAACATAGTCATCAGACTGGCCAAAGTCAGCACAAGGGAGAAACTCCTGCAAGCTATGAGGCAAACACATCAAGTAACTTACAAAGGCAAACCCATCAAGCTAACTGTAGACTTCTCAACTGATACCTTACAAGGCAGAAGGGATTGGGGCCCCAACTTCAGTCTTCTTAAATTGAACAACTGCCAGCCTAAAATTTTGTATCCTGCAAAACTATGTTTCATATATGAAGGAAAAATAAAGACTTTTCCAGACAAGTAAACACTGAAGGAATTTTTTAAGACCAGACCTGCCCTGCAGGATATACTCAGAACTGTATTATACATGCATCAGCACAATAAGCATCCACCAGTGTAAAACCACCCAAAAGCTAAAGCTCAGAGCTCATATAAACCAATAGGACAAGAAGTAAAACAAAGCAATAAGGTACCCAACAGAACAGTATCCCACATATCAATTCCATCAATCAATGTGAACTGTCTAAATGCCCCACTCAAGAGACACAGACTGACTGAATAGATGAATAAATACAAGCCAGGTATCTGCTGTCTTCAGGAAACACATCTAACCCACAAGGACTCATACAGACTCAACATGAAAGAATGAAAAAATATGTCATGCAAATGGAAACTAAAAAAAGCAGGTGTAGCCATCCTCATATCAGATAAAATTGACTTTAAATCAACAATAGTGACTAAGACAAAGATGGTCATTATATAATGACAAAGAGAGCAATTAAACAAGAAGACATAATGACCACAAATATTTATGCACCTAACACAGGAATGCCCAGATTCATAAAGAAAACCCTACTAGATATGAGGAAAGAGATAAACAGCAACATTGTAATTGCTGGGGACTTCCATACCCCACTGACAGAACTAGACAGATCACCCAAGCAGAAAATAAACACTGGATGTAAACAGAACTCTAGAACAAATGAGCATAACAGATATTTACAGAACATTTTACTGCAAAACTACTGGATATACATTCATCTCATCAGCACATGGAATATTCTCCAAGAGTGATCATATTTCAGGACACAATGCATGGCTCAACAAATTCAAGAAAATAGAAATCATACCATGTATCTTCTTAGACTACAGTGGATTAAAGCTAGAAATCAACTCGAAGAGAAACACTCAATTCTTCAAAAAGTCATGGAAGTTGAACTACCTGCTGTTGAATGATTATTATGTCAATAATGAAATTAAGATGGAAATCAAAAGATTCCTCAAAGTGAATGACAAAGGGGACACAAGCCAACAAAATCTATGGGATTTAGCAGAAGCAGTTCTAAGGAGAAAATTCATAGCCTTAAATGCCTACATCAAAAAGACAGAAAGATCACAAATTAACAATCTAATGACACATCTCAAAGCACTAGAAAAGGAAGAGCAAACCAACCCCAAAGCCAGCAGAAGAAAAGAAATAACTAAGGTCAGAGCAGAGCTAAATGAAATGGAAAACAAAAAACAATACAAAGGATCAAAGAAACACAAAGTTGGTTCTTTGAAAAGATAAACAAAATTGATAGACCCCTTGGTAGATTGACCAGGAATAGAAGAGAAAAGACCCAAATAAGCTCAATCAGAAATGGAAAAGAAGATATTACAACTGATACCACAGACATACAAAATATCATCTGTGAATACTCTGAAAATCTCTATGCACATAAATTAGAAAAAATAGAGAAATTCCTGGAAACACACAACCTCTCAAGACTCAATCAGGAAGAAATAGAACTCCTGGACAGACCAATAATGAGCAACGAGATTGAAGCAGTAATAAAAAAAAACTTCCAACAAAAAAAAGATTTTCTGGACCTGATGGATTCATAGCTGAATTTTACCACACCTACAAAGAAGAGCTGGTACCCATACTGCAGAAATTATTCCATAACATTGAGAATGAGGGAATCCTCCCCAACTCATTCTACATAGCCAATATCACATTGATACCAGAGCCAAGTAAGGATACCACAAGAAATGGAAACAATTTTCCTTTAAAAAAAAAAAAAAAAGACCCTGACATACAATTGTAAGATGCATATTTATGAAGAATTGAGAAAGGCCCAAATCAAATTTTCTTGTCCAACCTACCCAGTTGCTGATGGCTGTCTCTAAGATAACTAACGTGCTCACATATGCTCCTGATGATGTCTATTACATAGTAGACAGGGAGTGTCAGTCTGTCAGTACTAAGTTCCATTCATGAAATTAATGACACAGGGAAACAATGAAGCTCTGATAATAGTTGGAGCTATACATGTTAGCTGATTTTGAAGAAATGGCGGAATTTAGTAATATGTTTTCAGTCTCATGGTATTTTTCCCTCTAGTATTTCTCTATTTTATTACATTTTAAGCTCATCAAATTACCTACTACTTGTTAGTGTTAATGATGCCTTTAAATTTCTGATGTGAAATATTAGTTGACCCATATAAAAATACAGAATGACTACTTGTAGAGACATTTTCATGCTTATATGAAAAAATTTATGAGATGGTTAACTGTTGATCATTCTATATAAAGCCGTCCAACATGTCTTTCTAAATTTCTGTAAATGGAACATAACTTGGCATCTATCTCCAACTGTATGTGTATATAGAAAAGAAAATAATTAAGTGATATAAACTGGAATTTTGTCTTAATAACAGAGTCAGATACGTAAACATTCACAAAGAACTACTCCGGAAAGGCAAGAACTCATTGGATTAGACAGAACCTTTATAAGGATTAAAAGCTTCTTTGCCAAGGGAGGATAACTCCTGCACATCTTTCTTGTTGAGGATAATTTTCATTCATATTTGTTTTCTTTTTCTTTCTTTCTTTCATTCTCTCTCTTTTTCTTTCTTTCTTTTCTTTCTCTTATTACCAGTTTATTATAATAAATACAACTCACACAGCCAATTGGAAAAGATGCATAGGGCAAGGTATGGGAGGGGGTTTATACAGAGATTCCACACCCCCTCTGGTTGTGCCACCTTCCCAGCACCTTTGTATGTTCACCAAATTGGAAGCTCCTCATACATATTTTAAAAAGCTAAAAACTATTACAAGATCCTGAATTTTATTACCTTCTCACTCATTTTAAAATGTTAAAAACTATTACAAGATCGTGAATTTTATTACCTTCTCACTCATAGGATCGGATAAATTCCAATCCCTTTGTAAATACACTAACATTAGGATAAGATAAATTAGCTGGGTGGATTATTCTAAGAACAAATCAATAACAAAAATAATCTGTGATGGCTATGATGTGTAAAATAGCACATATGGTAGCATAGGTCTCTTGAAGGAATACTCTGGAAATCTCCTTTATGAAAATTTTAAGAGCACATTTAAAAAATTGAGACAATTTATGCATTTTTGTTATATTCAGAAAAGCATCAGATAGTTAATTGGAAGAAAAAAAGAGAGGGATAATTCCAGTTTCCGATAATTTCCTCTGAAGTCCATATTTATTTTCAAAGTTACTTATGTTAATTAGATAGTAGTTAATATCTCATTGCTTTTTTATAAGTTGTGGAGAAAACCTGGTTAATATCAGATTTCAGATAGATACTTAGATTCACTATTAGAAACATTGGGAAGAAAGATATATGAACATTTTTAGAGTGCATGTGAATGAACTTAAAAAAGAAATTCACTTATGTGCACATACGAAAGTGACATTCATCGGGGGTCGAGCAAGTGGAGAGGTTAGAAAAGGATGGGTAAATTCACACCTAATGAGTACAGTGCACGATGTCTGGGGGTGCACACACATGTAGTTCTGACTCAGGTGGTGCAAAGGCAATACATGTAACCAAAGCACTTGTACCCCTGTAATATTCTGAAATAAAAAAAAAAAATAAGGAGCAAAACTCTCCCACCAGCACTAAGTGAATTGACCATGGGTATGTGTGTACAGGATTCAAAAGAATCCCTCCGCACTGGTTGATGTCACAGAGCTGACCTATGACTTGTTTTATAGGTGATAAAGCCCAGCAGGATTTTAGAAGCTCCTTTGGGGTGAGGACCATGGTTGAATAGTGAATGGTTCCTCATTATCTAAGGAAAATTTACACACACACACACACACACACACACACACACACACACACAGATATATACATATCACCCCCAATTTTAGAAGCTGCTAAAAATTAATCCATTTACAATGTTTAAAAAACAATTAAAAGAACTGTGATTGGGTCTTTATCTTTAAAGGGAAACTAAATTTCACGGTGATATGTTGTTTATTCTTACATTTAAATAAATTTAGGTTAAATTATGTCTAGCACTTTAAGAAAACAAACAAATGAATCAAATGCTGATCATGTCTTTTTGGGCCTAATTTTTCTAATAAAATCATATGATAGCAAAAGAAAAAAAGAATTTCAGTGATCTTTCTGTTGAGGATAGAATCTTGGTACCGTGTGATCATGGATTTTACTTTTCTCATATATAAAAGGTGAAGTATGTAATCTGAGTTTCAGGTAACTCCGTATTTTTAACATTATATACATATTATGTTCAAGAAATCGATAGGGACAAGGGAGAGTCAAGAATAATAATTTGGTTCTACTTAGCATGCATTACTTGATTATTAATAACACTGCACACAGTGTTAACATGGCTCATGTGCATTGAATGGGGACTATGATGCCTAAAATTCAAATGTACTTTTCTTTGGTGATGGCATTCATTCATTCAAGCAATATTTTTGTAGTGCCTGTTACATATGGGCATTGTGATGGAATTAAAACTTTAATTAAAGAAAAACCAATAAAACTCCCTTATAGAGAATAGAACCAAAAATTGAGATTTAAACATTACTTTTAGAAATTTTGCTACTTGGCAGGTCATTAATGATGTTTATTTAGTACTACCATCCCTAGGCACTGTTCAGTTCTTTCTACAGTTATTAATTGACTCATGCTATCCTCATAGTGTTCCTATAAAGTAAATGTCATTATTTCTTCTAGTTTACAGTGAGGAAACTAAGGCATAGAGAAGATAAGCAATTTGCCAAAGCTCCTAAAATTGGTAAATGGCAGAGTGTGATTTGACCCCAGAGCTGTAGTGCCCACATGCTTAAACACTGCTGCACAGCTTCTTCACTTAGATATATTGCAGAAACAAAGGAATCTGATTGTGAAAGCATCTGGCTCAACTTCTTTGTGAAAATAGTAATGTGACCAGAAGACTTATATCCTCAATTTTATTCTCTTACGGATTATATACATAGAACCAACGAGGAACTTTCTTCTCTTTATTCCCTCCAATCCCTTAATAAAATAGATCTTCATTAAATGACTATGAGATTATTATGAATTTCTTATTACATCAGAATTCTTCTGCTCTCATAGATTCATGTAACACTGTACAGTTATTATTGAATACTATTCTATGGTATGTAGAAGTGTCTGCAAATCACATTTTAACTGTTCGAGGTCCTTTCCTTTCTAAATAAACAGGAAGATGCTTTCAACAGCTTATTACACTATTCTGAAATCACAAAAGACATAATGTAGAATTTATATCCAAAGTCCTGTGCATACATTTGTTTTGGCAATACCTTTATTCAGAGAGAGAGAGAGAGAGAGAGAGAGAGAGAGAGAGAGGAAGACAGGAATTTATTCTCTGCAGATAACTACTGCTCATCCACAAGCAGTCCAACATGCAGCCCAGAGACGCATGTTTTTCATTTTGGGAATACAAACTGTTTACAATGAAGATATCTCTAAAAGAACTTGTTTTGTAGGAAGAAAGATCATTCCACCTTTCAGGAAAAGGAAACTGTACTATATGCCTTTCATTTATGATAGAGCCTCAAATCTCAAAGCACATGGGAGAGCGTTAGCAAACAATATTCTATAATATTTGCAGAAAAACATAAATGGTATATTGTCATATTTATTTTACAAAAGTATAGTAATAAAGGAGATTTATTGGAAACTTCCTGTGTTGCAAAGTGGTATCTCAGAACTATTTCAAATTTACATAATGAACATAATCCCATTTTATAGATGAAAACACTGAGATGCAGAGAAGTCAAGTAGGGAACTTATTCAAACCCTCTGGAGTCACATACTTCCATACTACATTATTTTGATTTTTTTGTAGGTATTCTAGCTATTATAAATATTTCAATATTTGCTGCTCTAAAAATCCTTTCCTGGAAGGTAATTTTCATGTTGTATTTCTTTTTAGTGTTTCAAATTGTTTTGAACTTAAAGGGAACTTTACAGCCCAATCTAACCACCTTATTATATATTATAATTGGCTCATCCCAAACATTTTGCTTGTTACTATAATCACTGTAATTATATCATTTCTAAGCTTCAACTTTAATTTGTGCAAATGTAAAATGACTGACTTTTATATTGCAGTTAGTGAATAGGCTTTCAGGCTGACAAAAATGCTTCTGGGGGTACATTTATATAAAGAAAAAAATATATGTATATACACACACACACACAAAATTTCCATTGGGAAAGGTTTATTTCCAGTACGATTATGTAATAGGCAAGGGAGTGCGAGTTAAGTACAAATTTAATAGCTTTTCTAGGTAGGATTCCAGAATTAGTGCATGAAGGGAACATAGTCGATCTGGTTTGAAGAGTTCATTAAATTAGGTTATACATGCTATTATGAAATATAGAGGGGCATACAAGCATTCAGAGGAAAGCATAGAAACAATTCAAATTACTTAGAACCAAAGAGCTTTCTGAAAAGGTCTTCCTAACATCTTCTTCTAGAATTCTTAAGGTTTCATGCCTTAGGTTTAAGTCTGTTATCCATCTTGAATTGATTTTTGTGAGAGGTGAGAAGTGGGGATCCAGTTTCATTCTTCTGCATGTAGCTATCCAGTTTTCCCAGGACCATTTATTAAAAAGAGATTCTTTTCCCCACTGTATATTTTTATCTACTTTGTCAAAGATTAGATTACCATATGTGGATGGTTTCATCTCTGGATTTTCAGTCCTGTTCCAAAGGTCTATGTCTCTGTTCTTGTACCTAGAACTTAAAAAAATCAACAAGAAAAAATCAAACAACCCCATCAATAAATGGACAAAGGAAATGAACAGAAACTTTTCAAAAGAAGACAGAATAATGGCCAGCAACCATATAAAAAATGGTCAACATCTCTAATCATTAGAGAAATGCAAATCAAAACCACACTGAGATATCACCTAACCCCAGTGAGATTGGCCTCTATCAAAAAATCCCAAAATAACAAATGCTGGCAAGGATGCGGAGAGACAGGAACACTCTTACACTGCTGGTGGACTGCAAATTAGTGCAACCTCTCTGGAAAAGAATTTGGATATACCTCAAAGAGCTAAAAATAGAAATACCATTTGATCTAGCAATAGCACTATTAGGCATCTACCCAAAAGAGCAAAAGATATTCTATAATAAAGACATCTGCACCTGAATGTTTATGGCAGCACAGTTCACTATTGCAAGGATGTGAAAACAACCCAAGTGTCCGTCAACTCATGAGCGGATTATTAAAATTTGGCATATATATATATATACACAATGGAATATTACTCAATTATAAGAAACAACAGTGATCTAGCACCTCTTATATTTTCCTGGATTGAACTTGAGTCCATTATCGTAAGTGAGGTATCACAAGATCTGAAGAATGGGCTCCACTTATCCTCGCCATTAAATTGGCACTAACTGATTAACACTGTGGTGCTCACACGGTAGTAATATTCTTCAGGGATTAGGGGGATTGGTGGTGGTGGGGGGAGCGTAACCTCAGAACTAAAGTACATGGTGAGCATTGTAGAGGGCAAGGGCATGACTCTAACCCTCGCTTGGGTGAGGCAAAGACATAAAATGTAACCAAAATGTTTATATCCTCATGATACTCTGAAATAAAGAATTAAAAAATAGAAAAAAAAGAAAAAGAAAAAAAAAGAATCAGAGATTGATTGATGATGAATTATTAAAGATAAATGGTATCCCATTTAGTTTTAATTTGCATTTCCCAGATAATTAGTGATGTTGAGCATTTTTTCATATGTTCATAGGCCATTTCTCCATCTTCTTTTGAAAAACTTCTGTTCATGTCTTTTACCCACTATTTGATGGGGTTTCTTGTGTTTTTCTTCTGATTTGTTTGAGTTCTTTGTAGATTCTGGATATTAACCCTTTGTTGGATGTATAGCTTGTGAATATTTTCTCTAATTCTATAGGTTGTCTGTTCACTCCGTTGATGATTTCCTTTACTGTGCAGATGCTTTTTAATTTAATTAATTCCCATTTATTTATTTTTGTTGTTGCTGTATTTGCCTTTGGGGTCTTAGTCATAAATTCTTTGCCTAGCCCAATGTCTAGAAGAGATTTTCCTATGTTTTTTCCCTAGAATCTTTATGGTTAATTGCCTTACATTTAATTCTTTTATCCATTTTGAATTAATTTTTGTATATGATGAGAGATGCCCTATCAGAATGGCCATTACTAAGAAGTCCCAAAACAATAGATGCTGGCATGGATACAGAGAGATAGGAATGCTTATATACTGTTGGTGGGACTGCAAATTAACACAGTCTCTATGGAAAACAGTATGGAGATTCCTCAAAGAGATAAATGTAGACCGGCCATTTGATCCAGCAATCCCACTGCTGGGTATCTACCTAAAGGAAAAGAAGTCATTTTATCAAAAAGACATCTACACCAGAATGTTTATCACAGCACAATTCACAATTGCAAAGATGTGGAACCAACCTTGGTGCTCATAAATTCACAAGTGGATAAAGAAAATGTGGTATGCGTACACACACACACACACACACACACACACACCATGGAGTACTACTCAGCCATAAAAAGGAATGAAATAATGTCATTTGCAGCAGCTTGCATAGAACTGGAGACCATTATTCTAAGTGAAATATCTCAGGAATGGAAAACCAAACACCCCATGTTTCACTAATAAGTGGGAGCTAAATGATGGGCACACATGGGCACAAAGAGATATAAAGGACATTGTAAACCAAGAAAAATTATCCATATGATAGGTAAGAATAAAGAACTGTAGAAGAACAGAAAAATGAATGATTGCAGAGAGAAGTAGTGTAGATGAAAGTACCCAGAAGGTAACAAGAATTTGTTTTCATGACTAAGATTTTTTTAGATTTGACTTCAGTAATGCCTAATGTGCCATGGAATGTTATGGATTTGACCTAGGTTGAAATGGCCCCAACAAATACATATTTACAAGTTTCCCATTAGTCAATGCTGCTTTCAGAATCTTGCTGGAGGATGAACAAGACAGAGAACTTTGATAGCTGTTGTCGGATATTGATAGTAGACTTCTGACTGCCTCATAAAGATAGAAGACTTGGCAGATCTAATTATTTCGTCTGAGTCTAGCACAGTGCCTGGCACCTTGTAGAGTTTTAATAGATAATTGCTAGTGAATGAATTGTATTGAGTTTATAAGACATGCCATCTTATCACAGGTACACATTCCATATTCTTATTAACTTTAAAAAAGAATGAGGGCAACACACATAAACCAGTGACTTCCTTATGCACTCTCTCCCTTTTTCTTTCACTTTCTTCACTCCCTTCCTCTTTACCTTTTTTCTCTTTTTTCCTCCCAATTTTCCTTCCCTTCCTGCCTCCCCCATCTGTCCTCCCTCCCTCCTCCCCTTCCTCCCTTTCTCCCTTCATCTTCCAACCTCCACTCCTTTATTCTCCCTCCTTCCCCTCTTTTCTTTTCTTTTCTCTTTTCTTTTCTTTCTATTCTGTCTTTCTTTTCCTTCCTTCCTTCTGTCCATCCGTAGAATCATTAGCTCAAAGAAAGTCTTTACTATAATCACAATACATTGCACAGATAAAGAGGAAGGTGATCTGGTTGAAAGGTTTGGGAGCCTGTAACTCAACTCTCTCTCCATCCAAGAGGAAATTCCATGGCTTAGCATGGCATAGTTTGCAAACCACTGAGATAATATGTCAAGTCACTAGAAATCACCATGTTCCAAGTAAAAATGGCAACACTAACAATGGAACTCCTTGTGGGTCTAAGAGGGGTTGGTAAGCCATAGCTTTAAATACTTGTTATTCAGTTGAAACATGAAAGTCTAAATTTGTCACACAAAAGATCATTTCAGGTTATGATTACATCATGTGCAAGAGGGTGAGTTGAGAGTCAAATATATGAAAGCCAAGTGAGTAGAGTAGTAGCCAATCTTAGCACTTGATATGTTCAGTCATTGTTCTGAGTCATTTTGTTTGAAAAAGTTTATGAAATATATATATTTAAAAAATAAGATTTGAAAAGAAAAAAGTAAAAAGTTAAAATACGGTCATATATCCTTATGAGAATAAATTCTTACTCATTGTAAAATAGATTAATTTTAAATATATATGACACAGTGTGCTATTTTAAGACAGGCAAAATCGAATGGCAAACTTTTATCCTTAAGTGTCATTCTATTCTATTTAATTATTCTCTTCAAAAAAACTACACAACTGTGACTTGAAATTGTCTTATGGTACTTTTCAATAGGTCGTTTTCCTCATTTATTTCAATTATATTTAAAAAATTTTTTTTATAATTAGTGTGGCATTTGTAAAACTAGGAAAATTCTGTTACAGAAAGATCATCCATTTGCTGAAGTTTGTATTGCTGTCTCAGTTATTTCTTTGAGAATGTTAAGATCGAAGGTAGACGATGACAACTTTTATGTTTGAAAATTCTGTTTAACTTAATCAGCACATGTTGGACTCAAAAATTTAGATGACCTGAATTACCGATCTTTGAATACAGGTTTGCGTTACACATACAGCATGGTATATAGTTAGAAAGGGCTATAGAAACTGTTACATGTTTAAATGATAATTTCTTTCCTTTGATATTATTGGGTATGTATCTGTTTATATGTTCAGAGGAGTACTTCAGAATAATGACTACTTAAATAGATTTTGGCCGTATTTTCTGCAAAATTATCTAACATAGAATAAATGTATTTATTTCATATGCTTTTTGGCCATTACTCTGTCTTCTTTTGAAAAGTTTCTGTTCATGCCCTTTGCCCACTTTTTGATAGGGTTGTTTGATTTTTTCTTGTTGATTTTTCTTAGTTCTGACTAGATTCTAGTTATCAGCCCTTTATCGGATTTGTAGCATGCAAAAATTTTCTCCCATTCTGTAGGTTGTCTGTTTGCTCTTGTGACAGTTTATTTGGCTGTGCAGAAACTTTTTAATTTGATCAGGTCCCATTTATTTATTTTGGTTGTTGCTGTGGGAAATGCAAATCAAAACCACAATGAGATATATCACTTATCTCCAGTGAGACTGGCCTTTACCAAAAAATCCCAAAACAATAAATGTTGGCATGGATGCAGAAAGATAGGAACACTCATACACTGCTGGTGGGACTGCAAACTAGTGCAACCTCTGTAGAAAGCAATTTGGAGATACCTTAAGGAGATACAAGTAGAAGTACCATTCGATCTAGCAATCCCATTACTGGGCATCTACCCAAAAGAACAAATGATACTCTATAAGAAAGACACCTGCACCTGAATGTTTATAGCAGCACAATTCACAATTGTAAAGATGTGGAAACAACCCAGGTGTCCATCAATACATGAGTGGATTAATAAAATGTGGTATATATATATATATATACCATGGAGTACTATTCAGTTTTAAGAAACAATGGTGATATATAGCACCTCTTGTATACTCTTGAATAGAGCTGGAATGCATTCTACTAAGTGAAATATCCCAAGAGTGGAAAGACAAGCACCACATGTACTCACCATCAAATCGGTATTAACTGATCAACACATAAGTGCACATGTAAGAATAACATCTATTGGATGTCGGACAGGGGGGAGGAGGGAGGGGGGATAAGAGGACGGGTATATGCATACACAAAGAGTGCAATGCGCACCATCCCAGGGATGGACACATTTGAAGCTCGGACTTGGGGGGAGGGGGGGCAAGGGCATCATACGTAACCTAATCATCTGTACCCCCATAATATGCTGAAATAAAAAACAAAATACAAAACAAAAAACAAAAAGAATAAACGCATTTATTGAATAAATATATCTTGTTGACAAAGCTGATTTATAAGTAAAATGAACAACATAAAAACTAATTATATTTTCCAGTTTCTTGAATAATGAATTATACTTGTTGAACTGTGATTTGTGACACTTATTTTATGGAATGTTAAGTCATTCCATAATTTTCATTCTTTTATATCCATACATTAACTTGAGTGAAATCCTAAGATTGATTTATAGGTGCCAGTTCCAAAAGATTTTCTTGCTGTGAAATCCTAGGCTTGATGTTTTAAGATATATATGGACTTTGAAACCATGTTCATTGAATGCCTATGACCGATAGCTTTAATGAATGCCTAACAACTTACTTAAACCAAACAAATAATCAGTCTCAATTACAGAAGTGTAAATTTGACTCTAATTAAAGAACGTGCTGGGCTTTACACATTGGTTTAAGTGTAATTGATCTTAGGGCCACTGTGATCAATTTAAGGGTTGGCAAAATGACAACAAGTAGGAAGTGACTCAGATATAAGTATTCTCAGCACTAGAAAGATTAATTGGTGTATTAGTGATAAACTAGGAGGTGGCTGATGTAATAATGGTATCCCCAAATTAAGAGGCCTCAAAATAGGATCACCAACTCTAAAGCTTTTAATTGTATACAATTAGTGTGTCAAACATACTCTTTTAAAAGAATATTTGTCACATTCGTTTGTCCTCCTTTTCATTTTAGTTTCTTTCTTTCTTTTTCGCCATTAAAAAATATCCTAGGAGAAGCGTACAAATGCTTTACTTTATGCTTCAAAATGTTTTCACTTAACTGTGCTGCTAGGCCTGGGTGTGGAAAATCAAGTAGCTTGTATTAAAAAGGCAATTACTGATTGCTAGCTAGTATTTTTCCTTTTCCTCTCCTTTCAGTGAACTCTGCTTTTGTTGCCATGTTAACTTCTCCCCACTTTGGTGAAATCTGGAAGGAAAAAAAATGGAGAAGGGCGTTTCTATTATTCCATTACATTTCTTCTCCTTTGAAGAGCTTCTAATACTCTGAATGATGGGTTAAAAGCTGAGATGTTGTGATGAAGCTGAGTGGTGGGAAAGAGCCAAATGATGGTGCATTCATTTTATATCAGTGCGTGAAGAGTCACTGGCTGAGGGAGAGACAGGCAAAGTCCTAGATCAGGAGAACAAGAGGTGGCTGCTAAGTGGGGAGTTGAGGAGATGAGAATACTACAGAGTCTTTGTCCTTTTTCTGAATATTCCTGCCTGTGTTCTTTTCTCCCTTCTTTCTCCCCTACCTCCTAACCCCAGACAACTCTCCTAATGAAAAGATTTTCCAAGAAAGATGTCAAAGAAAACAGAATTTTTTAAGAAAGATGTCAAAGGAAAGTGTTGAATGAGGCACAGGGGCAGCATGAGACCAGAGCAGAAGAAGGTGATAAAGGCACTATTTAGAAGTTAAGCCCAGAAAACTGGGGCAAGAATCAAAGCAACACTACAGGCAGGGATGAGGTAACCAGGGTCCTGAAGATAATCATAAGGAGCTGGAGTCTGAGGCAGGAAAAAAGGCAAGTCTGGTTAAGAGGTTTAAGGAAGAGGATGACCTAGTTAGAAAAAGATCTTTTCAACAGCCAGACTTTGGACTGGAGGGGAAATAGCTCAGGAGGCTAGAGAGTAGGTTACATTTGTCTAAGAGGAAGTTGTTCTAAGTAAACAAGAAATTGCAGTTATACCGAATTATGAGGAGATTGTTAAATTAAGTAGTCATGTGCAAGAATGTTTCCTCCTTAAATATTTTTAAAACTTTTTTAGCAGAGTTGTTTTTCATATATCGAATTTTAATTTGCATTATGTTATGTAGTACAATCTCATTTAGACTGCTTTCTTGGAAGAACATTCCGAATCCATGAACATTCTGAAAGAGTCAGAATTTTACTTCTTTTAAATGTGTAAAGAGTATCAAGTTAACCTTTTATGCTGTGTGAACTTCTTTGTCATATTTCTTACAGGACTTTTATAATAGATAAAAATGATATATAGAAAAGGATTTTATAAACCCTTGTTTATTAATTCAGGTAATTGGAATACTTTGATATCCTAAGTAGTTTAAGCATTCATTCTTCTACCTCATTTGTGTTAATAATTTGTTTCATAATATAGCAGGATGATATAGTCAAACACCAATTCTGGAGCTAAATTAGCTAGATTGAATACTGACTCTTCCTTTCTGTACCTGTGTGAGGATACTGGGCCTCTGTGAGTATGTCTTATGCCTTACCTGTCAAATAGGCCAATAGTAGTGCCTATTTCATAGAGTGGCTATGGGAATTTGTTATGCGTACATATATATATATATATATATATATACACCCACACAAATATACATATATACACATACATGCACACACATATTTTTATATATATACTTCAGACAGTAACAGAAACAGAGAAAATGCTTGTTAAATATTTATTACTATTATGAGCAACTGACAGTAATTATTTGTATTCCAGCAATACTAATAATAGTAATGATAATAATCCAATACTAATTTGAATAATAATCTTAACAATATTTTCGTATACCTTCCCCAGCTCCTCCTGCCATTTCTTTTTTCCCCTTTGCAGTAAAACTCTAGAGTTGCCTGTGCTTTTCTCCTCCCATTTCTCTTTTTTTATTTTATTTTTTTATTTCAGCATATTATGGGGATACAAATGTTAGGTTTACATATATTGCCTTTGCCTCACCCAAGTCAGAGCTTCAAGTATGTCCATACCCCAGACGGTGTGCACTGGACCCATTAGGTGTGAATATACCCATTTCTCTTAAACCTAGTCCAATCTGGTTTTCAGAGCCACGGTGCCAAGTAAACGGTTCTTGCCAAGGACCTTGATGATCTCCACATTGCTAACTCCAATTCAATTCTCAGTCCTTATTTTACCTTGACCTATCAGCAACAATTTATCATTCACTTCCTTGATAAACCGTCTTCATTTGTCTTTCAGAATCCGATCTCTTCTTTTCCATTCAAACTCCTCAGTCTTCTTCCTGATTTTGTCTCCTCTTGTAGATCTCTCAATGATGGAAGAAGCCAGACTCTTTCCTTGGTCCTCTTCTCAACTCACTTTGTTCCTTTCACCCAGTACTGTGGTTTTAAATACCATTTGATTTTTGACAATTGACTAACTTATATTTCTGTTCCCAAATCCTCTCCCAAATTCCATACTTGTACATTTAATTCCATACTCAATATTTTCACTCGGAGTACTTGCAAACACTTAAAATTTAATATGTTCTAAAACTGTAGAGCTGATTTTATCCTCAAAACCGGTTCTACCCAAACCCTTTTCCATATCAGTTGCTGCGGTTCTACCCATCTAGTTATTCAGAACAAATTCCTTAGAGTCATCTATTTTATTTTATTTTATTTTATTTATTTCAGAATATTATGTGGGTACAAACAGTTTGGTTACATACAATGCCTTTGCCTCACCCAAGACAGGGCTACAAGCATGCCCTTCCCCCATACAGTGCTTCAGTTCCTCTCATTTTGTCATGCTCCACATCAAACAGTCCTCACCTTCTGTTGGCTTGACTTTCTCAAGAAATATAAATGGGACCACTTCAACTGTTACCACCCTGCTTAAATCACTATCACTTCTCTTGTGAATTTGTGTAGTGATATTAGCTCTTTCTCTCTTCTAATCTATTCTCAACACAGAAGCCAAATGTCGGTAAAATCATGTAATTCCTGTCATTGTAATCCTGCAGTGGATCCCCAATTCACTCATGGTAAAAGCCAAAGCCTTTACAATGCCTTCCATGGATTTATATGAACTGGCTTCCATTGGTTTTTCTTATGTCATCTGCTATTGCTTTCTCTATCATTCATACTACCATAGCCACAGTGCCTCCTCATTGTTCCCGCAACAGTCATGCACCCACTCTTAAGGCTTTGCACTTGCTGTTCCCTCTGCCTGAAACAATTTTCCAATATATAATCTCACAGTTCCTTTAGTTTGTTCAGGTATCTGCCCAAATGTTAACTTTTTAATGTGGCTCGCACTGTAGTTTTAAAACTATAACTGTCCAACCCCCCTTTACCACCTCTGGCACTTCCCATCTCCCTTACCTTGCTCTTAGAGCTTAGTATGTCTTCCAACATCATATACAATTTACTTACTTATCATGTCTGTTATTTTTTATCTTTCTTCTCCTACTATAAAGTAAGCTCATATGGTCAAGGAACACTTTTCATTTACTGATTAGATCAATGCCTATTATGTAGTAGGCACTCAGTAATAAATTACATGTTGGATGAATGAGTGAATGAATAAGTACTCTCTGGTTTCTTCTCCCCCCTACAAATATTTTGTTGAAGAACATTTTCCATAAATGCAGACATTACACAAGATACATGCATATTGTAGGCCACAAATATTACTTTCATTTACTAATACAATAGGCATAGCTCAACATGAAAATTACTGACCACACCATCCAGTGTTGCTTTCCTCATCTGGAATGCTTTCCCTTAATCTTATTAAACATCGTTTTCCTATCAAGCTTTGCTTTACCCATAAATTTATTCTTCTCTGATCATTCTTGCCCACAGTTATGTCCAGTTCCTCAGAACTGGTGTAGCACTTACTTTCTCTACTGTATAATTTAGGCAACACATTTTATATTAAGTTTCATTGTTTCATATGAATAGGTTTTGTCTCTTCAAATAGCTTGCTAAGTCTTGAAGGGCAAAAATCACATATTATGCTTTCTGGCAAAGGAATGTACATGTTCATGCTCCAATCTATTTAGAGAGTATTTTTACTTAGAAATAATTTTCAGGAAGATTCCTTAGAATCTTGGGCATAAATTGCTGTTAAAAATGAGGTAAATTAATCAGTTTCACAAATGAAAAATAATACCTAATATGAAACTGTTTTAAAAAAGAATTTTTTTAGAATTAATGATTTAAAGTATTTTCCTGCTCATGTTTCCTTCCTTATAGGTAAGCAATGTGGAATATGAAGCCCATTTTCTTAGCTTATATAAATAATAGCTATTGATTATTCATGGAATAATATGCCCTTTATGCTTTTTAAAAATCAAGATATTATACATAACTATCCAAGAAAACACTTATATATTTGCCAAATCAGATGATCAAACCGAAAATAAATGATGACCAATTAGAATGTGTATAATCCTTGTTCATTAAAATGATGGCTCATAAGTGATATTCATGGAAAGGTTCTCTCTTGCTTTCCAAAACTCTTCTACTTATCTGTTGATTTATACAGTTCATTTCCCACAATTATACAGAATATATGCACATTAAACATTAAAATGGCTTAGTTTGTGTCCCAAACTTACAAAGCCAAATAAAGTTTGTGCTAATAGCAGACTTTTAACTTTCTCCATCATGCTTAATGACCATCGATACTAAGTAAGCCAGTACAATTATTCAATATTTCAGGAGCACAAACCACACTCTGGAAAAAAATAGGCAAAACAAGCTTGATATATTAACACTGGGAGAGTGCAGGTTATATTTTGTTTCATAGATTTGAGAGAAAATTTTCATTTATTTCAATATTTTTTCTTTCAGGAATGAGTTTTGCATGGATTTTACTTTGTGTTATATATCCAACAGGGAATTTTCTTAACTCTGCATTTATAAAATATCATAGATTATTCTGTCTCATTGACTTCTTTAAATGTTATGAAAAATGGGAATTATGAAACGCTTAACAAAAGAAACTTGGGTGTTGGAGAAACTGAGGAGACTCGGAGGGGCCACTAAGCCCTGAATGATTCTGATGTCCTTTCATTTCTCTAAGCATTAAGAGAGAAAGAAAACACAACCTAATAATCCACAAACTCAATTGATTATTTACAAGAAAGGTTATATTCCAATATTTTTTAAGTTTTCACATTTTAATATAGAGATTTTATATGAAATATGTTCTTTCTTCAGTATTTATTTTGGTTCTTAGAGACATAACAAATATATAATACTGAACTTGGGTGAACAACTCTTTCATTATAAAATAATTCATCCTACAAAAATCTATCAAATGCCTTCTCAGTGCTAAGCTTTCTGCTAGTCACTGGTTATACAAGTTGAATGAGGCAATCGATGTCCCAAGTGTCATATTGTTCACATTCAAATGGAAGTGTGAGAAAATGAAAAAAAAATGTAGAAAAGGAATTAGAAGAGAAAGAGGCAGGGAGGCAAGGAAGTAAAAGGAAATAAAAAAAGAAAGAAAATTATTTATTCAGATAATTGCTGAAACAGAAGTAAACAAGATGTTATTAATAGCAATTTACAGCCATAAAATCACTTTCACACATCATTTCTTTACATTATGTTTCCAAATTTCTAACTCTTCCAAACAGCCATAATCTTTTTTTAATCTTAGAATATCATCAAAAACTTGTTTATGGGAACCAAAATGTCCTACAAGACAGAAAAAACTCAGTTACAGAAATCTAGTTCATGTTAACATTATTTTACTTATTTGACACATAGTTAATAAATACCTATTATGGCCCATGTTCTGTTTTTGATATATCACAGAAAAATAACAAAGTCCCTAACCTCATGGATCTTACAAGAATAAATGATGATCATAGTAGATGAGTGAGTGGTAAGTGCTATGCACAAAAACAAAAATAAAAACTGGTAAGAGAGAGATATGGGTTGTCTGGGTAGAGGTTGTGGTTCTCTAGGGTCTTCTAAAGAAGACCTCGCTGAGAAGCAATCATTTCAACTAAATCCTGAAAAAGGTGAGGGGGTGAGTTAAAGTGTGTATTAGGTCTAGAGAAATGCAGGTACAAAGGCCATAAGGCAGGTACCATATATATTCAAGGAACAGCAAGGAGGTCTGTGTGGCTGGAATGCAATGAGAAAGAGGGAGGTTAGTGCAAGATGAAGTTATAAAGGTAATGGTGTTGGAGGTACTTTCTAAGGATTTTGGGGTCTCGGATGAAAAACAGCTTTGCTTGATGGTCAGAGGTAGCAGCTGACATTGTTTACTACTGTCCTTCCATATGGGTTGTGTCATTCTTAGGCAACTGTTCTCCTTTCTGACCAGGAGTGTTAGTCTTTCCAAATTAGCACACTAATTAGTCTCTCCAACTCATCTTCTACTTAGCTCTCAAAGATCTTAGCGATCTTTCCATAATTCATGTCCCATTTCTATTCCCAACTTGACATCCTTTGGTGACACTCCTTTAACTTTGCAGAAACACAAAGGCCTTAAATGGCATTCAAGGCCCTTCATAATTTTACCTCTCTGAGATACCTAGACATCACTCTTCCTCTGGGCCAGGACACTTCTAGTTCGCTTTACCTGGAATGTTCTTTTTCCCATCTCTTCCCATGGCAGCTTCCTTTTTGTTCTTTAAATTCCTGATTGAATGCCATCTTCATGGAGAGATCATCCTTTCCTGACCACTCCGTAAGGTAGTTTATATCCAATAGATATTCTCCATCATTATTATGCTGTTTATGTCCTCCTTACCATAATTAGAAATTACATTACTTATTTTGTTTTCTCTTTTGATGTCTGTCTCCTCGGTGGAATGCAACTCCACGAAGGTAGTGACCTTGTTGTCTTTATACCTCTGTACCAATAATAAAAGCTAACACATATTCAATGCTTGTTATTTCCCAGGCACTATTCCTAGCACATTTCATGTACTATCTCATTTAATACTTTCCCTTATGCAGAAGACACTATTCGTCTAGACCAGGCTGCGAAGGCACAGAGAGGGTAAGTAACTGGACCCCAATTCCATGCCTAACATAGTAGAAAACATAGGATTTTAGTGGGGCAGTCTGCCTCGATGAAATTCGTGTATACCCTGTGCACCAGACAAATTTGATTATCTACTCTAGGCACCTTACATGTTCTATTAGCTGAGCCTTTTGATAGTGCTTCCTCTGCCAGGAATGCTCATATCTTCTCCTTTCCCTGGCCATCTGTTTGTCTTTCTAGTTTTCATCCACTCTTCATCTCCTTTCCAAAGGTTTTTATGATTCCCCCTCCTTCCCTGCCTAAGCTAAATAGGAGCTCCTGTATGCCCATCCTCTTTGCTCCTATAAAATAGTTTAGCAATTATTATTTTATATTTTAATTATTTATTTTCTTATATCCCCTAGACACTGAACTCCTGAGATAGGGACAGTGCCTTATTTGTTGTTATATTCTCAGTGTCCAGTGCAGTTAAAGGCATAAAAAGTTGGTGCTCAATAATGTTTGATTAAATGAATATGTGACCCAGAACATTTAAACAGCATACTGATTAATATTGTAGAAATCTTACCTTGTTCAAAAAACACTAAGGCATCTTTCCAAGAAGAAGTCACAAATCCAATAAACCCAGAATAATAGTTTTGAGGGAAGAGAGATTTAGCTTTATAAATTGTCAACGGTCTTATGTCACTGAAGAGAAGAATAAAGAAACTGCTGTCTCAACCACTGAATTTAAACTGAGCTGCTTTAGACAAAGAAACTAATTTTAAGTGAGAATGAGGAAAGATGATGAGAAGTTAGAATTAGAAGAAGGATTAGAGATAGGGGTTGAGTTTCTATATATCTGAAACTTTTAATAGTAGGTGAAATTTACAAATGATTAATATCTCCTACACTGGCCATATTTTGTTCCTTCAAGTAATTTTCTAAACATGCTTCACAAACCTCGAAGTATATGCAAATATTTTAATGGGCAAACAGACTATAGTTAAACAATTTTCTAAGAAATTCCTTATCTCATTTTATTGAATTTGAGAAAGCAAGACACAGAGAATGTGTAACTTGTGATATAAAATAAGATACAGTCAAATCCAATCTTACTTGACATCCTCACCTCACCTTAGTCAGCAAATAGGTTATTTCTTTTGCACCCTACATTATAAATATTCCACACCCTTTCTTATCAGCACAAAGAAATAAATTTTGCAACATAGTTCTTGAATAAATAAAGTGTTTTGGTCCAAGTGGCTGTTTCATAATTTCTCTTTGGTTAAAGTTTTATTCTGTTCTTTGTGAGAGACTCATAGTTCTAAATTTTTATTTTTCCTTCTTAAACAGGAGATTTATATTGTTTCCAAAATGGGGATATTCTTTGTCTAAACAGTATGAAATTAAATTGATTTTTACGAACAATTAGATTACATTGTGGTAATGGGAAATTTCAGTACTCTACACAGAGACTGGCAGAACATCTTATTGGGACATGATCTGAAAGTAAGATTTTGCAATATGGAAAATGGGAAACTATGCCTGTCAGAAGAATTTAGCCCACAATGAGCTGAAGATGGTCATACTAAGATTTATGAACCAAACAAATTAAAAATACCAGTAAAGGGCACTGAAATCCTCTAAGAAACTTCACAAAGCTAATACCAGGCATGATGGCAGCCAAAGATAAGACCCAAAATAATGATGTTTAGTGTGAGCTCTTGGTGGATAAGGAGACAGTAGATCCCCAGTTCAACAAATCCAATAGATTTTGAGTACTTCTATGTGTTAGGCACTGTATTCGATAATAGGAATGCAAAGATGAAAATATATTTTCCCAATTTCATTTCCCATAGTCCTCATTGGAAGGCATTTAAATTTCCACCCTCAATTTTTATTTTGAAGTAGTCAAGTCATAGGGACTCCATTGTATAGTAGAAAATACAATGGATGTTCTAGACCTAATTAGTGGAATCAGTTTGAGAAGAGCAACAGAAATGTTGTACATTCTTTGCCAAAAAGTGTAGAGGGCATATTTCAAATAGCCTTTACCCCAAGGAAGAGTAGGTTAATCATAGGTGTGCAATATACACTTAAGGAGACCGAGAGTGTCCAGTTAAATAATTTAGCTTCTGTAGATGTCAAATCATTGGACTTTATAACACCGCATGGTAAAGAGTATCACCATTTATTAAATGACACAGGCAACCTGAAGAATGGAAAGAACATACCAATGTCAAAAGACCTGGATTCTATTATTTCTTCAGTCATTATGTAATCTTTAGTTACTTCGATTTATTTTCCTATAAAATGGATACAGTAATCTGTATACCTCAGGGTTTGGGTATGAACAAATGTAATAATATATATTAAAGAATATTGTAATCTGTAAAGTACTATTCCTGGAAGAATGTGATTAGTGGAGAATCATAATTATGTGTGATTTCTTCCTTATACTTAAATGAACTTTTAAAATTTTGCTTAATTTGTCTTTCCCTTCTCAGCCCAAGGAATTAAATTGTGAAGCTCAAATAAACCCTAAAAGTCTTCTGTTTTCACAATTAGAATTTATGATTCTGTGTGCTCAATTTAGTTCTTTTCACACTGTACCTTTGTAAGCATTAATATTAACCCAGTTTAAGCACTTATCACTTCCTATTTTTTAAAATCTTACAGTGGAATATTCATCACCTCTAATTCTCTAGGTTCTCCCTTTCAAATCATCCAGTAAACAAGCTTCAAGATGATTTTTTTCTGAAACATCATTTTCACAGTATTGTAGAAAGCATTTATTGTTTGAATTTGCACAGACAAAACTAAGCCTTATTTTTTGTTTTGTTTTGTTTTTACCAGTTTCACAACCTAGAACAGGAGTTTTAATTCTTGAGCTTCAGTTCGCTTATCTGTGAATAATAGAGTTTGTCTCATAGGGCTGAACTGATAACAACCAAGTACATATTTTGCACATAATCTGTGTTAGAGAAAAGGTCCATCTATACCTCTACCACCTAATCCTGACTTATTTTATAACTTTGAGTGATTTATCATCAAGTGGATAAGTATGAAAATACAAATTCCTTTGTGATTCCATAATACTACTAAATTTTTCCAGTCTTCTCTATCAATTCTTTTTTTGCTCAAATTATTTGTTTGCTTATTTATTTATTTTTGTGTGTACATGACATTTTGATATCTTTATGCATTGCAAAATGATTAAATCAAGCTAATTTATCAAACCCCTTTTTCATTCAAACTGGTTTAATTTTCTGAAATCCCTGCACCTATTTACTTGTTTTCATAGTCTCCTACAATACCTTACCCTATAATTATATAAATCTTATCAAGTCTTCAAGTCCCAATATTTTCTAACCTTTTCCAAGGTTGTCTCCTTTTAACTCAAACTACTACTTTGTAAGTATTAACCATTTATTAGATCTTTAATGTTCACCTTATTCTCTCTTCACCTCCCTCCTTCCCTTCCTTCTTGCCTTTCTTTCTTTCTTTTATTACATTATTTCCTTTCAAAGCATATATCTTATCTGCATATCCATGTTATAAGTCCCTGAAGGGTGAAAAGAGTCTTTGCATCTTCCCATACCCTATGACAAACAGGTAAGGACCAATCAACAGTTGTTAACGATCTGTGCTATGAGGCTAAAAAAAGAAAACTAACATATACGTTAAATGTTCCAGGCCCTAATTTAAGAACCATATTTATATTACCATTTAGTACAAATTATCCTATAAGCTGTGCAACCTGAAGTTCAGAGACATTAGATAATTTTCCCAAGGTCACGCAGTTATTAAATTGTATAAGTAGTATGTGTACCCAAACATACTCCCACCAAAGCCTATGCTCTTAACTACAAAGATACAGTGATGCTTTTGCAGCTTTGAAAAAGTATCCTTGTGATACTGGGTACTGTTTTGAAAAGATGGCCCCATGTGTATCTATTCTCCAAATGTCAATAATGATTATTATAAAGTCACTTAACAAGGATTTATAGAACACTGTTCTAGGTGTTGGAGATGAAATGACACATACAACAGAAGAGGTTCTTAATTTTGGGAAGCTAGTTAGAGATGGACAATGAGCATATAAATAAATTAGAACATACGAGGTCATGATAAGTTCTATAAATAAACCATGGCTATGGATTGGATTAACATAAATTTATACATTGGTTTGGGTGGTCAGGAAAGGCCTAATTGGACAAGAAACTTCTCACTTGAAACCTTGTACTAGAAAACTAATTCTAGTTAGCTTAAGCAAAAGGAGACTTACTAAAGGCAATTAAATGGCTCACGGCACCAAAAGGAGTGCCAGAAAATTAAGCTTAGATGCTTCATGGAAAGGATCAGCTCTCCAAGAACCACACATCCTTAGTAATTTTACCCAACCACACTGAGAAATCACTTAGCACTGAAACTTGGGATTCCCAACTAACCTCAGTTTCCTGAGATAATTGAAATGGAGGGATTATTAGAGTGGTTGCAATGAAGATGAAAAATGGGGGTTAAGTTCAGAATATGTTTTCCATGTAAAGCTTACAAGAGAATTTCCCAACTGGTAGCAACAAATGGGTTAATAGAATGCCATGATATTGATCATCTCAGTCTTTAGGGTAGTACCTGGGGCAGCCCAAACCCTCAGACTGGTAACCTCCAGCCTTGAACAACCTCATCAGTTTCCTTCAGTCTTCCGTGACATGGAAAATGTTGTGAACCACTGTAGCATTGGTTGAAATATGTGGGATGGAAAAGAATCAAAGATGATTTATAGGTTTTTAGCTTGATTAAATTCGTATGTCATGGTGCCACTTACTGGTAAGGAAAAAGGTAGGGAAGAACAGGTTATTAAGATTGTTGGAGGGGAATAAAGAGTTTTTTTTTTTTTTTAAAGATGTGAAGTTTAAGAAATTTAGTAGTCTATGACATGTAGATGTTATATAGGCAGATGACTATATGAAATTGAAGTTCAGGAAGGTGGTTTAATTTAGAGATATAAATTTGAGAGTCATTAGCATAAAATGCAGTTTAGAGTTATGGGACTGGATGAAATTACCAAGGGAGAAAACATAGAAAACAAGGAGAAGTTATCTAAGACTAGGTCCATGGGCATGTAACATTTTGAAGTAGAGCAAACTAATAGTCTCCTTTAATAGCGGAGGTATAATATAGAAAGAGAATTCTTGACATGATCTTGGAAACAAAATGGAAAACATACTGCTTACAGGTAACTAATGCATTTCTACATATGTATTTAAAAGAAAAACTGGAGTTGGGAATAATCAACTAAATTATAAAGACTATTGAACATGTTGGGGGAGAAAACTTACATACCAGGACAGACTTTAAAAAAAAAAAACAAAAAACTCTTTTTTTAAAAACGAGGCCTAAGAGAAGATACTATCAAAGCCTATGAAATCAAAAATTGTGTGAATAGGGTCAAAACATTCTTATTTACCAAAGTCAGAATATTAGAACTAAAAGGCACTCCCTGAGGCTTAAAAGAATTACTTTGAGGACAAAATGAAAGGAAGTTTTATTTTAACCAGTGGGTAGTAAACTTATGAAACTCTTTACCATAAGTGGTAGAATGGGTTGAAAATATAAATAGTTTCAAGGTGGAATTCATGGACAAAAGATACACAATAGGTTGTTTAAGGAAATGGGATATTTTGATGAGCAGTACATCTCTCATCTTTTAATTTTGATACCCTATTTCACAACCACTTTTTGTAAAAAAAAAAAAAAAAAAAGTCATTTCATGCCAGGGTTAGAATAGAGGAACATAGCTTGAAATAATATAATTTTTGTTCTGTTAGCAAAAATTTTAAAAGTGAATGCCCTGAATAGATTCCAATTTCCTTAAAATAATTATTATACCTTATGAAGATCCACAATGCCCATGTCTGAAGATCAATTATTTGTATATGTTTTAATAAGTGATTTATTAGAACATATATATTCACAATGAAGAATTATCTTAATATGGTGAGGTCAAAGTAATTTCTTATATCAATTCTGAGTACTTTCTTGTAAAGTTCTTACTGTAGTTGAACTTTGGTTCACATGTCTAACATTTTCTTTAAAATTTCCCTAATTACTGACCTAATTTTATTCACTTTGCTGTTTAATTTATTTATAATGCCATTCTTTCTTCCTAATACCTACTTCTGTATGACAGTCACGTTTTCTTTATTCTCTTTTTCCCTTTCTACTGGTTGGAAAGTTATACATTATATTTATATTTTCTGAGCCCTTATCCTTAAATTTATATCATTCATAATTAATGAAGTCATTCTACTCTAAACATTATAAGAACACTATAATGTTTAAATTTTGATTTCCTTCTTCCCATATTCCATATTATTGTTACTTGGTATTTTGGTTCCACACACTTTTCCCATTAATCATTATTATTTTTTATGGTAATAAATTAATATTCATTATATAATTCCATTTTCTTCTTATGAGTTCTAATCATCCCTTCTGGACTGAATTTTCTTCTCCCCAAAGTATGTATGTTAGCAATTACTTTTGTGAGTGTGCATTTCATTCTTATCCTTGAATAATAATTTCCTTGGGCATTATATTCTATATATAGTACTTTTGTGTAATTGTTTGTCTTTTGCAGATAATCCATCTTTTCTTTTTTTGCTCTTAAGATTTTGTCTTTCATGTTTTGTATTTCCATAACAATGTGTTCTGAGTATTTATATGCTGGAACTTGGTATACACCTTCAATGGAGGACTCCTGCCTTTCTAGAATTCTGGAACATTATCTACCATTACCACTCCAAATATTATGTCCCAGGTTCTCTGCAGTCTCCCCTTCTCTGACTCCATTGTATGTATGTTGAATATTCTCCTTTCATATTACAATGTCTTTTAACTTCTCTTTATACATCTAATCCACCAATTCTCTTCATCTATATCTAATCAATGGTTTATCACATCTTTTGAGAGCTTTCCTAAATTCTTTATTATAATTTTTATACTTTCTATTTGATTATTTTCAAGTATGTAATATATTGTCCTATTTTGCTTTATTTTCTATTTTTTATTTCTATGGACATTCTAATCATATACATATTATGAATAAAATGGAAAACATACTGTTATACTAGTACCAGTTCTACTTTGGTATCCATAAAATTAAAATATGATTAAAAGCCATATGATAGTAAGATGGAAAAAAAACATAAGGAAGAATGAGACAATTAAAAAACAGAATAAGAAGATGGATTATTATTTCCCTTTCTTTTGGGTTTGGCCATTTTTAAAAACAGTCTTCATCCCTTTTTACCATAGTATTTCCATGTGTTTGGACAAAGAGAAGAAAGGAGATTGTGGGTACATCATGAAGGAGTAGTCCTTCTACAATTTCTCAGAACTGTATGTTTAAAAAAATGTGTTTTTAAATTTGATGGAACAAACTTTTTCACCAAAGAATATTATACAAATATAAAATGACTGACATATGAATTACCGACACACAATTTTAATTTACAAATTAAGCCTTCGAGTGTAATTTGTTTTTCTTTGAACACTATTTTATCAATTTATTAATATTTTAATTGATACATTATAATTGTACATGCTATGGAGTACAATTGATGTTTCAATACATGTATATACATTGCATAATCTTCAAATCAGGGTAGTTAGCATATCCATCACCTCATGCAATTATCATTTTTTGTAATGAGAACATTCAAAAACCTCTCTTCTATCTATTTTTTAATATATAGTACCTTACTGTTAAACATAGTCACCCTACTGTATGATAGAACACCAGAACGTATTTCTTCTATCTAATTATAACTGTGTAACCATTGAACATCCTCTCCCTATCATCCCCACCCTGTTCTCTAGTAATCGCTGTTGTACTCTCTAATCATGAGATCAACTTTTAAAAAAATGCACATATGAGTGAGATCATGCAGTATTTGTCTTTCTGTGCCTGGCTTATTTTGTTTAACACAATGTCCTCCAGGTTGTCCGTTTTTGTCTCAAATGAGAGGATATCATTCTTTGTTATTATCGAATAGTATTCCATTGTGTAAATATACCACATTTTATTCATTCATTCATCTGTTGTTTGGCATTTTGGTTGATTCCAAATCTTGGCTATTGTAGATGATGTTTCAGTAAACATGGGAGTGAAGAAGTACTCATTTCATTTCCTTTGGATATATACCCAGTCGTGGGATTTCTGGATCATAGGGTAGCTCTATTTTTAATTTTGGGGGGAAACTCCATACTGTTTTTTATAATGGCTGTACTAATTTACAATCCCACTAACATTGTGTAAGGGCTCCTTTTTCTCCACATACTCTCCAACACTCGTTTTCTTTTCGATAATAGCCATTCTAACAGGAGTGAAATGGTATCTCATTGTGATTTTGATTTGTATTTCCCTCATGATTAATGATGTCGAGCATTTTTTTATTTTACCTGTTGTCCATTTGTATGTCTTCTCTTGAAAAGTGTCTATTAAGGTCTTTTGCCCATTTTAAAATCAGGTTATTTGTTTTTTGCTATTGAGTTCCTTATATATTCTGGATATTAACCTCTTGTCAGACATATAGTTCATGTATAGTTTACAAATATTTTACAAATATTTTCTCACACTTTGTAGATTGTCTCTTCACTTTTTGTTTCATGTGCTGTACAAAAGCTTTTTTTTTTTTTTTAAGTTTTATGTTTAATTTAAAGAAACAACCCAATAGTTTTCCAAAGTTGCTGTACAACTGTCATTTCCTCCAGGAACATGCAAGTACCCCAGTTTCTCCACATCCTCCCCAATAGTGGTGTTACCTGTCTTTTTGAATGTAGCACTCTAATGAGTATATAGTGGTACCACATTATTATTTTAATTTGCACATTAGTTTCCTTATGACTAATGATGCTGGGCACCTTTTTGTGTGTTTATTAACTAGTCATATATCTTCTTTGGTGAAATGCATATTCAAGTTTTTTATCATTTTTTTAACCAGTTGTCTTACTGAATTGCAAAAGTTCCTTTTATATTCTGGATACAAGACCTTTATCAAATATATGTTTTGCAAATATTTTATCCCAGCCTGTAGCTAGTATTTTTATTTTATTAGGGTTATTTCTTTCTTTCTTTTTTTTTTTTTTTTTATTCCAGGGTATTGTGAGGGTACAAACACTACAGTTACACTTTATGCCTTTGCCTCACCCAAGTGCGGGTTTAAGGCATGCCCTTCCCACCTTCCCCCCTTAGTGCTCCCCATGTCCTTTAGTTGTTGATTTGCCCCCCCTTTTGTTTGACATAATTCCATTTGCCTATTTTTGCTTTTGTTGCATTTGCTTTTTAGCTCTTATCTGAAAAATCTTGGCCCAGCTCTGTGTTATGAAGCATTTTCCCCTATGTTTTCTTCTAGAAATTTCAAGGTTTGGAGTTTTACATTTAAGTTGTTAATCCATTTTGAGTTGATTTTTGTATATGGTGAGAGGTAAGGGTCTAATCTCATCTTTTGCCTGTGGATGTCCAATTTCCCCATCACCATTTATCAAAGAGACAATCTTTTCCCCAGTGTGTGCTCTTGGCACTTTGGTCTAAAATCAGTTGGCCATAGGTGTGTGAATTTATTTCTGGAATCTCTCCTCTGTTCCATTGGTGGGTGTGTGTGTGTGTGTGTGTGTGTGTGTGTGTGTGTGTGTGTGTGTTTTAATGCTAGTACCATGCTGTTTAGGTACTATAGCTTTGTATTCACAGCATATTTGAAGTCAGGTAGTGTGATGCCTCCAGCTTTGTTCTTTTTGCTCTGGATTGCTTTGGCTATTAGGATCTTTTGTGGTTTGGTATGAATTTTAGGACTGTTTTAATTATATTTCTGTGAAAAATGTCATTGGCATTTTCATAAGGATTGCATTAAATCTATAAAACTATAGGCCAATATCTCTGATGATAACAGATGTGAAAATCCTCAACAAAATACTAGCAAACTGAATTCAACGGCACATTAAAAATATCATTCACTTTGATCAAGTGGGAGTCATCCCAAAGATACAAGGATGTTTCAACATAGGCAAATCAATAAATGTGATACACCATATTAACAGAAAGACAAAAACCATATGATCATTTCAATAGATGAAGAGGAAGCATTTGACAAAATTCAATATTCCTTCACGATTAAACACTCTCAGCAAATTAGATATAGAACATATGTACCTCAACACAGTAAAGGCCATATATGACAAACCCATGGCTAACATACTGAATGAGGGAAAGCTGAAAGCTCTTCCTCTAAGATCAGGAACAAGACAAGGATGCCCACTTTCACTACTTCTGTTTAACATAGTACTGGAAGTCTCAGCCAGAGCAGTTAGGCAAGAGACGGAAATAGAAGGCGTCCAAATTGCAAAAGCGGAAGCCACCTTGTCTCTGTTTACAGATAACATGATCTTAAATGTTGAAAACCTAAAGATTCCACCAAAAAATTGCTATAACTTATAAACAAATTCAATAAAGTTAGAGAATATAAAATCAACATACAAAAATTAGTAGTTATTTATACACTAATAGCGAACTATCTTAAAAAGATATCAGGGAAATAATTCCATTTGCAATTGATTTTTTTTTAAAAAAAAGATACCCAGGAATAAATTTAACCAAGGAGGTTAAAGCTGTCTACACTGAAAACTATAGAACACTGATGAAAGAAATTGAAAAGGACACAAATAAATGGAAAGATATCCCATGTTCATGGATTGGAAGAAGTAATATTGTTGAAATGACCAAATGTAATGTTAAAAGCCAATTAATTTTTAATAGAGTTCTGACTAAAAATGAAAATATGTACCTTTTCTGAAATTTTTTGACATGCAATCTATTGATAAATTTTCAGCTAAAGTAATGGATGAAATTTTATCAGAAATATTTTAAGATTATTAACTGAGTAGATGTCCAGTCAACAGAATTCAGTTGCTCAAATAGCACAAACTGTTGAAATGTATTCAGAAATTATTTTTCAGAGAAAAGTAATTGAATTAGTTTGGAATAATGAATATTTTTTAAATTTAGCGATATTAGTAAGAGATAATCCATCAAATAAAGAGATGTATTAAAGTGAAGTCATTTGTTTATACCACATTCAAATTGTATATAATACATATAATATGATGTATCTGTAATATATCTTATATACATATGTAAATGTATACATGTATGGATGTGTGTATATTTCAGCTCTTATTTTACCTTTCAAAATTTTAATTTTGTATAAGAATAGCTGGAAAAATATGAAGTCACTGTTTGACTTGAAGTGAAAGACTTTTTTTGATGAGTAGATTCTGTTGACCTATACAGGAATAGCCTGTATAGTGTGATTTCTGCATATGTAATACATAGAAGTCCATTTTGCTATGGTTTATACTTAACAGCTGCTCGATATAAGTTTGAGTAAATGAATGATTAATATCTGAAATTTAATCACTTTCTAAGTTGTATCTTGATGGTGGTAGTATAATTATTATTTTCTTAATTTTATAATTTTTAGGCATCTTAGATATTATACAGTGCCTTTGCTTAAGAGCGGAAAAATAAGATGAAGATATTTTGTGACTTGTTCCAGGTGCCATTGTTTATAAATTGCAGAGCTAGTGCTAAAACCAAAATGCCTTAATTCTTCACTCCTTGTTTTTTTTCCACTCTTTTTAAATATGTGTTTTTTTCCATTTATAGTATGAAATAGCTTGACCATGTGTATTAAATATAAAAAAGGTTTTTATATAGCTCTTTACACACAGTATTAATTTTAATAATTTGTATCATATTTGGAGTGTTAGCTTTAATCGTAGTCTTTTGTTATTTTACTCATATTTTTGATGCTTGATGATGGAATGAATCATTTCTATACACTTATTTATTAAAATTTTAGTAGTTAAAAACAGTGACTTTTTTTTTAGAACCCATACAATTGTTTCTGCACTTATAAGATAAAGTGCTATGTTTATTCTTCAGTTCAAATAACTAAATGTAGACACTTTACATCCTAATTTGTATGCTTGGTCAATAAACATATTGATGTGGACAAATCAGTTTAGAAGTAATTATATATGTAAGAGAATACTTATCACAAAATGAATCAAAATATGTTTGGCAGCAGTACTTGTTAAATACTGAAATTATATTTCTTTTCCAGTGTGTAAGCCAGAGCATGGCTTCTTAGAACTTGGGATGATTTAGTGGTAGCTCTGCCTCTATATATACTAGTGGATCTCTCCACTCTGGCTGTAGACTGTAATTCAATTGTGATTCTGTGTTATATTATATTGTAAGACACTCTTTCCACAGGCCTATCTATTTCTTATAAATATGACATCTTCAATTTTCTGTTGTTTTCCTTTTACTCGCTTCACTTAATCTTTTCTATAGCATGTTTTATTCTCCCAGAGGTCCTTTTGTCCCTTAAATATTTATAGATCTTTTACACTACCTCGGAATATCATTAGCAATGAGATACCTGTTACTACTACTGACTACTTTTCTTTTTAACTTTCTTTTAATTAGCTTCTATAAATGTTTTCTTTGCAAGTATGTTTACCTATTCATTAGCTTCTAGAGTCTTATATTTAAATAGGTGCTATCTCTCTTCTGTCCAACCCTTTATAACTATTAAAACCAGTAGTGTGTAATAGAAGGAATTTTGCAAACCATCAGTTTCCAGAATTTTTTCAAATATCGTGGTTTTTATTCACGTGTACAAGTTTATGCTTTGTAGTTAAATGCTTTGCTTAAAGTTTCTATGTAAAATAATTTTGGGTCTTTTCTTTTTAGTCCTTAATGTTTGATTTCCACTTTCACGTAAGTAAGGTATACATTTATTTCCACTTCAGCAGATACTCCATTATAATCAGTATTGCTATAGCAGTAGATAAAATATGTGCTCCATGAGGGCAGGGACCATGTCAGCCTTCTTATACTGGTGAAAAACTGGTTTTGAATAACTATATTTAACAAATAAATGGATGGAAGAATAAGTTTGATTTCAAAGTGTATCTTCAAAATCATATCTAACTGAAGTTAATCTGTGGTCTTCAGGCCTGACCTTGTTTGAGACTAGCTGCAAATGTACAAGTGGCCTTTTTGGTATGGTAGAGCAGAAAGGGTACAAGCTTTCAAGCCAGGCAGTTCTTGTTTCAAATCCTGGTCTTGCCATATAATAGCTGTGTGAAGTTAAGTCCCTTAACTTCTCTGAGCCAAAGTTTCTTAAAAGATAAGAAAAACATAACAGTCTTTTCCCTGCAGCATGGTTTTAATAGTTGTGAAAAAATTGCATTGCCCAAAGAAGAAACTCAATATTTAGTATTATCTTTAATATTTTACACTGTAAGATAATGTGATCCACGTAAACCGGCATACAAATTTTAAAAATAACTAATTTTTAAGAAAATTGGCCTCAGAAATTGTTCAGTTACCTAATGTTCTAACTTTTTTTTCATTCTCTTCATTTCGTTTTATTTCTGTTATTTTTATTTCCATATTCAGTTTATTTGCACAAGTCACCTCTGAAGCATAAGCAAAGATTCTTCCCTAGCTTATCCTCTTACTTTACATCTTTAGTTCTACAGTAATACTGTATTTGTCAGGGATTGGTCACAGAAAGATGAGCTTCCCTATAGATTTCAAGCAGTGAAGGGATTTAATACAAAGAATTAAGTGCTTTCCTGAACCACCGGACAGGCTGGGGGAATGGAATTCAGGGGAAGATTCACTAGCTCTCCATTTAGCCACAATCTTTTTCAGAGAGTCAGCAAATTGCACAGACCACAGGAAACCACCAGCAAATTTCACCACTGTTTGTATCATCAAAGCAAGTGATTTGTAGGAAATGCCCATGGCCACTGTAAAAATCTCATATCTGCAAAAGCCCAAACCTTTGCTCATCACCACCAGGGAACCCATAATAAATCTTTAGCCTCTCCCTGGCTTACAAATCTGGTACAAGATTCTGGAAAATATGATGGACACCCAGGATTCCAGCCACTTGTGATACAGAGGGGAGGATGGCAGGGGGAATGATATTGAGTTGCCAACAGACAAGCTGGTACAGCTTTCCCTGTATATGACTTCATTTCCATTCTAATTTCAGGCATGCTCTCTATTTTAAATTCTGATCTCCATTCTTTCTGTTATTACAATAATGATTGTTGAATAAATAAATGGTTTCAATCGCAGAAAGAGGTTTATTTATGTTTAGCATATAGACTACTGTCTCTTTGGCATCTTTATATCTCATTTCTCTCAGAAACTTATGATCCAGGGGTGGGGAACCTGGGGCCTTGCAGCTACATGTGGCCTTCTGGATCCTTGAGTGTAGCCTTTTGACTGAATCCAAATATTACAGAACAAATCCTTTTAATAAAAGGATTTGTTCAGTGAAGTTTGGATTTGGTCGAGGGGCTTCACTTGGGGATCTGGAGGGCCACATGTGGTCTTGAGGCTGCAGGTTCATAAACAGCAAACTATGGTACACAGGCCAAGCCTCTGAGGCTGCCTGTTTTTACAAATAAAGTTTTAATTGGAAAACAGCAATGCCCATTTGTTTTCATGTTATTAGTGCCTGCTTTCAAACCACAACATCAGTCTTGAGATTTGCAGCAGAGGCCATATAGCACACAAAGCCTAAAGTATTTAGACTCTGGCCCTTTATGAAGAAAGGTTGCTGACACTGCTATAGATATTACATAAAGAAAGGAAATACTACAGGGGGCTTTCTCAACTTACTTGCCTATTCAATTTCCTTCATAATTGATTTAATGAATATAGACTTTTTTTATCTAAAGGGTATATGATGCCATCATACTGCAGCTACTTGTGTGGAACTTGTCAAAAATAAAAATGCCATTCACCCAGTAGAAAAGTGTTCATTAAACCAAAATGATGAATATGTTCTGAATCTCCCTCCTATGCAAGGGATTGTTATTTCACTTGCATTCTCCAAACATCTCATTTCTAATAGTGCCCCATGTCTTCTTGATTCTCGCGTGCTCTGCTGTTCACAGGGCAGCCCAGTTTTTTCTCAAAACCTACAGTCACCATTGAGCTGTGTGAGCGATATTTGCTTTCTAACAGCTTCCTTATCTTAGAAACATTTTGAAAATATGATATGCTAGTAAGTCTATTTTTCTCCCAGTCATTAGGCCTTGACTCTTATTGGCAACTTGATTGTGCTGATCACTTGAGCCAGGAAGGCATATATAAAATCAAAGCCTTTTCCTTCTTTGCCACCCCATTAGTCACCCACACCTTTTGCCCTGCCCCCCTGTATCATTTGTATATTTTCCTGCTGTGAAGTCATTGTTTAAAGAGAGAGGGGGATAGAGAGAAACAGAAGGAACCTTAAAAACCTTTTGTATTAACTATTAGCAATTACTATTTCTTATCAGCTATTATCAACTATTTCTCCTTCAGCATCATCCTCAGGTGTCTTTTAATCTTGTAAAACAGAACACATTTTCCTCCCACATTATAACTTATCCCTCGGTAGTCCTTTATTCTCCCATGACCTCTTCCTTTGTGCATCACCTTGGCTCTTATTTTACATACTTCTCTCACTTGCTTTTTGATTTCTATTCATTTTACTCCAATTCTTACAATTTCTTAACCTCTATTTTTTAAAAAAATCTTTTCTCCTCATCATTAAATGTTTTTACAGATAGAAGTATTCATTTTGTTCTTTAAGGCATTTCAATTTTCTTATTCCCTCGAGTACATTTTCATGCCATTTTTAACTTGCTGCCTTACCATCTGAAATCTTGAAAGGCGAATAGTTCATTCTTCCTCTTGAATATCTATTTTTATTAAGTTTTCTCCCATTCAATAAGAATTTATTCCCTGTCCATGCCTTTGAAAAATTTACTAATTTTTGAGAAATTAATTTAACTGTTACAAAGAAATTTGCTTGCACTTTGCATTCTACTCTATTTTCCCCTGCACATGAATCTAATTATTCTGAAGACCATTCCCATCTACTTCTGTTTTTGTGATAAATCAGGTAGCAAATATCTAAATATGAAATCTCAAATCCTACGTTTTTACCAAATGATTCTAAGTATGTTGTATTGTGACCATGAATAACTTCCAGTTACTTCCAGCCTTTTCATTTTTTTCTGGAACAACACTGGGAATGCTTACCAAGACATAAAATCTTCTTCATGGGTGAAGGACAGATATAAAATTCTTCCCCCTTTTGTATTTCTTGGAAGGTAGGGCAGCTGCATATATAAATATGATAGTTCCTAATCCCTAATTCATTTCCATGATTATGTATTTTCTAATGCAGATGTTATATTATTAAATATCTTCACAAGTAAAAATCCACATCGATATAATTTTTGTCCCATTGGTCCATATCAAATTAGCTATAAATGTGGTAACCACTAGGCACAATTGGCTATTTACTTTTATTAAAATTAAGTAAAATTTAAAATTCGGTTTTTTAGTTGCACTAGTCACATTTCAAGTACTTAGTAGGCACATGTGGCTAGCAGCTACCACATTGGACAGTGCAGATATGAATCATTTTCATTATTGCAGGAAGTTTTACTGGGCACTCTAAATATTAAATAACATAGTTCTTTCATTTGTAATACATTTCTCCCAAGCATATTGAGTTCTGTTCTTTTTACAAAGATTTTGTAAATTTGATTTCTCTCTTATCAGAATTTGTGGGCAGCACTGCTAAACTTTAGTGGTCATTTGCTCTTTGTATTATGTGCTCTTATTTCTAGTTTTGTTTTTCCCAGTTTTGTCATTTAATTTAGCTGAATTTCCTTTTCTTAAATTCTCCTTTCTATCTATTCCCTAGATCAAATTTTAATGAGTATCAAAATTACTTGGAGGGCTTGTTGAAATGCACATTGAAGCGTCCACCCCCGGAATTTCTGATTCAGAAAGTCTAGTATGAAGCCAGGTAATTTGCACTTCTATTGAATTGCCAGGATTTGCTAATGCTGCTGGTTTGGGGGCATCTACTTTGAGAACCACTGTCTATAGAAGGCTTCTACTTCCCTTCGCCTACTTTCCTGTTCACAGAGCTATTCTTCATATATTTCATTCAATATTTTTTCCATATAACTTATTTATTTCTTCCTCTGTTTATTTTTTAAATCATCATGTATTTTCCCCATTAACTTGAAGTCCATCCCCGTTTACTCTACCTAAGTCTCTGTATACCCTCTCTGTGCTCTCTTTTATCTTGCTTCCCCAGGAGACTTTCAAGATTTCATTTTTACAGATGTTTCTTTTTCTCTGTCCTCTGCTCTTGCATGATGGCTCTTGCAGGTGGCCCAACTGTGCCTTACTTTCTTTCACTGTAATGTGTCCTTGGGCATTAACATTTATTTTTACTAGTGGTTTACTTTTTTGGAGGCACTGTGGTGTCCCTGTACTCCAGACCAAAACCATGTTTCTTAACTGTGTTCTACACTTAAGTGACCTAGAAAGTGACAGTTATATAGTGTCTTTAGCTGTCTTCTATATAGAAGCAATAATATTTCTCTGTAGTTTAATGAAAATCTCTTAGCAGGTGATCAGCACACTCCCTGCTTTGTCACCTTTCTCATTAACAATCTTTTTCTGCAGCCCAGGTCTCCACTGTCTCCAACTTTCACTGAATGGCTCATATTTAATCATCTTTTAAAAGCAATGCCACAGTATCTCCATTTTGTTTCTAAAGTCTTGACCCTTTTTCTACTTGTATAGTCTCGAAAAACTTTTTGTTTTGCTATTGAATTGGAACTTACGTCAAGCTTTTTACTTCCCAGCATTTGAATTACTACGTATGTGTACCCTGGATTCGTTCCAATTGAATTAATAAGCAGATCTCAATTTTATTTCTTTCTAGACTGTAACTTTCATCCCCTGTGGAGTAACTCTTCAGGAAGAGCCTAGTATTGTTAAAGAGGGGCTTCTAGAGTTAGAACAACTGTTTTCACATCCTGCCTCTGTTTCTCATTTTTCTCACCCACACTGTAGGCTAATGTTAGCATCTATCTTATAGAATCACTGAGAAGAATAAATGAAAGAAGGTACTTTTCAGAATGCCTGGATCATGGTAAATATTAAATCTTATTGTGTTAATCATATTTTCACATGGGAGAAGCTATCTTTCTCTCTCCTTCTCTTCTTTTACCTTGCAGAAAATGCACATTAGCAGACAAATTCACAATAAAGATTTTCCAAATCTTTATTTTACTGCTTTATTATCTTTTGCCTTTTATTCATCTGTTCCAACTTGAAAGCCTTTACCTTCTTTTCTCATTTGCCATTTACCGCTGATACAAAACAAGACAAAACAACAAGAAAATAAGAACACAAACACAACAACAGTCATCCCAGCACTTTCTAACTTTCACCATGTCAAATGTTCTTAAAGTTTTGTTTTTTTTTTAAATCACAAAAACAGTCCACACCAGTCAGGACATCGACTACTGTTATCTTTGTTATCACTGAGAGAAATAAGTATGGCAGGAATTGCTGTGCCTCTTTTACAGATTTGAGAAGTCAGACCCATGTGATGGATATGACTTAGCAATGATGACACAGCCATATGGTGAAAACAGGGCTGCCGTTCAGGGCTGTGTGCTGCAGGAGGGCACCATGGCTAAAGGGATGCCTCCACCTTGAGGACATCACTGATCTGTCTTTATATTAGGGCAGTTTCTAGCACAGTGTCTTCAGGAGAGGCTCCTATTTTCCATTTGCCCAAAGGTACCATATGGGCTCTCATTGGCTAACAAAATTCAACACACATAATCTGCTTCATAATTTATTTATTCTGTAGTCACCATTATGCACAATAGAGATTACTTTTTTCTCTTTTCTAAATCCCTTTTATCTTCATATCCTTTTATCACTCTTTTTCCCCTTCAACAACCCATCTGTTTTTCTTTTTACAATATAGAAAAAGTAAACTATATAATTCAGTTAGGAAGACAAGATGAAAGCATGTAAAGCTGTTGAAAAGCCAGGTGACCATTATTACATGTGATTACATTCTAGACTATGTGGGATGACTAATATATTATAAATGGGAAGGTATAATTTAGGGAGCTTTATTTGTTAATGTGAGATAGATTGAAGTTGATAGCCACTCAGGCTGCTGCAGGTGTTTTAGCAGGGGGCCGTGAGATCCTGAGCCGTCATACCACAAGGTCATAATGGAGATAATTGGCTTTGTGTAAGAGGCCCACTGAAGAAGCTAATTGCAGAAGTTTGTAGTTGGATCAGATCCTAACAGTCTAGTTGTAAGAGTAATACCTGGGTTTGAACCCTGACTCTGCTGCTTACTAATAACTTACCTCATATCTCCAAACCTCAGTTTCCCCATCTATTATATGAGTCTAACAATAGTATTGACCCTTGGGTGTCAGAATAGATGAGAAAAATGTAGGTAAACAGCTTAGCATAGCACCTAACACATTGAGACATTTAGTAAGTAGTAACTATTATGATTAGCATCTGTCATCATAATTAATTTTAGATGAATTAAACATTTAAATCTAAAGAGTTAAAATATAACAAAATCTAGAAGAAAATATATGGTTTTTAATTGCAGATCTATGAATGGAAAAGAATATTATAAATGATGAAAGACATTATAAAAGAGCATAGCAGTAAAACCTCATGAACAGAAAACAGAAAATAATGACTAAGTGGAAATATAATTGCAATGAAAAGTAACACATATGTAATATCATTAATATATAATGAGATTTTACAAATAAGTAGGAAAACTTAAATCAGGATAGGAATAAGGGCATGAATGGAAAAATTTTATGACACACATGCAAGCACAAAGGAAAAGGCAAAAGAAACGCATAAGGCCAAATAACATTCATAAGAAGATTAGTATAAAGGAGAGGAATAACATTATCTGTAATATTACCCCTCATTGATAATCACTGTTTAAATCTGATAGTCTCTTCCAGACATGTCCACATATATGTATACATATGCACATGTGCACACACACACACACACACTTTGCATCCTATCTACATTTTGCTTCATGTTTTCCGTTATTTCATGGTATATTTTTCATGTCTCAGAAAATTCTTTAAAGTGATTTTTGGGCTCTTTAGAGCATTAGTATATCAATCAGGTCTCTAGTTGAAGGTTCCTGAAACTCAACTTGATTTCATATATATATGAAATATATATATGCTACTCGTTTCAAGTAACCAAAGCAGAGGAAAGACATGATGGAATTCTGGAAATGAGGGACTTTAACACCATCGATACTCACTCTTTTTTGGCTTACCTTTTCATGCCAGCATTTTTGGACAGGTTTTCCCTAGTGTGTCAAGGAACATGAGCACAAATAATTCCAGGCTAGCATCTTCATGTCTCCAAATTCAGGAAAGAAAATATCTTCCCTTCTAACTGTAATTAGAGGAACTCTAGGGAAAACCTCTGTTGGATATTTGGGTCACTCGCTTATTCCTGAATTAGTTATGTGGCCAGGGGTATAGGCTAACTAGCCTAGACTTTGTCAGTCCAGGGATGAGCTATGAGAGTCTGTTTATGAGAAGAAGATGATGGAAAGGTATCGGGCAGACAAAAACAATGATTGTCACGATATGAATGCCCCATAATTCATTTAGTCTTTTCTGCATTGATGGACATTAACGTTTTTCTAATATTCGATCTTATAATTAATATTATAATTATCCTTGTGCATGCAGCTTTATTGAAATTTGTATTGGTTTTCTTTTTTAGCATAATTTACTATAATTGGAATTATTTTGTTTAATCACAAGCACATATTTAAGGCTTTTAATACATAGAATGGAACTATATCTTTCATGTACTTAAAATTCAGCCATGTCTACTCAGAAATAATTAGAGAATAGAGAAGTCAAGAAAACAATAGTGGAGAAAGAGAATAAGAGAGGACAAGATTAAGAAGAATGAAATCTAGTTCTAGTTTAATAGCTTGGCTGCACTTACTGCAAAATCAATGACCTTATGCTCAGAAAGGAGCAACATGAGCTAGGATTATCTACTCCTGTTTTATCTCAGTTGTTCTCAGTGTTGGCATGCTTCTCATAGTGTGAGATTGTGCCTAGCTGAGCTTCATTATAATGATTAGACTTAGGTTTTCTTTTCTTGGTAAAATATGGACTCTAAATATATGCCAAACACTTCATCTATTATTTCACCAAAATAAACAGCAATCTGTTAAACATTAGATAAAAACTTGACTGGCTTATATTTAACCAAATCAGTATAATATATTTTGTGTGTGTGTGATTTAAGTAATTTCTCAAGGACAATTTTTAGTATGCCCTATTTTCACCTCTCACACCAACTCTAAAGGCCACCCCTCCCAAGTAAGAGGCAACTCTGCTGAATTGCTAAAGTTTTACTATCAAGTAATTTATACCAATTTATACTCCCAAAATAGGGTATGCAAAGGCACATTTCACCACATCTTTGCCTATTCTGGGTTAAAACTCTCTAAAGTTAATGGGCAAAATATGTAGTTAATGGAAAGAAAAAGAGCTATTTAACATAATTAACAAATACAAGGGTGGTCAGCCCCATTTCTTTTTTATGAAACTGGCAGTGAAACTGCCAGTAAATCACAACCCAACTTCTATAAATAAAAAGAAAATTGTTAATCTCTTCTCACCTGGAAACCTTGACTCAAGATAACAACAAAGCTGATTCATTTTTTATAGGGATCAGATCCTCAAAATACACCAGCATCTCATGGTGTAATGCTAGAATGATTTTAAAAATCTAGAAAAGATACGTTCCTCTAGTGTATTAGTGTGCCCAACCTTAGCTCATGTCCATCAAGGTACTTCCAGTGTGCTGGAAATTTTAGTATAATTTAATTTCCAAAGTCAAATTTGATTATACTCTAATTTTTCCCTAAAAAATTAATAAACTTTAGAAAGGTAATTATTTGACAGTGCAAATTGCTGACTTCAATCATGTGCATATCAATTACATTATAAAAATTCTCTTATAAGTTGGTGCACTCTAAAGTGGCATTCAGTAGCCACCCTTACCATTTGGAAAGGTTAGTTTGCTTTCCTGTAAAATTCTGTGTAGGGTCTAGAGTATGCTTTTAACATTTTGAGCACAACACTGGGGCATCCTTTCATTCGTATATGCCTCTAAATGGGCAATTATTTGGGGCGACACGGTGGTTTTGTTTCAACAGAATATTTAATGAACTTAAGTACATAATAATTCATTGTATTTGATAATTTAAAATACTAAAAGTAGAAAAGGCAAGGACTGATTTACAGTTGAAGTAGGATATGTTAATTTTCAGTTTACTCTTAAATATCACATATTTTGACAAAGTAGATAGTTTAATAAAGCTTAAATTAAATGAAATGGAGCAAACAACTCAAAGTTTTTCTAAAAAGAGACAAAGAAGAAAACAATTCCTCTTCTAACCCAGTCTACCTCTGTATCTCCCATCCCCAGTTCCAAACACACCTACCTTGTCAACAATCATTTGAATAAGGGAAGTACATTCTCTCTTTATGTTGGGAGGGTTTGATATTGGGTCAGGTCTCCCTGCCAAATATAGAGCTACACAGTTGTTAGATTGATCACGTGTTAAGAGATAACACCCAGGTAAGAAAAAACAAAAGCCTTTACTAGAGGAAAATGGATCAACTTTTTGGATAAAAGGAAGGGGCATGGAATTTTCTTGCTGAACTGATCAGGGAAAATTACTTGGGACTTCACTTTAGGAAGATTTATTATGACTTATTAGAAAATAATAAATGCTACTAAGAGCTACCACACACACTGAATGTTGAACAAGTGCTAGAATATATTCTATACACTTGAGTTTACTCATTTAAACTTCACAACAATCCTTTAAGGTAGGTTCTGTTGTTATCCCCATTTTACAGATGAGGATATTGACACTCAGTGGAGTTAAATAGATATACCAACTGCTAGTATTTTCTAACCCAGTTAGGCTGGATCCCTAGTCCAGTAACCGCTGGGTATCATTACCTCAATTAAGAAGAAGACAACTCCAGAGTTTTAAAGGTGAACTTTTGATTCTTAAGAAGGGGGAAGTTTTTCGAGAAAGGAATATGTATTGCTAGAGCTGGGGAGACTTTTGTTGAAATTTGAAGTTTATGACTGAGGGAAATAAAAACCTCTTTTTTGGGGAGAGGGTGAGGACATGATGAAGGTCAGGGCAATTGATTGCTTTGTGTTGTTTTGAGAGACCACTGTGTCCTCCAAGCTATTCTATAGACTGAAGATTAAGGATTATAATCTATAACAAATTAGGTTTTTGATAGATTTGTGGTTTGATAGAGATAGAGAAATATACTCTTATAAAGATCTAACCTGTTGAGGCACAAAACTGTCAACTTCTCAATCATAATATCTATTCTGTGAAAGACTTTTCAGTATCATGTCCTAAATAATTTTATCTTAAGTCAAGCTGAAAATCAGAAATGTCACCTTCTTACTCCTTAAATTAGTATCACAGAAGTAGTTGAGTTTAAAAATAAAAGATTTATCTAATAGCTCTCAAGGTTGCCACATGCTCCCCAATTATAGAATGCAGGCACTTCTGGAGTTTCCCTATATACCTAGTAATTTACTTATCTAATATTGCATAAATAAACCTTTCTCTTAAAGATTATACCATTTCCAAAAGTCACTTAAGTTTTCAGACATTCGAACACATGGCAAAGCCCACACTATTTGACTTAGTCGTGTAGCTGTTGGACATGCTGTTTTCATGATTTGCACTTTCTCTGAAAATTGTTTATCTAGAAAACAAATTATAATTCACAAATAGAAAATAATCTTTAGCATGGCTGTGTTCCAGTATAATTTTATTTATGAACACCGAAATTTGAATTTCATATAATTTTCATTTGTCACAAAATATCCTTTTTTCCCCAGTTATTAAAAGTGTAAGAACCATTCTTAGCTGTAGGCCTTACAAAAAAAGCAGTCGGCCAGATTTGGGCCATGGGCTATCATTTGCTGGCCCCTGTTCTAAGTCATAGTTTCTAATGTTTTTAAAATTATAAAATTTATAATTATATAAATTATGTCAGACTGATCAAATATTGATGATTTAATGACCTTTATGAAAAATTTAAATAACTTGATGCAATTCTTTGAGTTACAGAAGAAAATAATATGATGAGTGAAATAAAAGAAATGGTGAAAAAACAGCTAATAATGACAGTACTTAATTGGTATGCTTTCTGGTATTTATCTTTGTTCTTTGGATAATATGTACATTCCTATGATGAAGATGAGAATGTTATTTGACTATTTGAAAATTAATATTCTTACACTGACTTAAAAAAGCAAAATACTGGTAAGTTTACGTTATCTGTCTTTGTACTGAAAATTACCATGGAATGGTAGTCAGTGCTTTTGGAAAGTCAGGATTCTATAAAATATAATTTGAAAAACACAGGGACATATTTTTTAACTTCTTTTCTTTCAGTCTTCCTCCTGGGCATAATTGAGGACAATTGAAATACAGTCTTTAAATTTGTTAAGAATACTAGCAATTTCTAGAAAATAGAAATCAAATCAACTGGAAATTAGTCCTGTAATCACCAAGACTTCCTTTTTAATCAGTTTATCTTAGGTCAAATAGGTTCAAGTGACATATTCTTGCCTGTAGTATAACAGTGTCATTGACATTGGCTGTCTAATCAGTGATATAGTATTTTCTCTATCTTTCTCATAAAAATTCATCATCAGCAGTGGTCCAATTTGACTCTTTTGAAGTGACTCCTGAGGTGACTGATATGGAAAAATACACGAATAATTGAATAATTGTATGACCTTTTCAGTGTCTTCTCAGGTGAGTTACCAGAGGAGAAAGAGAGTATAGAACGATAACTTCTTTCTTAGCAAATTTTTTCACTAAGAGATCTAAGATTTTATACACACATACATAAAATATATGCAAAAATATGTGTGTACATATATTTTTAAAAATGCATTTATTCCTCCCCTGGATCTTACCTGAACATGTGTGGGTGTATGTGTGTGTGTGAGTGCATGCACGTGTGTCCATGCTTATTCAAATGCTAAGCATGGATTTTATGCAATGGCCTACAAAATTCTTTATAAATCAGAAGTTATCTAAAATACAATGCAAAAAAGTTAATAATTTATCACTGATCGTCATTAGACTCTTGCTATTCTGAAAGTCTGGGGATTTCAATTCAGAATAACCTTCAATTAACTGAAGAGTATTGCTCAGTGCTAGTGTCATGCAAATATGCATACCTAGAATGCGTCCATTACATTGAAAATCTTAACGTTGTTGAATAATTCCCTTGCTGCATTTTTACTTGCCATATTTGTAAAGACATAGTGGACTCTAATTTCTTAAGTATACTAAGTAGTCTATGAATATTAAATATGTGATGTGGATTTTTGTTTATCATGTTTGATTTTATGTTTGGGAAAACATAACTCACTTTTGTTATAGTTCTAACTACAGGTCTAGTTCTACAAACTTCTGATTTCCATCATCTTGACTACATTGATTATATGCACTTTGATCTTTACTTCATATTATATAAAAGTCAATATTTTGATCTATAAACACATCTGCTACTTGGATAGTAGTTCTTTTAGAACTGGCTCTCTTTCCAAGCACAGTTATGACACTGGGAATTGGTATCGTGTGCTCCTGTCAGCACTTCCCAGTCTTAAACCTTATGAAGAATTCAAAGAACTATGTGAAGGAAATACTCTTTTAATTCAACATTAGTGTATAGATTAAAATTGTGTTTGTGAGAAATTGCATGAAAAATTGGTCTTTGTTTTGTTTAAATATGCATTTATGTATTTCCTTCAATTCTGGAGTGTCAATATCAATTTTATTCTGTGATTGGATATTGCATGACCGCAGCCTGTATGTCAAATCATCAATTCATTGAAATTTGTGATCAATGTAACACAGATTTTTAAGATAAAATTTATAATAACCCATTGAGTTTGCTCTCTGTTATATATAGGGCACTCTAAGTATAAGAACTATTTTTTGAATGTAAAGGTTGTATATTCATGTGTTGCTTGGATTCCTAAAACTGAGAAGTTAGCCCTAAGAAGTATTAAAACACAAACAAAAAATTAAGAAAGAAAGAGATTATCAAGAGCGTCATAGCTAGTAAAAATTAAAAAGCAGCAGTATTAAATGAGGTCTTTGAGTGTGAAGTGAAATATCACAGAGATCCATTGCTTTACACCTGATGCGAAAAGAAATGAAGATATAAGAATGTGAGTTACAGCCTATACCTATATTATGTAGATACATTTAGGGGAAAAAGTCTAAAGGAGGTTTGCTTTAGCATAAATGTTCTAGTTATCTACTGCTCTTAACATTCTACTCATCAAGTAAACTAAAAGGGCAGCCTAGATTCAAGACAAGTAGAATAGACTCTGACCTTCAATGGAGAAATGACATGCACATGTGGAAAGGATGGAATTGATGAGCCATATTGGAGACAGCTAAGTAAATATTATTTAATGATATTTTCATATCTTGGATATCACTATCATGAGAACAAGAAACATTGAAATTAGTTTACATGGAAAATTTTACTCTCTTATCGCAAAATTAAAGTAATACATACAGACTTTGACCATTCATTTGATAAAGCACAATATGATGTAGGTATGATTTTTGGGGTTTCAAGTTGATGAAGCAGGCAGACCAGTTATCATTCTGGGGACACTTCCCAGTTTGGGGTTCCTGAGTATAGAGGGGCATTAGGAAGAGAGAATTCCCTACTGCTACTAAATCTGTTTGTTGCAGTATGAGATTGGGTCTAAAATGATATGACTTTGAGGAATATTACTAGATTATATAATTTTAAATGTTCCAAGAGGAAATTGTAGCAATAATCTTGTCCAATTCTTTCATCATACAGACAAAGATACTAAAGCTTAGAGAGCTTCGGTGACTTTGCTAAGATCTGTTTGCAGGTAATATGGATAGAATAGACTCTGGACTTGAATCTAAGTCTCTTAACTGTGAAGTTACTGCTTTTCCTATTATTCCATACATCAAAACTTCTTTGCAAAAGTCTGTGGTGTAAATTATCAATGTGGTAATCCATGTGGAAAGACTTTTTTCACCAAATAGTGAATGAGACTTTGTTGTTTCATTATATTTTCAGTGTTTTGGGATCTCTACAAGAGTGAAAATGTTTAGTCAACTTAACAAGAAGTATGGTAGTGAGTTATATATTAATAAGTGCCTATGGTCATCTGGGGAGGATCTGGTTTTGATGGGCCCTGAAGGTTATACAAGTTTGGCTCCACTCTGTAAGAATAACAGATATAAAATTACAACTACAAAATTAAGTACAGGGCTTTAAAAGAGGCATGTGTATAATTTAAGGAACCTCAAGCTCAAACTTCATCAGCCTCTGTTGGTGAATTAATTAGTTTAATTGAAATAACAGAGTTTTGGTAGGACTCTCGGAAGAAAGTTTTATTTCTCCAAAGTGTTGCTACTGAGCACAGCATAGGGTAAGCTTTTCTCTGGACTTAAAGTGATATCCTTGCAATATTTATAATGGTTTTCAAATGCAATCTTGCTTGTATGTATGAACATATACAAAGAAATCCAGGCTATACTTTCTAGCTCTAAGTAATATGAAACTTCCTCATATAGTGATTTAGACATGCAACTCTTCTTTTTAAAACCCTCCAGCCACCAACATTTAGGTAGGAATCAGTACTATTGACCCATGAAGGCTAAAGAATGATGCATTTGATTGGTACATCAAAGCAATCCTGTATATCTGTGTATTTTTATAAGTCATTGAATTATAAATTACCTGACCTCAGTTTCTCCACTTATAGTATGAGGATAAATGAGAATATTTAACACATCTGTTGAAAAATGGGTTGGTATAAGTGGAGGCTGATTGAAGTATTCAGAGAAATGATGCATATACAAAATATTGCTTTCCGGTCAGCATCCAGTGTTAGTATTCCACCCATGGAATGTATGTTAGGCATAGAGGGGGAAATAAAGGTAGTATTTTACATTACAGAGTGTTTTGAGATAGGCAAGACTGTTATTATGTTTCCCATTCTTGTGAAGAAAATCAGTTGCAGGATATGAACTTATTTCCCTGAAGTAACATAGCTGGGATTCAAGCCCAGGACTTAGGACACAAAGAGCAGCAGGCTTTTTATTATGCCACTCTGTACCTTCTGAGAGGCCAATGGAAGTTTATACCATCCCTACTGTCCTTCCCCACCTGGAAATGATTGCATTCCCAAGGTCTTGTAATTTAGCTTTCTGTTATGACTGCTTTTCTCTGGGTTATTTAATTAGAATCTGCAGCTTTTGGCAGGAAAATAGTCAACCAAGCATATTTCTAATAAGCAATGTCTTTAGGGGAGAGAGTCTAAGTGAGCAAATAGAAGAGAACGAATGCATGATAGTAGCTGCTAGAATATATTAGTTGCAGACAAATTTCAGTGGGAGTGTCAGTCACCATGAATTACATTTTTAAGTGAAGTGGCTGGAAAAACAAGAATGGGATGGAGCAAAGCACATACATCATGGCGCAGAAGATTTGGAATTCTCCCAGACCTGTCATCCTTTAATGGAGGACCTCTTAGGGGCAAAGCCAGGACCTGTGTTGATAGAATGATCTTGAGAAATGTTTTCCAAGGACACCTTTAAACATTCGTACTCAGACTTGATGTTTTGAAAGGCTTTTCTGTTAGATAAATAAGATCTTAAAGACAATAATTAATATATATCCCATATAAAAATAATCAAATGTAGTCTGATGGCTAATATCATTAAGCATTCTAAAGAGTTGAAAATTGCTGGAGAAGACTTAGTTTAGCTTTTAGAAAGAAATGTTACAAAAGATAAATGTTAAATACTAGGAGAAAAAAACAATGGTTTCATTGGTACTGACAACTATGGATTAAGAAGGCTTTCTACCCTTTTGTCTCAAAACGTCTCATTATTAGTAGTTGGTAAGCAGAGGGATGAGAAGTGATGAGTCTGTTGAGAAATGCCCTCAACAGGGAAAGTGAGGTCTTGCTATTTAGGATGATAACATCGATGTGATTCTTTATCATGTTGCCCCCTAGAACATTTCAGGTACAGTAAATAGTTGGTGACATGGTTCTCTGCATGACGTTGATGAGAAACTATTTTTTGATCTATTTTCCTTGAAGCCAATGGATTTCTCAAAATTAAGTTTTCTGCTGGCATGATTGCAATAATGTCTACTGGAGTTTAAAATTGTGCCTATTTTTTCAAGAACAAGTTGTAAATCCTGTTAAATTGTAGTGTCAAGCCCTTAGCTTGCATTGAAGTCAACAGCAGACTAGCTTTCAGCTAGGGAATGTGAGAGTATTTAGATCTCATTGTGCTGGAAAACATTTTTCTTAAGTGTAAACATTGGATGTATTACCCAGGGAGTTAAAATACATGCAGTTAAAGGGAACTGGATCTTTTCAATCTGTCAAATTATGTGTGTTTGCTTCTTAATCATTATCATGAAACCGTTCTATGGGACTACTTGAACCAAATTAGCTTTCAATTGGCATGCCATTATATAGGCAGGTCTAAACTATTAGAAAAAATATGATTCTGGCATGTACATTATATATGTGAACAATTTATTGGTGCATTTCTGTGGTCCAGCACTATGACAACCTATTAAACCCTAAAACTCTTGCCTCTCTATTTTTCTGTTATATTCACTTGTAAAATAACTCCAACCCAAATTAAATTCAACTATCTACCTGCCCCCCACCTTCACCTAAGTGGTTCAGCATTACTGAAATAAATCACACTGCCCTTCTGACTTAATCTTTATAATTCCATATATTCAATGGACATGCAATGGTGTCACATAATCCTATTAATACTTCTCTAGGACATTCACTTTACCATGCTCTGAGATATTATTTTGCCCATTCTCTTCCATTTTTAAACTTCTAACTCTCTTTCCACACCATTCACACTCAGCTGTGAAATGCTCAACTTAACCTTCCCTTCCAGTTATTTTTAAAAATGATGTATTGGGGGCTGGGTGCAGTGGCTCATACCTGTAATTCTAACACTCTGGGAGGCCAAGGTGGGAGGATTGCTTGAGGCTAGGAGTTTGAGACCAGCCTGAGCAAGAGCAAGACACCCATCTTTACCAAAAATAGAAAAATTAGCCATGTGTGATGGCGCACACCTGTAGTCCCTGCTATTCAGGAGGCTGAAGCAGGAGAATAACTTTAGCCCAGGAGGAGTTTGTGGTTGCAGGGAGCTCTGATAATGCCACTGCACTCCAGCCTAGGTGAGAGAGTGAGACCCTATCTCAAAAAATAAATAAATAAATAAAAAGATGTAAAGATGTATTGGAATAGAGCAAGCTCACATTTCTGTCACTAAATTGACCACTCTTTACCATTATTTAGAATAGATGAACTCTGCTTTCTACTATCTATAGCCAACTCCAACAGTTATGTTTTCCAGCCCTTTCTCAAAGATTGCTCCTTCAACTGCCTCCCCTTCTATTAATACATCACCAATTTATCTCTCAATATGGGACCATTCCCGTGAGTGTACAAATATAGTTTTTTATCATGCATGTTACTGAGAATGTCCCCTCACCCTATGGCCCTATGACTTCACAAAAACATTCACCTACGAGTTATCTGTATTTTGTATCTTTGCTATCTCGCCTTCCATTGCCTCCTTAGCCAAAAACAATGAGGTTTTCATTCCTTGCAAAATGGTTTCATTAAAGTTGCTAATGAACACTGTGCTACCAAATCCATTGGTTGGTTCCCAGTTCTCATCTTTCCTGACCCTTTGTTTTATTTGACCCAGTTAACCACAAGTTTCATTTCAAAACTATTTATCCTACTTCATTAAGCCTTCCTCATTACTTCGTAATTTGCTGATTCCTTTTTTTCTGTTTGTTCTCATTATGTTGTAGTTCAAGGCCTCAATCCTGAGCCCTCCTCTCTATTTCCCTTCCATAGGTGACCACATTTAGTTCTTTGGCTTTGAATAATATCTATCTGTTGACGACTCCTAAATATATGTCTGCAGCTGAAATTTATGCTGTATCCTTTCCATCTGTATTACTTATCTATTGCTACATTAAAACATTATCCAAACCTTAGTGCCTTAAAACAACAATATCTATTATCTCACACTTTCTGTGGGTCAGTAATCTAGGCATGGATTAGCTGAGTCCTTTGGCTCAGGATCTCTCTCAAGGCTGCAATGAAAATATTGGTTGGGGCAGCAGTCATCTTAAGGTTTGATTGGGGCAGGATCGGATTCCAAGTTCACTCAGTGGTGGTTGGCAGGATTCAGTTCCTTGGAAGTTGAACCACCTGCATTTTCTTGCCATATTGGCTTTTCCACAAGGCAGCTTTCAGTATGGCTTCATCAAAGTGAGTATGCAAGAAAGTGTCAATAAAATGGAAGTCAGTGTTCTGGAACTTAATCTCAGCAGTAACATCCCATCACTACTGCCTTATTAGCAAGTGACGAGGTCCATCTCACACTCAAAGGTATGAGATTACACAAAGTCATAAATAGCAGGAGGCAGGGATCATATATGATATGATAAAGGCATCTCAAAGTACCTAAAAGAGAACAACTTCCTGACAACTTCCCAAACTCTCTATTCCCCCAGGCTTCCCCATGTTAGTTAATGGTAGCACAATACACCTCTGTTCTCTGGCCAAACCTAGGAGTGATTTTTGATTTCTCTTTTACTCACTACCCACACCCAATATGTTAGTAACTTCTACTATTGTTATCTCAAAATTATACACCCACTGATAACTTCCCATCATTATCTTTGTTAAAACTGCAGTTTAAGCCAATATCAATTGTTGTTTGAACTACTGAATTAGCCTACAACCTTACTAGTATCCTTTTTATCCTCCATTTTCTTCCATTATAGTCCATTCTTCACGTGGTAGTCAAGGCAAACTTTTAAAAAATGTATATTATCTTATTAGTGCCTGTATAATGTCCTAGGGCTGGTGTAACAAATCACCACAACGTGAGTAGCTTAAAACAGAAATGTACTCTCACAGTTCTGGAAGCTAGAAGTCCAAAATCAAGGTGTGAGTAAGGCAATGCTCTTTGTGAAAGCTCTAAGGATTATCCTTTCTTGCTTCTTCTTGGCTTCTAGTGGTTACCAGCAATTTTTGGCTTTCTTTGGCTTGTAGCTGCATCACTCCAATCTCTGCCACGATTGTCACTTTTCCTTCATCCTGGTGAGTGTCTGTTTGTCTCTTTTCTTATAAGGACACCAGTAATTGGATTTATGGCACATCCTAATCTGTCATGATAGCATCTTGATTACATCTGCAAATGCCTTCTTTCCAAATAAGATCACATATATAGGTACTCAGGGTTAGGACTTCAACATATCTTTTTGGATGACACAGTTTAGCCTACAACAGTCCACTGCTTTAAACTACAAATAGCTTTTCTCTACGAATAGAATAAAATATAAGCTGCTTACTCTAGTCAACAAACCACTACATGAATTGGCCCCAGTTTTTCATGGCTCTCCTATTTCTATTCTTCCCCTTATCTTATCTACTCCAACCACACTGGCTTTATTTCTCTTGTAGAACTACACCATGCTTGTTTCTGGTCTCATGGCCTTTTCATATCCCCTACCCTCTTCCTGGAATTCCCCCTCCCCCATATCCACATGTGACTGCCTCCTCTTCATGATTTAAATCCCAAATTATAGGCAACTTCTTGGAAAAATTAAAACAGTAACTTCTATACTCCATCACTCTCTACCCTCAGAATATATATTATTAATTGAAATATATTACTTATTTGTTTGCTTGCATTTTTCCTGGCAAGAATGCAAGCTTGATGAAGACAGGACATAGGTCTGTCTTGTCTGGGATGTCTCTAATACTCCAATATCTAGGACAGTGCATGGCATATGTTGGTCAATGAGTTTATATACCCATTACAACTTCAAAGAGCAAGATAATATGCAGATCAGCTAAGCAGATTCTGGGAAGTAGAATGCTAATTTTCTTCTGATCTGAACCTGTGGAGGTGGTAAGAATTGATGTGTAGTATTTCTAGATGTGGTGGGAAGAACAGTCAATCTTAGAAGTCAATTCTTAGAAGAACCCCAAGCAGGGAAAACTATATGCTAAGTGCTGGGATATTAAGAAGCAACCAGATCAAACAGGCATAAAGCAATTTATATTCTCTTTGAGGGGATAGTGAAGCTCCTGCGATAAAAGAGCCAGAGCCTCAGATAGTGAAAACCTTTGAGCTGAGTGACTATAGTCAATACCTAGTTGAAAACCACATAAATATCACATAGAAAGAATTTCAGTTCATGCACAGACTTTGCAAGCACACACTTTCAGGAGAAACAGTAGCATTGTCTGCAGGTGGATCTGGAAGATGGATCATTTATGTCGTTATTTGTGTATATATTAGTATCACATGTCTCAGAACTGTTTTATTTTGTTCTTGACTATGTAAAATATTGTCAGCAGAAAACATAGAGCCTAATTTTCTAGCTGCATGACCTTTGAAAAGGTAGTCTATTAAGGTTATTAAGTATGAAATGTCCAATTTCCTTAAGTACTAAGTTTGACAGTTGATATCTCTGAAATTTCACTTTACACTTCTTGTTTTATTTTTATTGTGAAGGTACATTCTTCATTCTTTCAAATTCATGCTTTGTCTTGTGATTATCTTTCACATTTTTTAGAGCAATTTTTGTGAAACTATGGATAAGTCAAAAATTCTTGTTATTTTCGAATATGAGTTCTGTCGTGGAAACCAATGCTGCACAGACAGCTCAAAATATCGACGAAGTGTTTGGGAAGGATGTGGTTAATGAACACACAGTATGTAGACGGTTTGAGAAGTTCCATTCTGGTGATTTTAATCTTCAAAATGAGCCACGTGGGCAACCTGAGACCAAGGTGGATGATGATGAGCTGAAAGCTGTAGTCAAAGTGAATCCATCTCAACCTATGCATGAATTAGCAGCAAGGTTTGATGTTACTATTCCAACAATATTGGACCATTTGAAACAAATTGGCAAGGTAAAGAAGCTGGATAGATGGGTACCACATGAATTAAATTAGCGTCAGAAGAGAAATCCTCTCAAAGCTTGCCTTTCTTTGTTGCCACGACATAAAGGTAAACCATTTCTACGCTGTATTGTTATGTGTGATGATAAAAGGATTCTTTTTGACAATCCCAAGTGTTCAGCACAATGGTTAGATAAAGATGAAGTGCTGAAACAGCAGTCCAAAACTGAATATTCATCACAAAAAAGATAATAGTGTCTAGAGGTCCAGTGCTGGTATTATCCATTACGGCTTCATGAAACCTGGACAATCGGTCACAGCAGATGTCTACTGCAACCCACTAGATGAGGATGCGTGTGATTAAGCCACCAAGATTGGTCAGTAGAGACAGGCCAATCCTCATGCAAGACAACGCTCAACCACATGTCACACAAACAACCCTGATCAAACTACAGAGGCTGGATTTGGAAACTCTGTCATCCATCATATTCGGCAGACCTTGTACCAACTGTCTACCACTTCTTCCAGGCTTTAGACCACTTCTTGCAAGGAAAAATATTCAATTCTCAATAAGCCGTTATCGTGAAAGGAAAACACCTTTCGCAATTTAATTGCCACTTGCTCTCTAGGCTTCTTCACTGCTGGCATTAACAAGCTACTGTTAAGATGGCAAAACTGTGATGATAGTTTAGGTGCATGCTTTGATTAATTGCACTGCTTCTTCTTTGAGATATAATAAAGTGAACTTTTGATTTGAAATTGGACATTTCATATTTAACAACCTAATACATAGACAATAGCATTTACCTGATTGATAATGTCTAGGGATTAATAAGATAGTACATGTCAAGTACTTAGATACATGCCAGGCACAGAGTAACTGCTCAACAAATGTTAACAGTTATTATTAATAGGCATTGAAAACAGAATGTGCAAATCAGGTATGAACTTGTAGGTGTGATATCACAATTATCTTCAAGTGGTAATAATAAACAAGAATATTCCTATTAGCTTACTGGCTTCTGAAATGTCGTACTAACTTCCTATTGGGGCTGTAAAAATTATCATGAACTTAGTGGTTCAAAACAACATAAATTTATTCTCTTAAAGTACTGAAGGTCAGAAGTATGAAATGAAATTTATGGGACTAAAATCAGGGTGTTAGCAGGGCTGGTTCTTCTGGGGTCTCCAGGGGAGAATTCATTACTTGCTTCTTCTAGCTTGTAGGGGTTACTGGAATTTCTTGGCTCACGGCTTTATCACTCTAATCTTCCGTCATCATATGGCCTTCTCCCTAACTGTGACACTCTTGCCGCCCTCTTAGGTTGGGCCCACCTCGTAATGTGGGATAATCTCCTTATCTCAAAATTCTTAACTGAATCATAACTGAGAAGTCACTTTTGCCATGTAAGGTAGCATGTTTACCAGTTCTGGAGATTGGGGCATGGACATCTTTAGGGGCCATTATTCTGTTTAGCACAAGTGCATTCACTGCCTTTTAATTAATAGGTATTTCGAAACAAATAAAACATTTTATCATTGCTTTTTGCTTTATAAGAGGATTCTATTGACCTATTGGCACATAGGACAAGTGCTTATAATTCTTTTCCTGGCAGCTTCAGTGGTTATATTCTCACTGAGTAACCCCAGGTGGCTATTAAGCACCGTTATAAAAGGTAACTAGTTTTGCTATGTTCCATGGCCTCAGAACTGATTTTTTTTTTGTCTGATAAAGCTAATTCTTCTGACTAGTGATTAAACTTGTGATCTGGGGGTACGAGCCATGCCACAGATCATTTGGCAACATCTGGTGACATTTTTGCTTGTGACAACTGGATGAAGATGTTACTGGTGTCTAGTGAATAAAGGCAATGGCTACTGCTAAACATCCTACCCTGAGCAAGAAAACCCATTACAACAAAGAATTATTTACCCCAAGATGTTAATAGCACCATGTTTGAGAAATCTTGTCATAGGGAACTTTAATACTATACTATTCCCTGGACCTTTGCTTTTCAAAGTGTGGTACATGGATCAGCTGCTTTAGCATCACGAGAGTTATCAGTCTCTTTGAAAGCTCCCCAAGTGATCCCAACATGCAGCCACGGCTGAAAATCACTGCCTTTGCTTTTCTCTGATTATCCTACCTCTTCACAAGTTGTTATGGCTGTGGGTTTATAAAGTGTAACTGGAAACAAAAAATTTTTTTAAAAATTCACCACATAAAACTAACATATACTGTAGCTCTTATTAACATAAAGATACTTTTTCTTAAAAGTTGCAATAAGTTTCATCAATGGGCTCAATTTTAAACACACAGAAATGTGATAAGGCTTAGGTTTATCCAACTATCTTAAATATATCAGCAGGAAGAACTCACAAAGGAGGGCAAATCCACTCAGCTGGTATCGTGTTTGCAGCCTGCAAGAGCAATGATGGAACATATTTGCTTTCCCTCCCTGGCTTTGCCACTTGCCTCATCCAATCTGCTGACTTCAGAACCCAAAAAGTTTCTTTGGTATGAGCTTTTGCAGCTGAATTACAGTGGAGGGCATGATGAATATGAAAGGCTAAGAAAGGTGAATTAGAAAAGTGGTAGATGGAAACTGTGTAGTGTTTTTATTTATGCTTTCTATTCCTGTGCACAGTGCACTTTCCATTTTAGCTAGTCAGGTTCATCCATTTACTGGATTTTTCTCCTGTCACCAAATAAGTATGAGTTGTATTGAATTTCACAGAATTTTTGGCAGCATATGAAACATTTCCATTTCCCCAATAATTCTCAGTAATTTAAGTTTGTAATTATGCGTAGTTAATTCAGTTGAGGCTATAGTTATCAGCACAGGCCTATAAATGTTCTGTTGCTTATAACAATAAAGGGTAATAGAGATCCAACTAAGCATCAATGTTTAATGCTAATCATACATTATCGTATTCGATTTTTGCAGGAATCCTCTGAGATGGCGACTATTCCTCTGACCATTTTACAGATGAAGGAAATGAGATATGGGGATGTTAAGTGTTAGTAATCTGTTAAAGTTTGCATAGCTAGTAAGAAGTTGAGCTGGGCTTCAAACACAGGCAGTTTTACTCCTGAACATATGCACTTAACGACCTTAATTGTATATTTCTTCAGGTCTATATTCACAGACAAGCATTAGCTAGTGCCAGGGATTTTCTAAGCTATAATTGGTTACATTAGGCAACTCTAGATTTTGCAGGAGATGATTCCATACATTTCATATGACCATGAGATGGAGGTTTTTTTTCTAGGAAGCTGTGTCCCAGCCATCATTCCCTTAAGATGTGTAGTTTCTCTGCATTTTCAAATCTGAGAAAAAGGTCCAGTATCTTAAAATATAGTTAGTTGTTCCTGTTGATGATAATGTGATGGAAATAGACTTTTTCTATGCATCTCTGCAATTCCACTGATCTCTTATCTAGCTGCCTTGACGGTGTCTTTACTTTGTTGCTCACATCGTTTCTGATTAAAACTCCATGATACTAAGCACTGACTAGAATACAAAATCTAACCCAAGGTAGTTTACAGTAATTTTTAAATTTCTTTTTAAAAATTTGATTGACTATTGACAAATTATAATTGTATATATTTATGGGATACAGAGTGATGCTATTATATATTTATACAATGTGGAATGATTGGATCAAATTAATTAACATATTTCTCATTTCAAATGCTTATCTTGTTTAAACTTTAAAAATACCTTCCTAATCTCAAGCACTTATTGACTAACTCGGTAATAATAAATGAAAGTGTTAAAGCATAATTTTCAAAAAAGATAGTCATGACTCTCAAAAAGATATAAAATGAACATGTGTCAAAGATTTTATTTACATCACTAATTAATGAGGGAACTGGAAGAGATGTTAAAACTGGCTCAAAAAAGCTGTCAAAAACCCACAAATTTACATGCAATAAAGGAATATTGAAATGAATTGACTACAACATGTCTATTTATAGGGCAACAATCAGTTGCATTTTGCCAGACACAAATAATATGCATTTCTACAGGCAAGAATTATTCTCTTTGCTGTTAGCTTTCTACATGTTCACTTTATCTTTACAAATTTGTAAAATAGCTTATTCAAAGACAAAGGTATGCACGCAGGATCAGATAATCCCCAGAGGCTCCAAGTTTCCATCAAAGGGATAGCCAATAATCTTTATTGCTCATTCTAGAATCTCAAATGTTTCCTTAAAGTTGTATCATGTGTATGCATTTATGGGCATATCTCTTCTACAGTATATATTCCATTCTTTGAATTATCCCATAAATACTTACTTAGGGCCTCTTATATACTTGGAACAGTTTAATGGGTATTATAAACAGACCATGAAATATTTGTGTGTGTGTGTGTGTGTGTGTGTGTATGTATGTGTAGGGGTGTGTGTCTATCTGTCCAGAATCAATTTTAATTAGATTCTTAGTGCCAACCTAGTGTTTTTAATAGCGACCCACTAAAGTGGATCTTATGGCTAAGAATAGTGGAACATTGTTGTAGTGAAAAAGTGTTTTGCATAATGTAGTTTATCAGGATGACTCTTGAATTTACAAATGTATATTTTTGACTTGTAGAATTAAAATTATAATAAATTATCCAGATTCTTAAAAAAATTGAGATAATTTGATTCTTTAAAACATTTTCTAAGGAAATTTTAAAGAGGTACAAATGTGAAAATCAGTTCATATTCTTTTTCCTTTTCAAATTAAAGAAGCATATAGCAATACAAAGGAGAATCAAAATCAGTATAATTATTTATAATAGCAAGATCATATGTTTTGATGTGCTATTAGTTTTTCCTAGTCATTTTCTATTGTCTATTTAATATTCATAATAAGGATCATGATCTCTATATAGCATTGTATTCTGCTTTTATCTCTTTCCATTTTATTGTGACTATTTTTCCAAGTGATTAATTTCAAAAGTATTTGTGAAGGCTAAATAATATTCTATCTTATAGATAATTCCTACAATTTCTTTTAATAGTCCTCTATATTAGTAAATAGAAAATTTAGTAATGTTTTGTTAAATATCTCTTTACATAAATCTCTGTCTGGATTAATGAATATTTAAGGTGGTATATTATTTACCAATTGTCTCATAACAAATTACCACAAATTTAGCAACTTAAAACTATACAAATATATTATTAGATAATTTCTGTGGGTCAGGAGTTTGGGCACAGTTTGGCTGGGTCCTCAGCTCAGGGTCTCACAAGGGTGAAATCAAGGTGTTGCCTGGGACTCAGAGCTCATCTGAAACTTGGGATCCTCTTCCAAGCTCTTCTGGTTGGCAGAATTCAGTTTCTTGTGGTTTTAGTACGGAGGCCCTCGGCTCCTAGAGGTTGCTTGCCATTCCCTACTGTGTGGCTCTGTCCACAATATGGCAGTTTCTTCTTGAAAGCAAACAGGAGATCATCTCTACTGCTTCATATTTTTCTGACTTCTGTCTCTGAACTCTAGAACTTCTTTTAAAGGACCACCTGATTAGGCTGGGCCCACCCAGGATAATCTCCCTTTTGATTAACTTAAAAGCACCTAATTAGTTATCTTAATTACACCTACAAAATCTCTTTACTTTTGTGATATAACTTAATCATGGGCGTGATATTCATCATACTTATAGACCCCACCATACTGAAGGAAATGAGATTCTACAGGGTGTTGACACAAGGGGGTGGGAATCTTGGGGGCCATCTCATAATTTCTTCTACCACAGATGGATTTTTAGAATCAGGATGATTGATTCACAGTGGTTAAATATTTTGAAGGCTATATATTGAGAAATTGCTTTCCAGTAAAATTTTACCAATATTCACTCTCAGTATCAATCAGATTATGAGCATGCTTGTTTAACTGTATCCAAATTAAGATAATAATCATTTGAATAACATTTGTTATCCTTTTTTCTCTTTAACTACATATATATGAATATAAAAATTATAAAACATAGCATTTTTTATTTGAAAAAAATACAAATTATTTTAGTATGTGTTTTTACTATTGAATTTGATGATTTTAATATTTAGGGACTATATATTGTATAAGTATTATCTATTCACTCAATTTATCCATTTTTTATGTCCATTCCCTTTGCTCATTTTCCCAAAAGTTTTGTAACAGTTCTTTATATTTTAAGGATACTGTTCTGTTGATATTTATGTTAGAAATATGTTTGTAGATTTATAATTTGACTTTTAACTTTTCTTCTAAAATTTTTACTTTTATGTTATAAAATTTGACATTTCTTTTAGGACTCCTTCTATTGTTTTTTGATGTGAAATCCCTCCTTATCTGGAGATTAGTTAAATAATAAACAATATTTTTGGAATTTTATGTTTTTCTAAAATATATGAGAACTCTTAAATCCGTCTTAGAATGTGATATGATGTATGATTTAACTTTATTTTTCCTCAAATAGTCATCTTTTTAAAGCATAATTTATATGTTCATTGGTATATACTTCCTTTATCATGTATTATTCTTATATATTCTATTGCAATATTATATATCTTTCACTGATATATCTATCAATTTTTGTTTTAGTATTATACTTTAACAAATCTAGAATTACAATGCATTTTAAAATCTTGTAGGGCAAGTTCTACTTAATTCCTCTTCTTTTTTCCTAAATTTCTCTCTTGTTTATTCTTCCATTTGAATTTTAGGCTTAAATTTATCGAGAAATGCAATAAAAATTCTATTTGGATTTTCACATAATATCGATTTGGTAAAATTTGACTTTTTTTTGCCAAAATTGAGAGAGACATCAATGTTTTCATCTTGGGACACATTATTTGTCTGAACTTGTAATGGAATAAAGTTTTATAAGTTTTTATAATCACAACCTACCAATAATGAAAATTTTACATTTCCCTTTTTCTAATATTGGTATTTATTGCCATTATTCTTACTTCCTGGTTCATTTCACTACCTAGGAATTCCAAATCAAAGCTAAATGACAGTAGTAACATTAACTCTCCTTGCCATCATTATTCTAGTTTTACAATGTTTATTAAATCTCTATATTAGTTTTAGTACTTTCTTTTTCTTTTGTCAGTTTTTTAAAAGTTTTCTATATTTTTATGACCATAACCATGATTTTCTCTTTCTTAGAACAAACTCTGTTCCTTGAAAGTTTAAAAGTACGAGTTTGTGTTATTTTCTGCAATTTTTCTTTTTCAGAATTTATAGTTTTGGGATTATACTTCAATAGCATTTTAAATGTTTAAATGCTTTTTGGTTTATTCATAATTGTCTTTTGTTTAATAATATTCCCAGAAAACCATCAATTCAGTAAAATTTATAAATTTGGTAAAATTAAAAGTATTCTCCATAATTTATGTCATTGTATATTTTATAAGCTTTTCTCACTTCTACTTTTGTTTATATCATTGCTCCTATTTTCTTAGTTGATTAGATAGGAGTTTGGTCCACTCTTTATAACACAAAACTGGTTATAACATTCTGTTTTTAAAACACTATTGTTTTCCCACCTGCTAAAGCATATGGTCAGGACTTCTTGAGAGTCCAGAAAGCCCCTCTTCTTACCAGATTCCTCTACAAGTTCTGAGCCTCACCTCATGCCACCCAGTAGGTGTGCCAATTATCCTGTAGTAACTGCTTTTACTGCTTCAGTCTATTGGTTTGCAGGGCATTCCACAGCATTTTATGCCAGGTTGCTTCACAGTAAATGCCACAGTGTTTAATTCTCAGGACAATATTTAAATAAGGAACACATGCATTTTGGACAAGGTTATTTGGCTGCTGAGTATTATATTCTTTATCACCTTGTAGGGAAATCTGTCAAGAACCATATGACTGCAGATTTTATTGACACCTTGGATTTTTAGTTAGATTATGAATTAGCTTTTGAAGATCAGTGTAGAACCTTAATATTTTCTTGTCAGTCAAACTCTAAAAGAATGACTGGTCTTCTGATTAAAATTGTGTTAAAAAAGAAAACAAAACAAGCAAAAGAAAACACAGAACTTTGGACCAATTTGTAAAAAATTAACTTAATGATTTAAAAGTCATTTTAGATGATGTAAACATATATGCCTCCTTACTCCCCAAATTACATTGAATAGATTGTCAAGTATTTAGCTTTATTTTCATGAGTTTTCTTTCCAAATGCACCATGCAATGTTTTTGTTCTACTTTACCTGTAATCGCCTGCTTATCATTTTTTAAACCCTTCCCACACTGGTCATTAATGAGCTCCTTCTTCTGCTTCCAAAGTCAGCCCAAATGTCATCTTTATCTGGGAATATTTTCATGACCTCTCTAGGCAGCATTGGGCACTTTCAGCAGATTCTTGAGAATTTATCTCTTATATAATAATATGTATCCTTCTGTTAAAATTGTTGATTTCCATGTCTCTGTTCCATGTGATCCTTGGCCATAGTGACCATTTCCCAATCATTTTGTATCTCACTACTTAGAACAGCATCTGAAACATAGTAGGTACTGAATAATTTTTTTTAGATAAATGTATAAATAATTTCATAATTGGTATTTGGTTTTCCTCAAGCAAATAGTCAAAGTTCATGGTGTAAAAAACAAATTTCCTTGTGACTAATTTTAAATATCATGCCTGTTAGTAACTTTCAGGTGCAGAGTCTCTAAGAGCCTCTGTTTACCCTCTCCATAGGGAACATGTCTCACAACTTTAACATGCATTGCTTTATGTAAATCGAACACACAGAAAAATACTTTATCAGTGTCATGCACAAACAGACACTTAATTTTTTATTAGAGTGGAAAATGGTTGCTTTAATCTTAAATATAGTAATGCCAAAACGTTAAGTATTAAATCAAATATAGTGAATCATTTCTTAGCATAGTTAATCATTACACACCAGCCAGGAGCGGAAAGGAAGCATGGGAAAAGAGCTAACATTTAAAATTGTCTGCAATTAAATGTCATTGTTAAACACTCTAGTAGTCACCATAAAGACACTTATTTAAGCCTTGTAAAACTTTGAAGTAGGTATTTGCTACTTCGATATGTTGGGGGAAATAGATAAAACATGAAATAAATATGGAAGGTACCTATGGCCATGCTTTGTAGATGAGAAAACTGGAGCTTATAAAGATGAAGTAACCTGCTTAACCTAACATACAGTAAGACTCCTAATACACTTTTTTCTCATTCTAAAACTCCTCTCTGCTTTAGAAGTAGAATAAAACAAATGAGCGCAGCTTCCCTCCATTTCACTTCCAAACTTACCTTTACATTCACCCATTTGTACTCTCTTTTCTGCCTGTAAAAGGAGATGTCTCAACTTCCCCATACTAATATCTCTTCCTTTGTAGATTCACCTTCTTCCTCCGGTTCTGCTTCTCCTTTGCTTCAGTTTACATATATGCTCTGGTTTCCCCCACCCTCAAATATAGGTATCCCTCAATTCCTCTACCCTCAATTGCAGACTCCACATTCTATCATTCAAAAACAAGCGAATGAAGCTTACTTTCCACCTTAGATTGTCCGACTATGCCCCATTTTTCTAATAAAAAGACTGACCATTATTACCAGCAGCATCTTAATTCTGATGCCAGTTTGTCTCTCTTTATCCATATAATACATAAATTCTCCCAATTGTGACCTTAAATATCCTGTTTGCTTCTTTGACTCAATTTTTTCCTGATTCACATCCCTCTATGGCCTTCTTACTTTTTCACCCTCTTAATTCACTTTGTCCCATAAATATCTATAGGTGCCAGAATTGAAAGTATGGGCTGCCTTCTCTTCTTCATCTGTACTTCTTTCCTGTTTTCCCTAATCCATGTCTTTAAATTCACTTACAATTACAATGTTGTTATCTTCCATCTCTCTACTGAGCTCCTGCCTAATATTTTTAATTAACTACATAACAATTTTAACAGGAGGTTCCACAGGCAATTTAAGCACAACATGTCCAAAATACAATTTTGTATATTCCTCCACCCTCACTGCCTAAAATATCTTCTGTATTTCCATATATTGGTAAATAGTACCATAATAGACCTAGTTTCTCAAACTGTACAGCTTGGATCCACTTTAGAAGTTTCCTTTAAATGCTAGTTTTTTGATATCACTAAGTTCTATTGATTCCCAGATCTATTCTATTCTCCCAGTATTCATTGCTACCACATTAAGGCAGACCTCTATCCTCTTATTTCTCTACCACTGCCTGCTAATTAGTTTCTTCTGCCTTCAATCTATGTTTTCTAAAACAGTTTAGAATGAATGTTCACTTAGAAGCATGCACTGGTTCTTCATTGTTTATACTGCAAAGGATCTTAGCATTGTGTGAAAGGGAGGCAGGTGAGAATTTCGGATGAGTCATCATGTATATTCTGGGGAATTCGATTCAATAAACATATTGTTTTCATGATTTAAGAAATAGGTGAAGAAAGGCAAGTTGCATGAAACATTCTCAGATGATGTAGCTAGACAGAACATGAGTGAAAAACATGATAGGGAATGAGGGAAAAGCCTCAACTTCTTAGCTAACACATTTTGCTTAGTAACACTGTACATTGACACCTTCAAATTCTGTCATTATAGCCCACAATCTGTGGTCTATTTACATTTATTCCAGAAACTTGCCATTTCACATCCCTGCTGTAATAGTTTCCTATTGCTCCTGTAACAAATTACCACAAACTTAGTGGCTTAAACAATCTGAAGTTGTTGTCTTACAATTCTGGAGACCAGAAGTCCAAAATGGGTCTTACTGGGCTGCATTCAAGTGTTTGGCATGCATGCTTTTCTTCTGGAGAATCTATGGGAGAATCTGTTTGCTTCGCTTTTCCAACTCATAGAGACCACAAACATTCCTTGGCTCATCACCTGCCCTTCCATCTTCAAAGTGCATCACTAAAACTCTGACCTTTGTTTCTATCCTTATATTTTCTCGCTCTGACTCTGATTTTTTCTATGGTCCTATTATAAAGATGTTTGTGATTACTTTGGGCACACCTGAATGAACATCTCCCATCTCAAAATCCTTAATCACATCTACACAGTCCCTTTCCTATGTAGGGTAGCATATATTCACAGGTTCCCGAGATGTCGACCTTGACATATTCGGTCGGGGGAGGAGACATTATTCTGCCTACTACCTTGACCATTTGACTAGTCCTTTGTCCTATACCAAACTTTTCCTTAGAAAGTCTCTCCATGACCCAGATGAAATGCTTCTTTCTCTGGAAGCCCTTTCCTATGACTTCACTGGACCCAACCTGGAGTAGAATTAATAGATTCCTCCCTCTACTCCCTAAGCACACTATACTCCCTACCAGTCTAATTAAATAGGTAAGAATTTGTTTCCTTTATTGGTCTATGTACATTTTTTATTAGATTGCATTGCATTGTGTTTGTGTCCCCACTGCATCGTGGCACAACATCTTGTAACTAGTATATGCTCAATAAGTGTTTACCAAATGATGAGTTTGTTTTTATTTTTAGTTGTTATGGGTACATAATAGTTGTATGTATTTATAGTGTACATGTGATGTTTCGGTACAGGCATACAATGTGAGTTAATCAAATCAGGATAGTTGGTGTATCCATCACTTCACACATTTATCATTTCTTTGTGTTAGGAACATTCCAATTCCGCTTTTTTAGTTATTTTAAAGTATACCCTAGCTTATTGTTGACTATAGTCACTCTGTTGTGTAATCAAATATTGTTCATTCTATTTAACTATCTAACTACATTTTGCCCCCATTAAACATCCCCACTTTATCCCCCCTCCCTGCGACCCTTCTTAGCCTCTGGTAGTCATCACTCTACTCACTGTCTCCATGAGGTCAATTGTTTTTAATATTTAGCTCCCACATATGAGTGAGGACATACAAGATTTGTCTTTCTGGGCTTGGGTTATTTCACTTAACATAATGTTCTCCAGTTCCATCCATGTTGTTGCAAATGGCAGAATTTCATTCTTTTTGTGGCTATTTAATATTCCATCATGTATATGTACCACAGTTTCTTTATTCATTCATCCATTGATGGATACTTAGGTTGATTCCAAATCTTGGCTATTGTGAATAGTGCTGCAAAAAGATAGGAGTACAGATATCTTTTCAGTATATACTGATTTACTTTCTTTTGGATATATACCCAGCACTGAGATTGCTTGGTCATATGGTAGCTCTATTTTCAGTTTTTTGAGGAACCTCCATACTCTTCTCCATAGTAGGTGCACTAATTTATATTCCCATCAACAGTGTACAAGTGTTCCCCTTTCTCTACATCCTTACCAGCACTCATTATTCCCTGTCTTTTTGATAAAAGCCATTTTAGCTGGGGCGAGATGATATCTCATTGCAGTTTTGATTTATATTTCTTTGGTGACTAATGATGTTGAGCAATTTTTCATATACTTATTGTCTATTTGTATGTCTTCTTTTGAGAAATGTCTATTCAGATACTTTGCCCATTTTACAATCAGATTATTCGAGTCTTTCCTATTGAGTTGTTGAAGCTCCTTACATATTCATTAGTCCCTTGTCAGATGGATAATTTACAAATATTTTCTCCCATTCTGTGGGTTGTCTCTTCTCTTTGTTGATTATTTCCTTTGCTGTGCAGAAGCATTTTAGCTTGATGTGATCCCATTTGTCCAATTTTCCTTCAATTGCCTGTGCTTTGGGGATACTACTCAAGAAGTCCTTGACCATACCAATGTCCTGAATGGTTTCCCTAACATTTTTTTTTTTTAGTAGTTTCAGAGTTTCAGGTCTTAGATTTAGGTCTTTAATCCATTTTGATTTGATTTTTTTATATGGCAAGAGATAGGGTCTAGTTTCATTCTTCTGTGTATGGATATCCAGTTTTCCTAGCACTATTTATCAAAGATATTGTGCTTTCCTCACTGCATGTTCTGTGCAACTTTGTTGAAGATAAGTTCACTGTAGATGTATGCATTTATTTCTGGATTCTCTATTCTGTTCCATTGGTCTATGTGTCTGTTTTTATGCCAGTACCATGGTGTTTTGGTTACTACAGCTCTATAGTATAATTTGAAGTAAGATAATGTGGTTTCTCCAGTTTTGCTATTTTTGCTTAGGATGGCTTTGGCTGTTCTGGGTCTTTTGTGGTTCCATATACATTTTAGGATTATTTTTTCTATTTCTGTGAAGAATTTCATTGATATTTTGATGAAGATTGCATTGAATGTGCAGATTGCTTTGGGTAGTATGGACATTTTTGCAATATCGATTCCTTCAATCCACAAGCATGGAATATCTTTCCATTTTTTCCTCTTCAATTTCTTTCATCAATGCTTTATAGTTATAGAGATCTTTCACTTCTTTGGTTAAATTTATTCCTAGATATTTTATTTTATTTACATCTATTGCAAATTTGAATATTTTCTTAGGTTTTTTTTCAGATTGTTTGCTGTTGGCATATAGAAATGCTATTGATTTTTGTATGTTGATTTTGTGTCCTGCATCTTTACTAAATTTATTTACCAGTTCTAATAGTTTTGGGGTGGAGTCTTTAGGTTTCTGTGGGTATAAGATCATATCATCTATAAACAAGGGTTATTTGAATTCTTGTGTTATTATTTGGATGTCCTTTATTTCTTTCTCTTGTCTGATTGCTCTAGCTAGAAATTCCAATAATATGTTGAATAACAGTGGTGAAAGTGGGAATCCTTGTCTTATTCCAGATCTTAGAGGAAAGACTCAGTTTTTCCCCATTCAGTATGATACTTGCTGCGGGTCTGTCATATATGGCTTTTATCATGTCGAGGTAAGTTCCTTCTATATCCAGTTTTTTTCAGTTTTTATCATGAAGAGATGTTGAATTTTATCACATGCTTTTTCAGCATTAATCGAAATGATCATATGGCTTTTTTTTCATGCTGTTGATATGAGGTATCATATTGATTGATTTTTGTATGGTGAAACTTCCTTGCATCCCTGGGATGAATCCCCCTTGATCATGATGAATAATTTTTTTCATGTGTTGTTGAATTTGGTTTGCTAGTATTTTGTTGATTATTTTTGCATCAATGTTCATCAGACATATTGGCCTATAGTTTTCTTTTTTTGTTGGCTCTTTGTCTGATTTCGATATCAGAGTGATCCAAGCCTTGTAGAATGAGTTTGGAAGTATTCCTTCCTCCTTGGTTTTTTGGAATAGTTTAAGTAGGATTGGTATTAATTCTTCTTAGAATGCTTTGAAAAATTCAGCAGTGAAGCCATTGGGTCCTGGGCTTTTCTTGAATGGGACACATTTTATTACTGCTTCTGTCTCATTACTTGTCATTAGTGTATTCAGGTTTTAGATTTCTTCCTGGTTCAATTTTGGTAGGTTGTGTGTACCTAGGAATTTATCCAATTCTTCTAAGTTTTCCAGTTTATTGGATATATTAGCTCTTAGTAGTCTTTAATGATCCTTTGGATTTCTGCAACATCAATCGTAATGTCTCCCTTTTCATCTCTGATTTTATTTATTTGGGTCTTGTCCCTTTTTTTCTTAGTCTGGCTAAAGGTGTGTCAACTTTATCTTTTTTTAAAAAAAACAACTTTTTGTTTTGTTTATCTTTTCTATTTTTTTGATTTAATTTTATTTATTCCTGCTCTGATCTTTATTATTTCTTTTCTTCTACTAATTTTGGGTTTGGTTTGCTCTTGTTTTTTTAGTTCTTTGAGATGTATCATTAGGTTGATTATTTGAAACTTTTCTACTTTTTTGATGTAGGCAGTTATTGCTATCAGCTTTCCTCTTATTGTGGCTTTTGCTTTATTCCACAGGTTTTGATATGTTGTGTTTTCATTTTCATTTGTTCTGAGAAATTTTAAATTTCCTTGTTAATTTCTTCATTGACTCACTGGTCATATTGAAGCTTATTGTTTAATTTCCATGTGTTTATATATTTTCCAATGTTCCTCTTGTTATTGATTTCTAGTTTTATCCCATTGTGGTCAGATAAAATATTCAGTATGATTTCAATTTTTTGTAATTTTTTAACACTTGTTTTGTGGGCTAACATGTGATCTATCCTTGAGTATTATCCATGAGCTGATAAGAAGAGCATGTATTCTGCAGCTGTTGGATGAAACATTCTGTAAATATCTATCAGGTCCATATGGTCTATAGTGCAGGTTAAGTCTAATATTTCTTTGTTGATTTTCTGTCTGGATGAGCTGTCCAATGCTGAAAGGGGAGTGTTGACGTCTCCCATGATTATTGTATTTGTGTCTATCTCTCTCTTTCACTCTGATAATATGTGCTTTATACTGGGAGCTCCAGTGTTGGGTGTATCCATATTTAGAATTGTTATATTCTCTTGCTGAATTGACCCCTTTATCATTGTATAATTACCTTCTTTGTCTCCTTTTACAGTTTTTGTCTTGAACTCTTTTTTGTCTGATAGAAGTATAGCTACTCCTGCTCTTTTTTGGTTTCCATTTGCATAGGATATCTTTTCTCATCCCTTCCGTTTAAGCCTATATGTATCTTTATAGGTGAACTGTGTCTCTTGCAGACAAGATATGGTTGGGTCCTGTTTTTTTAGTCCATTTAGCCACTCTCAATCTTCCTATTGAAGTGTTTAGTTTGTTCACATTCAATGTTATTATTGACAGGTAAGGATTTACTAATACCATGTTATTATTCTATTTCTGATTGTTCTGTGGTCCTCTCTTTCTTCCTTCCTGTCTTCATTTCTTAAAAGTGATTATCTCTGGTCATGTGGTCATGTGTATTAATTTCTTTTTATTACATTTTTTGTGTATCTGTTGCAGGCTTTTTTGATTTGAGGTTACCATGAGGCTTGCAAAAAACATTTTATAGTTATTTTAAGCATATGACAACTCTGTTTAGAAACAAATAAATAAAGAGAAATCTAACAGAAATTCTACCCTTTTAACTACATCCCTCCACACTTTTTCACTTTTTGTTTCCATCCACATCTTTTTGTACTATCTAGTTTTCAAAAAGATTTTTGATAGGTTTGTCTTTTAGTCTTCCTACTCAAGGTATAAGTGGTTTATACACTGTAATTATGGCAATTGAGTATTCTGTCTTTGTGTAATTACTGTTACCGGTTAGTTGTATACCTTCAGATGATTTCTTACTGTTCATTAACATTTTTTCATTCAGATTGAAGAATTCCTTTTTAGCATTTCTTGTAGGACGGGTCTGGTGTTGATGACATCCCTCAACTTTCATCTGTCTAGGAAAGTCTTTATTTCTGCTTCACATCTGAAGTGTATTTTTGTGGGATCTAATATTCTGGGGTTAAGTTTTTTTTTCCTTCAGCACTTTGAATATGTCGTGCCATTCTCTCCTGGCCTATAAGGCTTCCACTGAGAAGTCTGCTTCCAGATCTGTTGGAGCTCCTTTATATGTTATTTTAGTCTTTTTTCTTGTTCCCCTTAGGATCTTTTCTTTATCGGTGACCTTTGGGAGCTTGATTATTAAATGCCTTGAAGTAGTCTTGTTTGGGTTAAATCTGCTTGGTGTTCTATGACCTTCTTATACCTGAATATTGTTATCTTTCTCTAGGTTTAGAAAGTTCTGTGTTATTATTTCTCTGAATAAACTTTCCTCCCCAGTCTCTTTCACTGCCTCCTCTTTAAGGCCAATAACTTAGATTTGCCCTTTTGAGGCTATTTTCTAGACCTTGTAGGTGTGCTTATTCTTTTTTTTTTTTTTTTTCCGTTTTCTCTTCTGACTATGTATTTTCACATAGCCTGTTTTCAAGCTCACTAATTCTTTCTTCTGCTTGGTCAATTCTGCCATTGAGAGATTCTGATGCATTTCTTAGTTTATCAATGGAATTCTTAAGCTCCAGAATTTCTTTTTTTTTTAAATTTCAATCTGTTTGTTCAGTTTCTCTGATAGGCTTCTGAATTCCTTTTCTCTGTTGTCTTGAAGTTCACTGAGCTTCTTCAGGACAGCTATTTTGAATTCTTTGTCTGAAAGGTCACATATCTCCATCACTCTGGGATTGGTCATGGGTACCTTATTTAGTTCATTTGGTGAGGTTATGTTTTCATGGGTGTTCTCGATGCTTGTGGATGTTTGCCAGTGTCTGGACTTTGAAGAATTAGATATTTATATTAATCTTCACAATCTGGGCTTGTTTGAACCTCTCTTTCTTGAGACGGCTTTCCAGGTATTCAGAGGGAGTTGAGCATTGTCATCTAAGTCTTTGGCCACTGTAGTTGTATCAGTACTTGGAGTGCCCCAAGCCCAGTAATGACTCTTGCAGACTCCTGGTGGTACTGCCTTGGTGGACTTGGGTGAGATACAGGAGAATTCCCTGGATTGCCAAAGACTCTTTCTCTCTTCCATCACTCTCTGTGCTGGGCTGTTGGCATTTGGGGAGGAACAATGTGGGCTTAAGCCAGCCCAGTCTCACCCATGCACTGTGGTGACTGTTGCTTGGCTACCTCTGATATTTATTCAAAGCCCAAGGACTTTTTAGTCACCAGGTGGTGAATCCTGTCAGGACTGGGTCCTTTCCTTAAGGGAACCATGTTTTCTGGCCCAGGGTGGGTCCTGAAATGCCTTCCAGGAACTAAGGCCTAGACTCAGGGGTTTCAGGAGTCTGCTAGGTACTTTATTTTCCTGTGGCTGAGCTGGTACCCGAGTTGCAAAACAATGTCCTCTGACCTTTTCCCTTTTCTTTTCCCAAGTGGAGGAAGACCCCCTGAGCTGCACTACCTGTAGTTGAGGGGAGGGTGTGACACAGGCACTTGCCTGGCCACCACTGCTGGTGTCTCACTGGATCACATGCATCCCAAATCTACTGGCTCCAAGCCAGAACAGCCGCGGGAATTGCCCAAGAACTGCAGCCTTCGTGGCCCAACTGCTTTATGAATTTAGTCCAGGCCCCAGACTACTTTTTGTCGGCCTGTGGTGGGGCTAGCCAGAACTTGGGTTTGGGGGCAGAGTATTTCTCTCTGGCCAGGCTGTTCTAAGTGCTCCCTCCATAGGCACTGACAGAATTCTGCCCTGTGCTGTGTTCCCTTGTGCCAGTGTGGCCCTGGGCTTCAGTGCAAAGTGTCACAACCACTTTGCACTCTCTCCCCCAGGCACACAGATTCTCTCTCCACTCAACATGCTGGTGGGGCATTGCTGGGGATGGGGGAGGGGTGGGCTGATGTAGGCAAAGCGAGATTATCTTTTCTGTCTTCTTCGGTTCCTCTTTCCTTGATATAATATTAAAACAAGGTAGTATTATCGCTCTCCTGATTTTTGGTTCTTCTGAAGGTGTTCGTTTGCTTGGAGAGTTGTTGAATTTGCTGTTCACACAGAGGGACGATTGCTGGAGGTTTCTATGTGGCTATTTTGCTCCTCCCCATGATGAGTTTGAATGCCAAAATTGAACTGCATATAATAGCAGCCATAATGACGATGAGCAGTCCTCAATTGTATTTAATTCATTCACTTTTTTTCAGCTAACATTCACTGAGAATTAGAAATAAAGTTGAATAAAACACATATTCACCCTGCAGGGACTTCAAGTTGAGTAGAATAGAAAGATATAGAAGTAAAGACGTAAGCTGATAGTGTGAGGCATGATGTAAAGAAAGCTGGTATATAGAGAAGTTTCACAGGGAAAGGATGTGAATATTAACAATATTAATGAGTTAATTAGTAGTATTAATTAGTGTTTATTGATATAATAATTATAAATAACAACTGTAAAAACAACAATAACAGCAGCTTTCATTTATTGAATTCTTTCAATGTGCCCATGCTATTCTAGGTACTATGCTATATGTACTTTTATAATATTTATTTTGCAAATGAAGAAAATAGTCATAGAGAGGTTATTTGTCCTAAATTACTCAGCTGACAGGTGACAAAGGTGGGATAAGAACCCAGACAGACTTACTACTGTTACCTACCATGATATGCTCATTCTGCATAAGATTTAGTAGTAGTGTATGTGAAGCCAAGTGGTGAATGGTATTCTTGGCAGGAAACAGGCAAGTGATTTCAGATCCATCCATCCTGAAATTGAAGCCTCTTGAAATTAGTTCACCCAGGGTAGGAACTTCTCTGTGACAATAAGAAAATATGTGAGAACCTCAGTGAATGTTTATGTATGGTTTGTATTGCTATTTCTGGGTAACAATTTAAATGATACATTACTACAGCAAAGCTTGGATGTCTAGGCTAGACATATTAAATCTGTCTTTCAATTTAAGTTACAATAAATTTCTTCAAAGAGGTTTACAAAGATTATTATAGATTGACCAAGACATTAAGTCTGTGAAATGCTATGTAATTCTTTTTGTTTTCCCTAATACACATAGTTTCAGGAGATTCAATTAAGGATCTTGATGTTACCGAATTGATGCTTTCCAAACCAATTTAATTTTAAGAAATAGAATTGCAAACTAGGCTGAGTGCTTTTATAGAAATGAAATGATTAAGGAAGTAGTATTTTGAACAAGAGTAAAGTAATAAGATAGTTAAGCTGGAAGGTCTTGCAGTATATAGTTGGATCCTGGAGTTTCTTGGGCAGCGCTGATTAAACTCACACTGAGAGAGGAACTGATTCTCACCGCTAAGCTGAAGGCTGAAAACATCAACTTGAAGATTTCCTGCAACTCCAGTTAGTGTGGTGGCTGGGAAATGGGATTCAGGTTTTAGGAATGCATGACTCAGGATTGCACTTTAATGTGGCAGTTCGTCAAATCTGTCTAATGAATTGGCTCCTCGGACTACGTTTTGTTTATGTCTTTATGTGAACTCAAGGTCCTTGGTTAGAAAATGAAATGCGCTATTATCATTTAAAGGTGCTGGCATTAAAATAGCTTATTCTCAATGCTGTTTTACAAATTGACTGATTTTCTGACTAAAATGATGATGGTGACACTGCAAGTGAATGGATTTTGATTTTGTTTTGTGAATTAAAATGTGTTTTAACACACTTCTTTCAATGTTAGTAAATTAATCATTTAAAAATATTCTGAGGTACCTGAGGCTCTGGGAGAACAGAGAAAATGTGACCATCAAATCACCATTTCAGCTTCTTCATCTTTAATAAAGTCATAGTGATGAAAGCTAGATATGATCAGTCCTCAGAAGTCTTGCAAAGAAACTTGTCCTTTCATGGGATGACAATATATCTGAACTGTGTTCTCACTTGCCACTTTTTGAAATGCAGTCTTTCAGCTCTACAACTATAAAAGAAAAAGAAACTAGAGTGTTGGTTGCCAGGGGCTGGAAGGGGGTGGGGGAAATGTGGAGATGTTGGTCAAATGGTACAAATTTGCATTTATAAGATGAGTAAATTCTGAGGATCTAATGTACAGCATGGTGACTATAGTTAATAATACTGTATTATATACTTGAAATTTATTGAGAGTAGAAATCAAGTCTTTTTACCACACACAAAAATATGGTAACTATGTCAGGTGATTGATGTGTTAACTAACTTGATTGTGCTAATCATTTCACAATATATACATCTATCAAAGCATCCCATTGTAGACCTTAAACATATACAATTTTGTCAATTTCATCTCAATAAAGCTGGAAAAAAAGAGGGATGATTTTCTGAGGAAGACAGTGTTCACTAATTTAATTTCATATGAAATATTTCACCCTTTGGAAATCCAAACACTAGGCTGGTGTCCCTTCTAATATCCTTCTGAGAGCCTTGTATTTGGAAGAAATTATATATATTTTTTGTGGCTTGCCTTGGCAGTGTACATTCTTTTAACAGAGACAAAAATCATAAAATTCTCTTAAAGTATCTTTTAGAATTGTTTGAAAGAAAATTGTAAAATCACAAATCTTTGCAGGCATACAATTTATGATTTCATTCAACTGGAAAGAATGAATGAATAAAACCACACTCTTTGTTGCAGCATGGAACATTTAAAAATGTCAGTTTGGATAATTTATCTTAAAAATAAATTGTTAGTGAAATGTGAGCCAGGTGGGGTGGCTCACGCCTGTAATCCCAGCACCCTGGGAGGCCAGGGCAGCAGGATTGCTTGAGATCAGGAATTCGAGACCAGCCTGAGCAAGAGCAAGACCCCATCTCTACTAAAAAGAGAAAAATTAGCCAGGCTTCGTGGTTTGCACCTATAGTCTCAGCTACTTGGGAGGCTAAGGCAGGAGGATCCCTTCAGCCCAGGAGTTTGAGGTTCCTGTGAGCTATGGATGATGCCACCGTACTGTGCCTGGGACGATAGAACGAGATTCTGTCAGTCATAAATAAATAGATAACCTTTGACGGGATCGTTTCTACTTATTTAAATATAATTAGGGCCTCTAAATAAAGAGAAATCTTAAACCTTAAGTGAGCATAAGATTTTGAAGCATTTTTAGGGGCCTACGGAGACATAATTTTGGCATTACTGGTTTTGATTTAACTTAGGAATTATAACATATGGGAAAATATTATAGAGAGTCTGTTCATGTTCTTTCCTTTTATGTAATTCATTGCCCTGATCACGCTTGATCAAAGTCTTATAAAAATCTTATAATATTGCTATTATTTAAAAAATATTTACATCAGAACGGGCTCCACTTGTACTCACCATCAAACTGGTTCTAACTGATCAACACTAGGTTGATCACATGGCAGAAATACTCTCTAGGGATTAGGGGGATGGGGGGCAAATCAACAACTAAAGGACACGGGGAGCACTAAGCGGGGGGGTGGGGTGGGCGGGGGTGGGAAGGGCATGCCTTAAACCCGCACTTGGGTGAGGCAAAGGCATAAAGTGTAACTGTAGTGTTTGTACCCTCACAATACCCTGGAATAAAAAATATATATATATATATTTACATCTTTCTTTTTTTTTTTTTAATCTTTGCTTTAGGGAACAGCATTTAAAAGCCGGAAGATGAAAGCTCTGATTCCACACTTGATTCTCTTATATGCTACTTTTACTCAGAGTTTGAAGGTTGTGACCAAAAGAGGCTCTGGTAAGTAGTGTTCCTTTTTTTTTCTCATTTTTTATAGCTTAAAGTGATGATGTTACATTTATACATGTGCTGTTTGTGGGAAAGTTGGAAATTATAGGGATCCATATTGTGGGAATATTGTAAATATATGGGTAAATAGATGGAGCACACTCACAGGGAATGAGAAAAACAGGAGTGGGTTGGAAAGAATGCGGTTAATTTGTTAATTACTAGGAATTGGAATGGATTCAATACCCAAAGCTTGCATTTTGATTTCATTTTGTGGTATGATTTTCAACATTCTTTATAAAAAGTGCCATTTTAATTTTTTTCATGCAAATATTGTGGGTTTTTTTAATGTTAACTTTTACCATTACCATTTCAATGCCAGCTACACTTAGGAAAGATTCTTTTTAGGGTTGTACTCCAGCTGATTTGATGAATTACTTGGATATATTTAAAGAAAGCACTAGCATTGAAGAAAATGTTATGGGGAAACATTATAATATTATAGTAGGAAATATAGAGGCAAAGTAATTGCATAGTAATGAAAGGAACTGCTAAATACATTAATGTTGAAACTTATGAAAAACTTTACATGTGATCAGGCATCATGGTTTGCAATTGACTGTTGATATTTGGCGTTAGGGAAGTGTGTAAGAAAATTATATAAATACCGTTATCAACGTGGAGTTGTATCTTGTCTAATAAGTCACTAATAATATGAAGCCCTTGCTATACTCACATTGTATGTGGGGTTAGAGAATTTTTGAAGTTATAGATTTTAGGTATAAAGGAAGAAGAAGTGTAGTTGCTAGAATTAGAATGTGTTGTCTGTTAATTCCAGAGAGATAGTGGGAAAAAGATGAGATAATGTGCATGAGGCTGCAGTGTTGTGATAGTGAGAACTGTATAGACAAAAGCATCTTTGGAATTCAGAAAGAAAAGGGAACGAAAGGGCTGAGATGGGACTGTGAAGTGACCATCTCAGTTTCTTAGGTTAACGACGCTTCAAACTCATGTTGATGATATAATGAAAAAGGCTGCATGCAAAGGCAATAGAGAACAGCTCTACTCTCATGGACCCATCCTGGGGAGAAAGTCTTGGGAGAAATTGGGGAGGGCTTTGTGCATGGACAAAGGGTACTGAGACTATTGGTTCTAGAAAATTTTGATTATTATACAGCAGTTGCATCTGCCATTGATGTGGTTGTAGGCAGTGTGAAAAAGTAGTGTTTCTATGTCTGCATATTATTTCGTCTGTACTTCTTGGTGGATCTTTTTGAATGAGAGAAAACCCCAGGGCAGGATTATGATGTAGTGGTTTATATAATTTGAACGGATTACTGGCAAATAATGGATATCTTGATTTTTTTTTTCCATCCGGAACTTGCAAGTAAAATTGACCATAACCAAGAGAGTTAGAGTACATAGAAAGAAGAATAAATAATGATGAAAGCTGATAATTTTTACAACAGTGATGTTTTCTAGAATAGCAATTTATATTAAAAGCACTTAACATAGATATTTGAAACAGTAGCCATGTAGAAGAGAAACATCATCTCTATAAGTATTTAACAAAATGACAACATTTCATCCAAAATTGAAATATTGATCAAATCTTAAAAACTTCATTTTTCTGGTTATTACATAAAATCTGTTTTTTTTTTTAGTTCTTCTGTCTATGTCAGATCTATGATTTATTTTTTGAAATGCAAATGTGGCTTTTTTCATCATCCAACAGTAGTGGCAGGTCCATTCTGTATCAACTTTAATTTGGGGGACAGTTTTATCAAATCAGGACTTCCTAGCTCTGAGAAAAGTCCCATGTTTGAGAAGCATGGGGGGAAAGCTAGAAACATGAGGCAGTTGGAAAATTTCCATATCTTCTGCTTAGAGACCCGAGAAAACTCAATGACCTGTCTCAAATTCAGTTTTTATTTTAATGATATAATTATTTTAGTGGAGTGGTAATAAAATGCTGTCCTAAATTAGGCAGAAGTTCTGAGACCTTGTTCTCTTCAATTTATGAATACAGTTGTCACATAACTACTTAACACCTCCCAAACCAAATGTATTTTCTATATAAAAATGACAAATAAGGCAAGTACTGGGATTTTGCAGCATGCTTGATTTGTTTCATTTCTGTGTGATGTGAATTACGATAGTTTCCTGCAGTGTCTATGTTAAAACCCAGATGGATGGAAGCTTGTTTGTGAGATTTTTGGATATTAAGTGTTCAATTTGGGAATAAATAATATTATTTTATCCATATACTTTCATGGCTTGCACTCATTTAAGTTGATTTCTTTTACCATAGCACCTGCATTTCAGAGAAGCAGATATTTAGCTTACTAAATAGCATCATTGTTGATCTCCATACATCAAGTAGAAAAAGAGTGTATTTGGCATCTTCTCCTTAAAAGATTAATGGCTCAATCTTCATGCCCGGCCCAACCTATAAAACCAGAAGCACCGAGGCCAGGGAATAAAAATCAATTTTTGATGTTTGATTTTGCATATTAACTGAGAGGGCTACATATCTTTGTTTTTTTCTTGTATCACTAAATTCTCTTTTTATTCTATATTTTATTAATCTTTTTGACAGTTTGATAAATGTGATTCAAAACCCAATGCATTTAATGTGTATTTTACTAGAATATTATTTTAATTCACTGTGACCACTAGAAAACCATAACTAGATATTTTAATGATTAAGAACATATAAAAGTTATAATACACAGAAATATTGAATTTTTTAGGCGTGTTAATTGTGTAGAGTGTTTACTTTGGATTAACACACATGGTCATTCCATAAAAATGTAGAAGTAGATATTTGTTTCTCATTAACAGAACTAATTTGAAAGTAATAGGCTCTCTTATTACACAAGGTGGAGATGCATTATTTTTATCACCTTGGCTTACACCCCCATTGCTATTAATTTAAAGAACAAATGAAACATAATAAGGTAGTTATATCATTATAACATCCTTGATTGAAATATTAAAAATACGACTTTGTGATGTTTTGTTTTAAATATCACTTTAGATATGTACTATATGTTATGACAATTAAGGATTGAATCTCCTTTCTCAGGTAATGTCCTAAAGTTGTGCCTATATTTAGAATCAAGGCCTTTAATATCTGTGGAAGCAGATATTCAGCCCTTGTTACACAATAGATTTTCTCCTAGAACAATTTTATACCTTTTTTTTTAGTTTTTATAAGCAGCACTTGAAGAAAGTGGCAAAGACTACCAACATTACCGATCCCCCTCAAGTGTGTCAAGTGTTATAGCAATTCAGTAAGTAAACATTTGAGTTGCTGTCATTTTTAGGATTCTGTACAAAAACCACATGTAAAACATAGGCTTCCTTGAAGAATCTTTGTATCTAAACCAGTTTAGAAAATTTAGCTTAACGTTCTCATTTACTTCTTCCTTCCTCCCTTTCTTCCATCCATCCTCTCTCCCTGCCTCTCTTCCTTGCTTCCGCCCTTCCTTCTTTTTTAGTGTATTTGTCTGTAAATAAAAAAAAAATTATTTTGATATTCCCACTGTGTCTTGGTAGAACTTTTAAAACTATTAAAATGTTGTCATTACTTTGTCTGAATGGTTAAAGTCCACAAAATGCTGTATCTTAACAAGATCATTCAAAGAGATTAGTATGATCTCTTTAACAATGGCTATTCTTAAATATTTTAAAAAATTTTGTGTAACTAAGAGAATCTGTAGTAAGGTGTAGGAGTAGGGAAATTATTTAAACTATCGAAGGACTATTATGAACAAAGTATGACTAGTGCACTTTGGGGGGCCTAAAGTGTGAGTCGTGATTCGGTTGAAGAGTTTGGGACACTAAAGAGAAATAAAGCTAGAGGGGTCTGGGTGTAGAAATTAAGGAAGAGAAGGGGGTCCACAATGATTGACCTTTCATCTGCTTCTCTTTGCTTTCAAATCCATCCCCAGAATATAAGATGGTGAGTGCAAGAGCAATGATTAATGTACACTTATAATCTCTACAGTGCCAATGGTGGTGTTTCAGAGTCAGGGTTCAAGTAAATGTCTTGATGAATTAATGACTACATGAATGAGTGAGTGAGTGCTTTAATGTTCAGGCTGGGTTGTATCAGTGAGGATGCTACGGTACCAACACAGTATTAGAAAGATAAAGGTAAAATAAAATAGAGGCATCTAATAAAAATGCTTTTTTCTTAAAGAGAAAACAGTATAATGTATAATATGAGACTACTGAAGCAAAAGATACAAACTCAGAATAAGCAATACCTAGGAAGTGTTAAGGGTTTAGATGAAGACAGTGAACCTTTACAAATGGTGAGTGTTTTCATGGACTTGAAATGCAGTTCAAAATCTGTTAGAAGGAAAGGAAAATGATTTTTCAAATATTTCTATATTGGAATTTTACTACATTTAGTGCTGCTTTAAAGAAGTACTAATGTCATTGTGGAGATGTTTTGGTTTTAATGATATTGTTCAATAATGGCCATTATGAAAAGGTTGTAGCTCATGATTGTTAATACAGAATAAATAAGCAAGTTACTTCAGTGTAGAAAAAAAGTATTCACAGTTATCAGAACATATAGAGAAGAATAAGTGGCTATATTACATAAACCAAAGAGTACATGTTATTCTAGAAGGGATTTAAGATATATAAAAGCTCCCTAAAGCAGCCAGCTATTAGAGAGTAAAAGGGTGACCATAGGGAGTTGATCTTCTCTTCATTCCAGAACCTGACAGGAGACACCTGTTTGTATAAAATGATTTAGATGCAATTCTTCTTGACAGCAAGAGGAAGGCAAGCCTCAAGAGGTTTTCCTAAACTCATGATTCTAGTCCCAAATAATTTATAAAAGACAAGAGTAAATAACCAAAGGCACAGTTTAGGTTCTAATCTTTGTGTTTGTTATCCATGGATCTTCATTTCTTTAAGTAAAAGAAATTATGCTACTGTGTAATGAAAGTGAGATTTAACTGAATAGGAATGAGAAAGTCTACTGAGGTACTTCCATCTCATGTCAACGTGATTTATGTGCATCAGCTCTCTTGGGCATTCCTGGAAGTCAATGAGCTTAATTCCACATGATTAAGAGACAACCTAGTCCCCCAGCATCTGCCTTTTATTATGTTACCATGTGTTTATTCTCAGTTTGTCAAATATGTCAAAAAGGATGAGCCATTTCTCGTTATTTTCCTTTGAGATAGCTTACAAGACCAAACTTATGAGGCTTTGTTTCTTTACTTTTTGAAGTAAAAAAAAAAAAAAAATGCACTTTAATTTTTCTTAGAAAAAAATTCCTTCTCTTCTATTTATTGTACTATTTATAAATTTTGAAATTAGATCTAGAGAAATCTTAATATTCATTTGAAATGATGTATTTAATTAAAGATTGTCTAACAAAAAATTGAACTTGTACCTAACAAGTAAAATAAAATTATCTAGTATCTTTGTTTACTAATCTAACATACCTATGAATTTCACCATAAACTTATCCATTCAGTTTTAGTTGTCCTTACAATTTTATGTACAGTTGGCACAGATCAATGTCAGTTGTAGAGAATGATACCTGGTTCATGGTGAGTTTACATGGAGAAGATAAAAGTCAATATGGATGAATCTTCCAAGTTGACTAAGATTTCAATAGGGGAGGAGAATATTTCAAGTTAATAAATATAGCAGTGTGGCAGTATATCATAATCGTACAAAAATATACTGTTCTTTATACTTGATGGAAGAGGTGAGGGATAGATGGCAACAGTATAGGAGCTAGTCAATGGTGGGCATTTTAAGTCTTGTTAAGAAAATGATGTTTATTGTAGAGATAGCACAGGGGTATCCACTGCTTGGACTAGAGGATGCACCCTGATCCATGCACACTCAACTTACAGATGATCCATAAGGTGGCTTAGAAATTATGGACACTGGTGTTTTAGTATCCTCTTGCTGCTTTTAAAAATTACCACAAACTTAGTGGCTTCAAGCAATAAAAATTTATTATGTTATACTTTTTGAAGTCAGATGTCTGAAATCTATTAGGCTGTGTTCCTTGTAGAGGCTCTAGGAGCAAATCCATTTTAGTGCCTTTTCTAGCTTCTAGTATGTGTCTGCATTCCTTGGCTCATGGTCCTGCATCACTCCAACTTCTGCTTCTATTGTTGTATTTCTTTCTCTGATTCTGACTCTCTTGGCTCCCTCTTTCCCTCATAAGGGCCCTTGTTATATTGTGCCTTCCCAGATAATGCAGGATAATCCCCCATTTTAAGATCCTTAATTTAATCAAATTTTCGAGGTACCTTTTGCCATGTAATGTAACATAATCACATGTTTCAGGGATAAGCACATGCACATCTTTCAGGAGTACATTATTCTGCCTACCACAACTGGTAATTAATTCAAACTGCCCATTGGATTGAATGGGAGACTAGAGAAAGTGTTGTCAGTCAGGAGCCAGGTGGGAATGGAGGAGGTAAGAACAGGGAAGTTGAAAACATTTGTTGAAGGGACCATGTGATCTATGGGAACAATTTTAAATTGAGAATCCATTGAGTTTCATGATCAATTAGATGTGGAAGGTTAGAAAGAAAGAGGTAAAGAAAATCATTCTGTAATGGGAGGATTGTGATGCCCTCAGTCATACTAAAGGTCCCCAAAGCACAGAAACTTGAACTGACCACTTATTTAAAGACAATAGTAACAAGGCCTTTGTGACTAAGCCGAAGCCCCCAAAGCAAATTGGGGATAGAATACGAAGGGTTTTGTCTGTCTTGCAAGGGATTTTGGATTTTATCTTTAAAATTTTTTGCTGAGACATATAATAACTTTGCAAGTCCTTTTAGTAGAAAATTCAGTCTGTGAGGTTAGGCCTCTGATTTGGTAGATGTATTCATTGTGGTGTCTTCTATATACCATAAAGTTGAAACTCCTTGCTATGTATGTGATGGTACTACACATATTTGTATGAGTCTGTCAGTAAAACTGCTTTCACAGGGAAAGGAAAACACACAATCAAGCTATATAGGGTCACACATAAGAATGCCATGCGTAAGTCTGATTTTAGACAGATTATACTCCCTATTGAAAAGACTGTGGCAGAATTCCAGAATGACAAGGGACTCAACAAAAATCATATTGAGACATATTGATGGCCTGAAAAGCAATCAAAGGGACTAAAAATATGTTTCTGAAGAAGAACATATAGGATAAGGTGAATTTTTAGAGAAGGATTGTGAAATAATTTGAGCAGAAGTTGTATTGAAGGTGTCACCAACTACAGAGAGGAGGAGTGGTAGTTTTTTTCATGGAGAGAGGATGGAATGCATTCAGTTCAGAACATAAGAGCTGTGGAAGTAACTAGAAATATTTAGCTAATGGATTTATTGGTCTGGAGTTGTATTAGTTTCCTGTGGCTTCTGTAATAAATTACCATAAACTGGGTGACTTAAAACAATAGAATTTTGTTCTTTTGCAGTTCTAGAGGCTAAAAGTCTGAAATCAAGGCATAAACAGGGCCACACTCCCTCTGAAGCCTCAATGAGAGAATCCTTCCTTGCCTCTTCCAGCTTCTGGCGGCTTCAGTTGTTTCTCGGTTTGTGGCTGCATCATCGCAATCCCTGCCACCATCTTCACATGGCCTTCTCCTCTGTGTCTTTAATCTCCCTCTGCCTTTTCTCTTATAAGGCATTTGTCATTGGATTTAGGATCCATTTGTATAAACCAAGATGATCTCATCTTGAGATCCTTAACCTTAATTATATCCACAAAGACATTTTATCCAAATAAGTTCACATTCACAGATCTGAGTGGACATCTGTCTTGAGAAACCACCATTCACATGAGAAAAGTCAAGGCAAGAGAGTATGGATTTTGAAATTGTCCTCATATTAAGAGCAGCACGATTGAATGAAATCATCTAGAGAAAGCATGCAGAGAGAGAGAGGAGGAAAAGGAAAGGGAAAGGGAAAATAATCAAGTGTCCTGTGGAACACTAATCTTGCAGAGGCTGGCAGAGAAAGAGCAACCCGTCTCTTAACTAAGGGAAAGTTAATAGAGGAAGAAAGAGAACTTAGTTCTCTCAGTTCCTGCAAACCAAGGGAGGAGAAAGTTTCAAAATGACAGAGAGAGTGTTAAATTCTTTGCAGAGTTGAGTCAGATAACTAAAAATAGGTCAAAATTCAGGAAAATGTAGAGGTGGAGAGAAAGGGGAATCTGAAAGAAGTTGATGTCAGACATTTTTTTAAAAAAGTATATATTATACAAAATCAGTATATTAAAGGCACTGTTTTTTTTTTTACAGTTTTATTTTAACTCTTTAGAAATTATGCTTTTTCTATTTAGGCAAAATAAACATAAAGCTTGGTTATCCATACTATGAAAAGAATTACACTATAGAAAAGATAAAATTTCATTAAATCAAAAATCATTTTATCTAGATTTGGAAAAAGTTTGCCGCAGACAAACCTCCTAAAGGCAGGGTAATAGCAATTTAATTTTCATTCCCTCACTTCATACAAACAGATAGCAAAGGTGGCTTACAAGTGTATTATAATTTGCCACAGTTAATTCTCATGTTAACTATGGTAAGTTGGGAGAATGTTTCTATAGACAGCTAATACTAACCTGCCAACTTTTGTCTACGGGGATGATCACAAAAAACCCATGCTTTCAGTCACTTTTTTTGAAGGGGTTTCACCTTCAAGAGGTGATGAGTATTATCAAACCCACATTACCACAAATTAAGAGACTTGGGTTTCAATACAGCTCTTAAAGAGCCTTGTTGATTGGGACAAGTCCCTGAACCTGTCACATCTTTGGTTTCCTTTTTCATAAAGTAACAGTTTTGAAAAAGAACATCCTCAGTAGAAATAATAATTCATCCTTTTGTTCATTTTGCAAATGTTTATTGAACACTTTCAATGCATACTCAGTATATAAGTGACACTTTTTTCTCTAACGTATTTTAATTTACATATTTGCAAATTGATTAAACACATTTAGATGGGCAGAGCTTGTGTACAGGGTACTTGATAGACATTGTTGGGTACATTTAATTGTAATGCTACACAGTATGTGCTATGACCACAGGGTGGAGGATGTTATCAGCTTAAGACAAAGGTTTGATTAAGAGAAAAATGTGATTTTTAGTTCTTGATAAAACTCATGTATATTATTACAAAGCTAAGTTAAAAATAAGATGCATTTCCTTACAGGTGGTGATGTATCTAGGTGAAATTTGGTTTGGCAGTTCAAAATAATAAACCATGTTTTAGTCTATTTTTGCTTATTTAAGGCAAATTTCCTTTTGTAGAGTTGTGGTCTCTTAAGACATCCATACAAGACACTTTGCAAGGAAAATATTGCCTTAAGGCAATGACAATGAATAACTTTGCCAAGTTTTAAAATCTCTGAGGGTTATATTTAAACATTTCTTTAAAAAATGTCAGTGAGCCTCTTGTGGGTATTCTCAACACTATCCAGTTGTCATTTATTAAAATATTTTACTAACTATACTAAAACATTTTCCATTTAGTTTTGCTACCTCAATTTCAGTAAAGTTCTGCCATTGGCATTTTACTTTGAGCTCTAAAAGCATATTTAGGTTACTTTGCATTCCACATATTATGTAAATATTTTGTTGGGAATGATAAAGGAAAATTATTTTTATCAACGATGAGAAAAAGGTTTTCATATTCTCGTGAATTAATTTTTTATCAAATACTTGTCTTATCAGAAAGGACAACTATCCGAAAAGAGAATCCTTCCAGTTTTTCATATAAATATGTTCCATAAAGTAATTGGACTCTCCAATGCCATCTTGTGGCTTTTCAGGATTGATGAATATGCAGTAATAAACACAGAACGCAGAGAGAAATTAAACATGGGAAGAAAACTTCCAATGAATTATTGCTCAGAGATTATTTTAATTGCTCCTCATATTTTCCAAACATTTAGGTTCTCTATTGCCTTAGGTTTTTAAACAAAGTATATAGATTTCTGCTATGTCTTGGGTTATTTTTATAATAGCAATTTTCACTGAGATTTTCTAAGAAAACAAAAAATATCGTATTTTTCATGATATTATCATCATGTCAATTTGTAGCCCTGTATTATCAGAATTCATTTTATGAAGGCAAGTACATTCATATAAAAGACTTATTAAAAAATTCTCTTTTAATATGTTGCTACCATTAAGGTCTTGTTATTTTAATAAGTCAGGTGTCACAAGGAGAAAAAGTCATTAAAGATTTTTCAGTTGCTCGGTAATATAAATAAGAGCTGCTGGTAGAAATATAGAAGTGAATAATGTATGAATAGATCTGTGTTTCATGGCTTATATTTTCCTGCTATTCTATGGAACTGGGCCTGGAATAGGAGATAGGAGGGCCTGAGGACAGTGAAGTTAAATGGAAAGCACTAGTCACCAGACAGAGTTATCTTGAAAAAGCAATTGTTCTTATCTCCATATCCCAAAAGAATGATATCCAAGAGAAATTCTTGTTTGACAATGTTTTGTTTTTAAAAAATAAAAAAAAAATCCAAAGGATCTTAGCTGTCATAAGTGCTTTTTCAAATAAAAATCATGTAACACACACACACAAGTATACACACAAACACACGCACACAAATACTAACATGCTAACAATTTTTTCAAATTTTGAAGCAAATCTCTGACTGTTTCCAGTTATGGGTATTCATATATAATATGTACAACTATACCTGTTTATGTTTGCTTCTTTTAGGGTTTTATGCATGGAAGCTCCTTCGTATTCTCATAGGACAAAGCAATATATTCTGTACATAAGTGTTAATAAGCATTTATTGAACTTCTCCTGTAAACTAAGTGCTTGATAACATTGTCATCAACTGTGCCTGGGTAGAAAAAAGGTTTAAATATTTAGATATTTGTTTGTAGAAATTTCCCTTTTGGATTCCTTATTTTTTAAAAAACAAAATTATGAGAAGTTTTAGTAAGAGAAACAAGGCAAAATGATTTATCTTTGTTAGGTTTGATCACTTCATTCTTAGTTTTCCATATCTGTGAATCTTATCCTGAAAATTGTTTATACAATTTCCCCATAACTTCGATATTGTTTTTTGGAAACATATGGAGTGCTTATTTTTGTAACTGCATGCTTTTTCACATTATGAAATCCATGTGTCTGTCATATCTTTTGAACTGATGATGCTATGGGCATTGTCCTTTCATATTCACTAGTCAGTTCTAGTTACTCTTTATATTTAGCAAATATTTTCCAGCAAAGCATATTGTAAACAAGCAACTAGACTGAATTCTCTGGGGGAATAAAAAAAATGAACAATCTACCATCTTTGCTATTAAATATCTTGCAAAAAACTAAGCGATATGAAACACACAAATGTAGTTAGTATCCTAGTACTGTTGTAACAAATTACCACAAACTTAGTGGCTTAAAACAACACAAATTTATTATCTTACAATTCTAGAGGTCAGAAGTCCTCAAACCCAGGTGTTGGCAGGGCTGCATTCCTTCAGCAGGCTCCAGGGGAGAATCTGTTTCCTTGCCTTTTCCAGCTTCTAGAAGCCACCTGTATTCTTATCTTTGGGCTCCTTCCTGAACTCAAATATAGCAGCATATCATCTTCCAATCTCTCTGACCTCTGCTTCCATTTTCATATCTCCTTCTTGACTCTGATCTGCTGCCTCTCTCCTGTAAGGATCCTTGTGATTACATTGGGCCCAATAGATTAATCTAGAATAATCTCTCTATCTCAAGATCCTTATCTTAATCACATATGCAAAGTCCCTTTTGCTATGTAAAGTAACATAGTCACAGGTTCCAGGAATTAGGACATGGACAACTTTAGAGGGTAATTATTTTGTCTGTCACAGAGGTGTACTAGAGAGTAGCTTTTGCATGAAAGAGTTTGATATGGCTGGAATACAAATTTATTTGGGCACAGTGTGGGTGAAAGGAGGAGGAAGAGTGTCAGGAAAAATGTGGCAAAAGGCAGATGGGAGCCAGATCACAAAGACTTCGTATGACATTACAAAAAATGCTGACACTATCCTGCAGGAAAATGTGAACCAGTGAAGAAACTGAGGCACAGCTTAGCAGAAGTAGCCTGACCAGATAGATTGGAAAGAGCTCTGAGATCAGAAGGTGGGAAATGAGGCCAGTGGTCTAGGCGAGAAAGTCATGAATTCAGGCAGTAACAGTGGGAGTAAAAGGAAAAGCAATAGACTTGGTTGCTAGTAACAACTAGGATTAATGAAAACTAATGGCTGGTTGTACAGTGGAGAGAGGGAGGTGGAGAGTGATTCCAACTGCTTTTATTAAGTTAAAAATTATCTTGAGAATTAATAGCTATTGTAGCATTTCTAGTCTATATTCTTCCTGGTCAAATATGTATCAGGGTTTCAAAATGTTGTATCTTTTGTTGTTTGCGTTCAGACTGACCCGTTGTACATCTGAAATAAAAATCTTGATTTGGGGCCAAGCCTCTCTCTGGTAGTAGATCTCTTCCACAGAACATCTTCCTAAAGTCAAATTTTCCTCCTCAGAGTTCGTTCAAGTGTCTTCTACCCTTGTGCTTATAATGGAAGATTGAGTCAATGAGTCTTCTTTTGATAATTTCAGTGAAACACCTCAAACTAATACATGGAGGGGCATTTTTTGAAGATGTCAAGATTCTTTTAAAATAAAATGCTAACTTATAGTTACATGCATATATATACACACACATACACACATATGCACATGTATACACTCAAATGTACACACAGTTAACTATTCACAAAATACTTTCATCAAGGATCTATTATATGTTAAATGCTGTGGATTCAAAAACAATTTGGATATGTGATTACTGCATTTTTAACATCTGTGTTTTATTTACCTATCTAAATAGTATAAGCTCACTGAGTATAAAAATATCTTATACATGTTTATATATATATGTGTATATATATGTCTTTTAGAATCACTGTGCTTAAAGGGATTGCATAATTAGTGCTCAATACATATTTGTATTTGATTTCTGGATTCAAGAACATTGAGGAATCTCATCACAGCACTCTGTATTTTCCCATTGATTTATGTGCGTGTGATAGCTATTTTCTGATATTGGAGACTCCTTGAGAAATGATCTCTGTATGGTTTAACTTTATTACCTTCACAAGCCCTCACCCGGGGCCTTGTACATAGCATTCCGTGACCAGGTTGTTACATGAGCAAATGAATGATATTAACATAGGTGAAATGAATAGTTTTATTGAAGTTTACATTTCTCTGAAAAGGAAGAATTAAAGTTTTATCTTTAGCTGTTGGGGTGACCTGACCATTCATGGTTATTGTATCTAATCCCCTGCTGGAATTTAAATAGCTGAAGCTGGAAGCACTGAGGCTACACTGGAAAGTGCATCTCAAGATGGCATTTCTTCTTTTGCTTCAAAGGGCAGTTTTTCAGTTACTTTATTATAATAGCTATTGGGCAGCTTTTCCTGCTTCTTATCCTTGGGAGATTTTTGGCATATGTATGTATATGTAGGTCATTCCATGAAGGAGTACTAGATGCACAAAAGGAATCCTTCACGGAAGGGTGCCTGGGAGGAGAGAGGCATGAGCCAAACCAGCTGCTCCATGCCTCCGTGTCTCCCAAGACAGATCGCAGGAAACCCTAGGAATGCTGGTGAATAGAAGTGTCCTACAACATTGGGGGTGTTTTATTTTAATTCAGAACATGAATTAGTTCAATTTGGCAACTTGCACATTCATTCTGCCACTCTGTAACTTACATGCCGCTCTGCAATGAACAGTGGTGACTTACTGTTCGTTTCAAAGGCATGTTTTTGCTTTCTTTGGGAGACGTACTTGGTTTGTTTTGTTCAGTTTTTAATGATACATGATTTTATTTTAAATTTCTTTGGAAACTGCTTTGTATCCTAGGGTTTCCAGCTTTCTATGAATTGAGAAGAGGTTATTACCTTTTAAGTTTTCAATTAGGAAAACAAAGCAAGTTTGGAACCTCCATTGGGATCTTGTAAACCCTCTCAAAGCATGTTCTGAATGAGACAATTTTTGTGCAACCAGCTCTAATTGTCTAAGATGAAACAATCTACAGAAGCTAATTGGACAGAATCTCATTCTGCAGCATGTATAGAGTCTATAAACAGTAATTTTGCTTCTTTGGTTTTTGTTTTTGTTTTGTTATTGTTGTTTTGCTTGGTCCACCTTTCCTTTCAGTACCTAGTATTTTTAGGGGAAATTTTTCTCAAATTTTAATTACATATTCTCTAATAAGATTCAGGTTGTACATACAGACCCTTCCCAAGCTCTGCATAAAATTTTCCTGAATTCTCAACCATTCTTTAGATCTAACATGGAATTAGTAAGCTATTGACAGCCTTGAATCTCCATGCACTTTACCTGGATGTGATCTTGAATTGTTTCAATTTCAATGTTGTATTCTGAATTGCAGATGGTAGGTAGAGAATAGTACTTATCACATTTCCTTTCTTATGATCACTACCTGAGTGATTACACTGTTGACATATTCTGAATTAGACAAGAACATATGCTCGACTAAATTGATGCCTCACATGGAAACTTGCATATAATGAATTTCATTTGTGCAGTTATTTTAATTTTTGATTACATCCTTTGGTTTTTGTTTTATGTTTTTTTATGCTTCCTCAAATCTGTTCCATCATGACTTAAAAATTAAGACTTCTCTGAAACTTGGAAATGTATTATGCATATTTCAAATGATCCTAACTGGAAGAAGCCAGACTCAGTATAATTAAGAAAAAAATATTTAACCTTTATAGATATATGCCATTAGTTCTCATATTCACCTTAAACTTGATTTTTAGTTTATAATCTTTAATAAGTGGAAAAAATAGAATCATACTGAAACCTTTCGGATGTTATCGGAAGGTTTTCAGGAAAGCCCCCTTGTATCAGATTATCTTCTCTACAGATCTTTTAGTGATGATTGATGACTCTGGAGGAAAACTCTCCATCAGATGGAAGGGAGGAGAGGAGTCCCAAGAAGGAGGCAGCTGAGAACACAGTGTAGGGAAAGCTTCTGAGGCAGAATATCAAGTAATACTTGAGGACAGAGTAGATGTGTCTTCCCACCTCTGTTTGCTGTGTCCAAGGCTACACTTTGCCATTATACAATGTTGTGATAAAATAAAGTAACCAATTCACCTCACAGCAGAATGAGGTAGGAATTATGAGGAAAAGGATGGAAAAATGCCAATGGATAATATGGCTTAAATCAAGCATATTTCTGTTGTGAAGAAACCTTGAGACAAAGTTCAGGAATGGGAAAAAGGATGTTAAAACCAGATGTTTTGGATTAAGGAAAACATGTAGATGCTGTTAGAAATAACATTTAAATGGGAACACTTAGTTCATGCTGCCATGTGGTTATGCCATACCATCTGTAAGTCAATGTTCAATGACAAATTATTAAAACCTATATTCAAACTAATGGTTAAATTTAATGTTGATGCCTACATCTCTGGGAATTGAAAGCATACAAAACTGAAGTCAACTTACAGTAATACATGAAGAGTTAATGAGAAACTGTTTTCCTGTGTATATGAATGTAAATGTGTGTTCTTCCATTTTATACAGATAATTTATGCATTCTTTATATGCTTTATATGATTATATGGTTACATATTTATATGCTATAATACTTGGAATGGTATTAAGACATATGCTTTTAATGTGAAAAAGTTAAATATTTTCTGAAAAACAAATTAGGTATTTATTGGCACCATCTAAATATGAGGTCTTTGAAATTTATATGTCATTTCGTAACCAAAAAGAGGTTATATTACCTTTTGTGATTACTATTTGTGGAAGGAGGAGGGTATTTATTTATCTACTATTATTGCTTTATCTCAGCATTTTGAAATCAATAGGTAGAATGCTTTTAGTTGCTGTTGTTTTTGCCTTTGAGTAGTCTGCTAAGTCATTATGGAGATAATAATTTTAAAGAAGTGTCTTATTTGAAAAACTATTTTGAGAATGCAAATGAAAAGAGTAAATCTCTTTTTTTATCAGGTTGTACAAACTCTTCTCAGGGTCTTACAGCTAGTATTTGCCTTTTTAGTGATTATTTGGAGTATGTTTAATTTAATTGGAACCTGTTAAGGATTTACGGAACTATATGAGATGGTTCTTTTCTTCAAAAAGTAGAAGATATGATAATTTTTTTCCATTTAACATCCATTCAACATATAATGTTTTGAGTTGTCTACTGTGTGCTACTGTTCTAGGCACTGGGGATAAAATGATAGATGCTTTTCTTGTACAGAGTACGACCTGGTGGGCTTAAATAAACAAGATAATTTCATAATACTTCATGCTATGAATAAAATAAAATAAATTAGTATGATAATGATTGGCAAAGCTAATTCCTTCAGAGAGGGTGGTCAGGAGAGGTCTCTTTGAGAAGGTATCATTTGAGTTGAAACTTGACTACAAAAAAAAGTGCGCAGTGAGAATGTGAGAACGGCTCATTTCAAGTGGAAGGAATAGTGAATGCCAAAACATGCAGTGGAAGCAAACAAGATGTGTTTAAGAAATAGAAAGACCGTCATTATGGCTGACAGGTAGCGACTAAGAATCATACAGTGAATCAAATAGTGAAGTTTTCAAAGGGTGGAAAGCAATGATTGGAGGGGTGAAGTAGAAAGAAATATTGGAGAATTATCTGTGGCCCTTAAGGTGATGGTTTGGAGTGTGCATTTTATTCTTAGTGTAATGTGAAACCACTGGAATACAGTGAATAGAAGAATGATAGGTTCCAATGTACTTTTTTCAAAGATTATTTTGGCTGTGGAGTAAGAGGCTATTTAAGTCAACCTAGCAATATATGACAATTACTAGGTTTTGGGTGGTAAGTGGAAGATAAATAGATAAAGACAGGTTTAGGTATAATTTGGAAGTAGAACCAAACAGAACTAGATGACAGACTGGATGAGGGGGATGAGGATTACATAAGGGATATATAATATATAAGGAACCATAGAAAACTTATAAGTTTGGGGAGCAACTGGGTTGATGTTGGGACTATTTACTGAGGTGGAGGCCAATTAGGGGAGGGAGAGGTTACTCTTTCAGAAATACAGTATTAAGTTTGAGATTCCCATGCAAACGTCTAGTGAATTTTTCAAGGTGTCTGCAGTCAGCTTAGTGAACAGGTCAAGACTGGATATCTAAATGGAATGAGTTATGGCCATGTCAGTAGTATTTAAAACGATTTGCCTGGATGACATTACTCAAGCTGGGTGCAAGTAGAAACAAAAAAATAGAGATTGTAGGATTAGGCCCTAGGATGCTCCAACATCTCAGTAGCTGGCAAAGAACTGAGATGAAAGAAAAATGAGATAGAAAATTTGAATGTGATTTCATGGGAGCCCAGAATGATTCAAGAATATGAAATCAAATATATTACATAGAGCCGAGAAGGGGAGTAAAATGAAGACAGAGTACTGCTCATTGGATTTAGACATTGTCAGTAATGAAAAGCAATGAATGAATATGACAGAAAAGTATAGAATAGTGTCTAGCTAGAGGTCAAGGAAGCCAGCCTTGAAGTCTTATTTGCAATATTGGTGTTATACTTCATCAAATTTACAATCTACTGAATGTAGCATGCTTGTGAATGTTAATAAATGCCATTAAATATCTAAAGGTGATCTTGGAAAAGCAAAGAGAAAGAAGCATAAAGATCAAACTATTTTAGGAGAAAAAAACTAGTTAGCATCAAATTAATTGAAATTTATTTCACAAACCCATATTTCTCCTACCCACTGTCCTATTAGATCTATTATGCAATGAAGAGCTGTGTTAATTATTCCTGCCACCTGCATCTAATGAAATTAGATGTGAAATTTCTGATAGGTACAGATGGCCATTTGAAAAAAGATCTATTCTTTTTTTCTATCAGCTGGTCAAATCTCATAAATTAGAAATGTTCAGACTATGAAATTAACCCCCAACCTTCTTCGCAAGTATAGATAATAAGCAAAAATGACAACTTCCTCAAGCTCAAATAAACTTGTTTTATTTAGATTTAGAGCTATAATAACATCCAGTTAAGTATACTACACTGACACATTGGGATTTAATACTCCCTTTGGTAGCCGTTTAACCTACTTGAATTATTTCAACTTAAATAATCGTATAACCCTCTCTCAATTTAGTTCAGTAAATTTTATGCAAATAAAGTTAAATCTCAGAATTCATATAAAATTAGAGCATAATATGGTATTTATTTGATGAATAATAAACTTACCAGTATTATAATGAAGTTCATAGAAAAGGTGTGACCAATTATAATTAGTAATGTGTCCCTTTGACAAGTTGTAAAGCATTATCCTGTTAAGAAAATTGAGAATATGTGGTAATGATGGCTAAAATCCTGTCACTGAACAGACTGCTGCCAATATTCTCAAGCTAAGGATTGTTGAAATCAGGATTTAGATTGCTATGGGAAGGTGCAGGCTGGATATTAGGAGTCCAGATAGAGATCCATATGGTCAGATAAAGGCAGGATGATGGAAAAGAAGCAAAGACATGGCTTATTTACCTGAGTTGGGGAGAGGAATGAAAAATAAGTAGAATGGGATACAATGATCATAAATTAGTACATTAAGCCTGCAGATGAGGAATACAATGTTTAAGAATATGTTCAGACCCACATATGTACCAAATGCAATAGACATCAGTCATCTCACTATTAAAATAGGGGCTGAGATATGCAAGGCTTAAGGTGACCACAAGGTAAGAGGAGAGCAGACACATATTAAGAATTCTTTAAAGAAGAGTGTTGAACAAAATAGTGTTGGACAAAATAATGTTGAAGCCCCGAATGTCAGAGGTCTTTTTTTGTAACTCCTCATATAAGGTGAAATAACTTAGTTAAGGTTGTTTAACTGGTTGTGTGGCCTGCTTAATTAGACCTTGAGATAGGGTGGTTCTCTTTGGATTAACTGTTTAAGAGAATTATTGTTAGATATATATATTACAGCCATGTGTTAGAATCTGATCTTTATGCATTACACCTTCTGCAGGATACCAGGGACAAAAGCAATTGTTGACTAAGTGACATATTTTAACTACACAGATCAGCAACAGTATAGTTATTACAGGAAAATTTATATATAAAGAAACTTCCATGTGTTCACATATTTAGGTTTTTTTTAGTTTTTACCACACAAAATCAAACAAGTTATGTATAGATGGTTCAGGCAAACACCCAACTGAATTTCAGAAATCAGAAAACACGACTTTACCCTTTCTTTTTAATTCAATTATGTTGATTAGTCAAGGAATCACTTTCTGATAAATAATTTTAGTATCATCTCTCTGAGTTTTGCAAAAGATATAATTTCAGTCAAATTTAACCGCATATTTTTGGATGTTTACCATTTCCTTCTTTTGAATACAAAAGATTTGGAATATATCATTACTTATTTTTTGCTTGTAATTAAAATGCCAATGTTAAAGTTGTGAAAATGCACATCTCTTTGATATTAGTAATTGTTTTATCCTTTAAAGAAACATGTATTCATTCTTTGATTTTACACATGTCTAGATTTGCTTAGGTAAATGTAGAAGTGCCTGCTTTTAGAGTTTGTACACAAGCTAATGTAGTTTAATATATTCATTTTAATATGTATAGGTATATGTTCATAAGTTGAAACGTAAAAAATGAAGGAAAAGCATATTACTTAAGATAAAACAAACAACTCAGTAGTTTGAAAGAGAAGCTTAGGGCTAATGCTATACATATAGTGTCATAACATTGTCATGACAGTCTCTGTTAAATGCCATATCCTCAGACATAATCACCCTAGTTACTCCACCAAGTATTAACCCTTCTTCCAACATATCATGTTACCCAGTTCCATTTTCTTCACATCACTCATAGCCCTTTGAAAGGATTTTCTTTATTCACATACTTGTTTAATGTTCCACTGTCCCCGTTAGAATGTAAGCTCAGATACAGCAGATGTTTTTCTTTCTTATTCACTCCTGTATCCCCAGCACCTAGAACAACGCACGGCATATGAAAGATGCTCAATAAACATCAATAAAATGAATGATTGAATAATAATTACATTTTTGCTTCATTCTATTTTTCATTTAAAAAATTTAAAAATTAAAAAAATTCAAGTCCCTTTCAATTGGTTTTAGCTCTTTCTTATGCATTCAACTCTTTTAACTTCCCTCTAAGCACTGCTCTCACTGCACCCCACAAAGTTTGATAAGTTGTGTTTTCATTGTCATTCAGTTCAAAAGATTTTTACATTTTTTGGACACTTCTTTTACCATGCATTATTTAGAAGTGTGTTATTTAATTTGAAACATTCGAAGATTTTCCAAATATCTATTGTTTATTTCTAGTTTAATTCCATTGTGGTCTGAGGAAATACATTGATGATTTCTATTCTTTTAAATATATTAAGGTGTGTTTTATTGCCCAGAATGTGGTCTATTTTGGTCAATGTTTTATGTGAGCTTGAGACAAATATGTATTCTGTTGTCATTAAATGGAGTATTCCGTAATGTCAATGAGATCAAAATGGTTGATAATGTGACTCAGGTCATCTATGTCCTTACTGATTTTCTGCCTCCTTGATTTATTACTTACTGACAAAGGGGATGTTTAAGTCTTCAGATATGATAGTGGACTTGCCTATTTTCAGTTCTATCAGTTTTGACTCATGTAGTTTGTTGCTCTATTGTTAGGTGGAGACATGTTTAGGACTGTGATGTCTTCTTGGGAAATTGATCCCTTCATTATTAATTAATGCATCTCTTTATTACTGATATTTTTTTCACATTTGGGAGTCTGAATCGTCTGAAATTAATACATTAAAAATATTAAATAAATTAAAACTCCAGCTTTTTTCCCCAAGCACTGTGCCATGCAGTAGCTTCTGATCTTATCTTGCCTCTTCCAGTGTGGAATCTCTGCCCTATGAGTGAGTTGGGGCACAGGTGATCAGGACCCCACTGTTCTTAATCTGTTTCATCTGTGATAGAGCTTCTCAATCTGCTGCACCTGTAGTAAAGGGATGGAGCTTGGTAGAGGGGGGGATTACCTCAATTTCTCAGTTGGATTCACAAGCAACCTCTTTGATTCAGAATTGGAAAGAATGAGAAATGTTGGTGGCCTGTTCCTCCCAGTGAGATATGAGAACCTTTGACTGGGAGGTGAAGAGAGAGGGTACTCCATCTTCTTGACCACACCTACATGCAATAAAGCTTCTGTCTAGCCGAGCTGGGGGGGAGGGTTGTAGGAGAGAGGAAGCAGGTCATGGCTCAAGTGCTACACACTCCCACTGTTCTTACCAAGTTTTAGTAAATTTTCTTGAATAAATGTTCCTTCATTTGCTATATGCCCCCAGGGAAATTTCCAAGTACTTTAAACGGTTGATTCTTTTGTTAATAGTTTCCCCAGTTTTGCTTGCTTTTTCTCTCCTCTTTGCATGCTTTGTAAAATTTTGGTGAAGGCTAGATATGTTGTATTAGGTACTAGGAACTGTGGTAAATAGGCCTTCTAGTATGAGGATTTATGTCAATCTGGGTAGTAGTTGTGGCGCTGTAGCTATAGGTGCCAAAAGCTCCAAATTTCTTTACTTTCCTTGTTTTTGTTTCCTCTCTTGACTTTAGTCTTCCCTAAGTACTCCTCTTCAAAGAGAGTCTGTTTTGCAACTCTTTCAATTGTAATCTACTGTTGTTATTCCGGATGCCGTTGGTGTGGTAGTATGGTATAGGGGAGGGAGAACATGCCATAATCTCGTGATTAAATCTTATTCTTTTATTGGACCTATTTCTCTGGGGTGTGACCTTCACAAGCATTGTTTCAGTGTCATAGCTTTTTACCTCTTCAATCCCCCTACTCTCTTCCTTGGCTCCATGTTCCCAAGCTCTTTCTTGGAAACTCTCACCCCTGTTGACTGTACTTTATTTTTTTCTAGACAGGATTGCTACAGGAGGCTAGGGTGGAAGAATAGCTTTCCTTCAGCAGAGATAAGGATCACAAAGTTTTTCCCCTAGAGATTAGACCTTTATCGTAGAAAAGGGTTTGAGCATGTTTCATAATGGTTACACTTTCTCTTCCCCTGTCAGAGCCATATGGGATCTTTTTAAAATCTTCACTGTGTGAATCCGGTGCGGTTCCAGAAGCTAAAGCTCACAAAAATTTGGCAGCCAGTGCAAGACTCTGGCCTCCAAGGAGGCTCTCACTCTTAGGCCAGTCTACTCTTAGCCTACAGAAGTTCATCAAAATTACATTTGAATGGTTCCTACTAGGTTATGGCTCCTTTGGCTTCTGTTTAAAGTAATCATAATTCAGCTGTGACTCTCTGTATGTTCCCGTTTCTCCAAAACTCAAGCTGGCAGTTTGCCCTGCTCGCTCAGTTCTCTGATGAGTCCAAGAAAAGTCATCAATTTTCACTTTGTCCAGCTTTTGTTGTTGTTGTTGTAAGAACAAGAATGATGAGTTTGAAGCTCTTTATATATAGGAACTGAAGCCAGACATTGTCTCTTTCAGTTGGATATTGAATAGAGGAAATTTTATTCTTTTTAGGATGCCACATTGAACATATTTTATTATTGTTATTGTTTTGCGTATGTGTGTGTTTTTTGAAGTGGTTCTGCCAGTTTCAGCTTTAAAACTTGATTTTATCCTTTTTTCATGGTCTGGCTCTAGACAAGAAGTTTAATGTTTTATAGTATCAGTTTCCACTTTGAGTAAATTGTGAATAGTACTAATTTCTTATGATGATCATAAGGGTTAAATGAGATATAAGACATAAATAGTATAGTTTGGCCCATGTCACAAATAGGTACATAATCAAAATACTAATTTTCTCTATCCATTTCTCTTTCCAGTCCCTTTCTATGCATTTTGAATAGAGGAAAGGTATTATGAGAATGGACTAGTCTATACTTGGCCTAGAGGATGATGGAAAACACAGGAAAAAAACATAGTAGTGATCTCAAGGATGAATGTTATTTATTTCAAAATTAGCATAGAGCTCTCAAGTGCAAAGAAAAGCTAAATTTGAAGCTCTACTCCAGCACTAGTTGTGAGGCTTTGGAAAAATTATTTAGACTCTGTAGTCCACAGTTTTCTTATATGTGAAGTAGGAATAATAATAGTACATCTCTCACAGCATTGTTGATAATATAAGTAATTCAAGTAAAGCTTTTAGCACAGTGTCTGATGCCTATTCAGCTCTCAATAAATCTCAGCCATTCTATTTTTAGCAATAATAATAATTTAATTATAAAACCCAGTGTAAATTATTTGATATCTAAACCTAAGATAATGTAGAGAGATTTGTTCAATTGTACACATGTGGAACTGGATCAGATAGCTCTTCACAAAACTTAAAATCTCTTATATGGAATTATGAGGTTGATAAAGAGATCACTATTCTTTCTTTATATATACTCAGTGATATTTCTGGAAATGTATTATAAGCAACAATTGTATAAGGAAGACACAGAAAAAATCAAGTTGTTCTTATGACCCAATGCCCTCCTACTCTATCATTTCTAAGACCTTAGATACTGGATTTCATACACTCTAACCTGTGAGTCAGTAACCATGAACTCCCAATACCAGTTTATTTGCAGTGAGTCACCCTTGTATCAGGCAGACCTTTCAAAATGATAGATACTGAATAGAAGCCACCACGCTGAGAGAACAACAGGTTGCCATAATCTCCTGAAACACCACTAACAGGAGACCATTAACAGAATCAACATAATGTATAATATGCTTAGAGGCATCTTTAAACCAATTGTACCAGTCATACACCAGGCACAGAATAAAGAAATGGAAACATTGACTGTGACACAGGAGATGTGTTATAAACTAGAGTACACAAGCTGGAAAATGTTCATGGTGCATTTTGGTAACTGTTTCAAATATCTTTGTCTAAGTATTGTGACTTTTGTTCCAGGTGCACGTTACTAAGTCACTTTTTCTTATGATATAGCCAGGTAGCTAAATAATTAATTTTCACCAGACAGGTTCTGCTAAGCCTCCTCTAGAAGATGACCTTTTGTAATGTTGACCTGACATATAGCTGAATGATGGATGTGTCATTTACTGGCAAGCACTTTTCTCTTTTGGTGGGGAGAGTTTAAGATCATTGGACTTGTAAAATGGTGACGGGATCGTGAATCTGGATATGATTGAGTGGTTTAGTAATGTACATAATTATCATGACTGTCTGAAAGCTCTAGGCACCTTTTCACTTTTGATCATGATTTCAACTGCTGACGCCTAAATTACAAATCAAATGGTAGGAAGATAAATCACAATGCCAGAGGCATAGCTTAGTCATGCCAGCAATCTTAGTATGGAGTTTCGTGAGGGGAGGTTGACTTATCAAGAATAGGAAAGGTTTGTGAAAGAAAACTTTTTACCTCTTTAGAACTCACTTGAAAGCATAGCTTTGGATTTATAAAAATTTAAGGACAAAGGAATTGCTGTTTTGGTAAGGCTTGTTTTTGGACATTAGGGGGATGGGACAGGTAAACCTGCAACTAAAGGACACGGGGAGCATTGCATGGGGGAAGGGCATGCCTCTAACCCTTTCTTGGGTGAGGCAAAGACATGAAGTGTGACCATAATGTTTGTACCCTCACAATACCCTGAAATTAAAAAAAGCCTCCATTTAAAAGAAGTAATGATTAATACTATTTGGGAAAATAAATGTTTCAGTGCTGAAACTGTGTGTGTGAATTTGAATTTGTAATTTGTTTGTAGCATAACCAAATTAAAGGCTTAGAAAGACCCTGGTTAATATCAAATATAACTGCTCTATCTTATAAAACTGGTAGTAAGGATGGACACATTTCTATGAACTAAGTTCATCAAATGAATAGTTTAGAATAAGGATTTGATTTCATTTATTACATTAGTTATATTTTATATGGGAATATAGAGTCACAGATATACCATAATGTGCTTTCGTCTTGGACTCCAAAAATTGGTTAAGGCCTGACAATTTCTGAGTCTTCCTTGCAGTTTGTTTTTTTCTCATGTGATTCAGGGTTAATGGTTTATAACTTGATTCTAATAAATTCTGTATGTAGAATAGGTTAACTCTAAAGGGTCTCATGGAATTTTTAAGCGATTATGGTATTTATGCTTAAGTTCCGGAGCTAAGTAAAACTAAATTTCTTCTGACTTATAGTCTGACTGATATCTTGAACATGACCTCTAGCTTCTGAGCTTCCATATTTTTCTCCTGTACTCTTTGGTTTCTCTAGTACTCTCTGAGAAATTGTAGACTAAGTATTTGTGAAATTTTTGAAGTATGTACACAGTTCCCATTATGTTTATATTAGGGGTCAGTAAAAGTGTTTTAAAGCTAGATGCCATAGTTGTACTCTCCTATCTCCTTTGCGTTTATTCTAAGGCTGCAGTTCTACAAAACCAGGAGAAACATGTTATTTTATGTGTGCCTGTCTGTAAGTTGCAAGTCAGTGCCCATCAGCTGCCCCCCACAAATAAATCTGGACTTGATCATTATCTTAAAACTACTCTGATATTATACTATAAAACTAATCAATTATTTCCTTAAAGAAGTATAGATGTGTCTGAGAAAATAAAAAGACGTCAACGTTAGGATCCTTTATCTAAAGAATTATTTTTTAGAGAATATTGATATGTCAGGTAATTCAAAATGGTTCTTGTGTGTGTGGGTGTGTTTGTGGTTGCAACAGAGGATATGATCTGGAGCTAATTATTTATTAAGTTATTAATACTTTATTCTTTTATTGAAGGATTTTTAAAGTAAATATCTATGTAACAACTAAATATGTCCTGTAGAATATGTCATAATGTTGTTATAGTAAGTTTGCTTAAGCCTGTATGACCAAATTGGCTAAAACAAATACATATACTCTTAGGATAAACTAAAGTTTTAGCCAGACACATATTGCCATGAAGTCCAAATTTTTGTAATAAAAAATAGGAACCCATTACTGACAAAAGATTTTCTTAGTTATAAACATTTGTAAAAGTCTTACAGGTATTTAAAATCTCATTTAGTTAGTTGTATAAGATCAGAATAGTTTCAGAAACCCAGGATGCAGGGTTACTTGTTAAGAATAACTCCAGAGGCAAAATTAAATATACCTATTATTAAGTTTTATATATTCATTGATATATGCATATGTAACAATAAAAACTGCATGAATTGTTTTTATACCAAGGGAAAGTATTAAATTAGATTTTCTTTAATTAGATTTTTGATTCCTTAGTTTTTCTTCCCAGGAATAAAGACCTTTTCTCTGTTTTTACTATTGGAATTAATGCATAAACATAGTAATATATATTCTATATTTAGAAATGAAAATACATTTAATGGAATTAAAGTATTAAAATTTATCAGAGTATGGTCTAAGTTTATTCCAGAATATACTACCTAGTCAAATTATCCTTGCATATTCTGTGTATAAAAATGGTAAAAACAAGATGTACAAAATGTATGAAAGTATTAAACCATTTGGGGGGTGTGTTTTTATTTTTCCCAAATGGATACTTTCTTCCCCTATGGAATCAGAAAATGTTGTCACTGATGTAGCATTGATATATATGATTAAATTTTTATTTCTGGGAACAACCCTCAAAATAATCTATGCCTACTCCTTCCTGAAAAATGAGTAAACTGATGTCAGTGGTGATGATATGACTAACTTAATGGTATGCGGCTGATTTGTTGCAACTAATTGGTTGTAGAGCATGGATTACTATTTCCATGTTTCTCACTTACCTAAGTGTTAGTGACATATATCATTTGGTACAATGCTGGGTTATACCACTCACTACTTGATCCAGCTGCCTTGTTATTCAAATAGCAGCAAAACATGGTCTCACAGGGTTAATAGAAATAGTAAATGTGTATGTTAGTCAGGGTTTTGTCAGGAAAGCAGAAGCCACTTCAGCTTTTCTAGGTTGGAAGAGTTTCAACTCATGGATTTAGAGGACTACATAACTATTGGAATAACTGAAAATAGAGAGAGTAGGGAAGCTAGTCTTTGAATTCATGAAATCAGAATGTTAGGTGGGTGGGAAGCCATTGCTGACTATATACGCAGCAAAGTGGACCATTCGCAGGAGAAGCTCACTCAGGAGCTGCCACAGACTCCACATGTACCATCTGATTTTGCTACAGCTGCCCTTGGAGACCAATGGCCTATTCTTCTCTCAACCCCAGAGGAAAGTACAAATGCTTCTAATTGGCCTAAACAATCCTAAAACACACAAGGAAAGGGATTCTAGAAAATGTAGTTACATATTTCCCCTTGTACCAGAGTAGAGCATACAAAGGGGCCGTGATAATGCTCAGGTGACAATAGGTAACATATAATCCAATACGAAATGATAACACTTGAAGCCATTCAGTAAAGAATTAAAAAAGAAATGTGGTTAAACATCATGTCCTATATTTAAAAAAAAACAAATAAACAAATTTGGGATGAATTGAGATGTTTTAAACGGATTAATTAAAAACTAAACAGGAAAGGTTAGCTATTTTTTAACTCAGATTTAATTAATACATGTACATATATACATGTAAATGGTGGAAACATTCCATGATAGTTCTTATTGTTTGTGGGGTGTTTTTCTGGGCATTTTGGGTATTTAATCTGTTCCTAGATTTTTAAAAATGGAGAATATATATTCAGTGTAACATTCACAGTGTCTGCAGATGAGGATGTAGACACAATTGAGGGGCCATTATTCAACCTACAGCAGAAATTGTAATTCTAATATCAGTCTCTAAAATTCCAAAATCCTTTAGATTTGCCAAAGATAGAAATTTCTCAAAGTACTGACTTCTTCTAAATATTATTATGATTGTACACAGAAATCCAGACATGTATGATAAAGCTGTAATTGTAATGCGGGTTATTTGGACTGGAGACATTTTGCCTAGGCAAAAAGAAACTATTTTTTTCTTTTGCAAGCAATATTACCAATGTATTCCCCAGCTTTACTTTATCACTATGCCTCACCATACCACTGGCTTTCTTAAACCCTGGGGTAAGGTAAGTGTTGTGTACGTCAAAATGAAGTGTGCCACAGGGTAAGGGCCAGAAATTGGGTGAGGTTTAATGACTCTTTCACGTTGTATCAGCAGGCTTTTTGGTCAAAAGACACAGAAAATCTGAATCAAACTGGCTTTACTTATGACAGAAATGGATAAATTTATTATTTAACCAATATGCACAGATGTAGGGAAGGCTTTAAGCATGGTTAATGGTTTGAGACAGAGGTTTTGATAGCATTAGGTCTCCAGCTTTATTCCTCCATGATTTTGCTGAATCTGTTGCCTCTTTCCCTCTCCCACCACCCATTTGGTTTGTTTTGGGATAATATAAGATTCGCTTGGAAGGAGGGGCTCCCTCAAACAACTCCTCATCATGTATACTGAAGTACTCCCCAAAGACAGACTCATCTGCAATTTCATAGTGCCTTGCCTACATTTTTAAAACCCCTTTAAATTAAACTTCATGATAGTTTTCCGTGTATACATTGATAATAACCTGTTAGACCAGGGATTAGCAAACTGTAGGCTATGGGACAAATGCGGCCCACATCCTGTTTTTGTGGAGCCCACAATCTAAGGATGTATTTTTACATCTTTTAAAGGTTATAGAAACCAAAAGAAAAGAATAAGTGACACAGACCTCATGTGGCCCACAAATCCTAAAATATTTACTATCTGGCCTTTTAGAGCAAAAAGGTTACCAACCCCTTTGTCAAACTGTTGTGTGATGCAAGGAACTGTCTATTCCTGACACATTTCTGTTGTGCCTAATGCAATTCTTTCCACATAGCACTCTCATCCTTAAACAGTTCTTCCCATCTCCCCTCCTAGGTCAAGCTTTCCTCTTTTATTTTTTGGGGGGAGGTGTTACCGGGGCAGATACTATTAATTTAACAGGAGAAAACTTATGGGGAATGGTTGGTGAAATTGGTAGAGAGGGATGAGATAAAAATTCTCACCACTGTCAAAGGACCTGAGAACTAAAAGGACCTTAGAAAATACCCTGTTGAACTACATCTTGTTACTGAAGAAGAAATAAGGTCAAAGGGTGGAAGGGATGTGCCCAAGGCCATAGGTTATAATCAGCTAGTAAGGCATCATCAGGACCCAGCATGGGGGTCCAGCAAGCCCTACTTCCACCAATTCCTGTTACTTTTGTGACGCTGCATCATTGATTTACAACCAACTCAGACATGTACTCAGCTGCTGTATCCCTGCCAGGACTGTCCCATACTGCCCTTTTAACCTAGGAATTTCCCAGTAGTCCACAGTTACTGCTGGCAAGAGTGAACAAGAACTTCCTCAGATGCATTTTCTCTTTCATTGTGCTTCATTTTCTTGAGCCCATCTCATAAAACCTCTTGAAATTTCCATGATCCTTTAATGCTATGTCCATGCTCTTCTCCAGTAGTTAAATTTCAGTGGCCCCAGCTTCATTAATATGTCTTTGGCTGCTTTCTAGGATGTCTTATTGATATTGTCTCATTTGTGTAATTTATTGGATGAAAGCAGTGACAGCAAATGTACCAGACCCTGGATGTAGCTTATGCAATTGTTAATTCAAAGATTGCCAGGGACCTCTTGAAGCCCATAGGTTTATTAATCTCCTCAGATCCCATTCTCCTTGATCCCAATCTCATTCCAACTATTAACTTGTTCCCCATTTATGATATCTACTGTGATACCTCTGTCTCCAACTTACCTTCCGATTTTTCTGACAGTTCCTTTTCTTTTCCTTTCTTTGGCTTTAATTTTTCCTTTTACCACCTAAATATTGGTAACATTCATTTCCTATTGCTGCAACAAATTATCACAAACTAAGTGGCTTAAAACAACACAAAGTTATTATCTTACATTTCTGGAGGTCAGAAGTCCAAAAGGGGTCTTATGGGATAAAATCAAGGCATTAGCAGAGCTGTGTTCTTTTCGGAGGCTTAATTTAGTAGAGAATCCATTTCCTTGTTTTTTTTGGCTTCTGAAAGCTGCCTGCATTCCTTGCCTCATCGCGCCTTCCTCCATCACTCCAACTTCTGCTTGTGTCATCACATCCCCTTTTTCAGACTTTGACCTTCTTGCCTACTTGATCGTACTGGGCACACCAGAATAATTCAGGATAATCTTCTCATCTCAGGTTCCTTAACTTAATCACATCAGCAATGTTCCTTTTGCCATATAAGGTAACGTTTTCACAGGTTCTGTGGAGCAGGATGTAAGCACCTTTGGGGGCCATTATTCTGCCTACTCAGGCTTCCACCATTAGATTTCAGCTGAATTTTATTTTTCAATCTTACTGGCACTGTCTGCCTGTCTAAACAATTAAGTTATCTTACAAAAGTATGGTATGATTCATAAACATTATTCTTTTGCATCTCAAACTTGTTATTTGCAAAACTATTTAAATCTATGCTTACTTCAACTTACTTACACCTCAATTTAAGCTTCTATTGCTACTTGAATGGATTCCATTCAAAAATAAAATATCTGGTGACACCTCATTTCATCATCTGGCCCATGGATACTCCAAAAGAGTAGCCTAAATTACGTTCCTGAAATTATCTCTAGGTTTTCCCTTTCACTTTATGTCTCCTCAGTGATACCTCATTCTCTCCCATCACTATACTTTTTTTTTTCCTTGGTGTCTGAAATGTATTCTTTGAAAACTCTAGTCAAAATTTCTAGTCATTCATCAAGGTCCATACCTCAATGGTGACTACTTCAAATTAATAATTCTCGATACCACAAATAATGTGTGTCCTTAATCGTCTTTAAATACTGCCTTTCCCCCATAGCATTTTGTTAGTGTATCCTGGTGGTTGTCATTTTTCTTTTCTTCACGTTTTGTATACCTGTGTAGTATCCTATTGGATCCTCTTACCACCATCAACAGACTGAAAGCACATCCTGCCCAGATTTGTATCTTCTAAGTCCTGCTCCTATGTTTGGTACATAGAAAATATCAACAATAGTATCACCATGATATTATTTAAAATTATACTCTATATGTTTGCACTGGTTTAAAATGTGTGTTGAAGAATTCAGCTGCAGCCAACTATGCCTAAATGACTGCCTCCCACAGTTTTCTTTGGGGGACTTTTTTTCATCTTATGAAACACATTCTGTCAGAGCCTTTGAATTATTATTGAAATCCCAGTCATAGCTATGTTGGACAGATCTAGCAATTTTGGGTATTTTATGCAACATGTCTTTTCTGTATTTGTGTTTTCATTAATTACATCCACATTAACTGAGAAGTACTGTGCCAAATATTATGAAGAATATGAAAATATGCATGCCAAGATGGCTATATTCTAAAATTTTCCAGGAGGACATATTCCACTGTGACTTTCCCAACTATGCAACTATAGAGCTCAAGCCTTTAGCATATTTGTAAAACTCCTGGGAGCAATTAACATAGTATGTAATAGAACCTAGCTCCTTAATAGTATTAAAATGTTTCTGTGAGGCCAATGTGAACTTGATATATGGTAGGATAATTCTTTAAAAATATCTTTTACTTGATATTTATTAGAAATGAAGTTAAACCATCAAAAGGTATGGGTGTTTACATGCTGCTGTAAGGTAGTTGTCTCAGTAGGCATTCTGATCAGGCATTGCCATTGATGGAGAATGGTACAACAGTATGGGAGCTTGCAGAACTTTCTTTGAAGATAGTTAATATAATGATGGCATCATGATGCTTGGACTATTAGTCCAATGTTGAGAAAATTACCTGCTTTTCATACTTGAATACCTATGCAGGTTTTGGAATATGTCATTTTCTGTTGCTTTGATAGATATGTAAATCACTGTTTTTCAAAACTTCATAATTGTCTGTGAAGATAAATTAACTCAAGAAGATAAATTACTATTGGAGTTCCATTTCATTGGAAAGCACACACCTGCATATTTGTGAATCTTTAATATTTGTATATATGAAAATACATATTCTAATTAAATAAAGCTTCAAAATGTACTTTTGAATAACCATGTTAGCCTCTGATAATGAGTGAATAATAATTGATTAGATTAGTGTACTATTTTTGAATATAATAGCAATGACTCAGTAAGGTTTAATTGTGTTCCTGTAAATATATGGATGTTCCAAAAGTTACTTCTTTGTAAACAGTCTAAATTGGTAAGACTCTGAATTGAATGGCATAAATTTAATATAGCATGACATTTGAGTTTCAACTTCTCTGAGTAGTGATATTGTACTCCATCATGGAAATATAAAAACTATCGAAATGCTGAGACTGATTGCATATTTACAGGCACAAATCACCAATATTAAACTGATATCAAAATTTCTACTTACATTTATTGGTTGAAAAGTTCTCTAGTATGCTAAACAGTGTACCGATGTTCAGGAAGTAGATTCTTATTTGACACGTCAGATGCAAATAATGTATTAGTTATGCCCATTCAATTACTTTTTTTAAATTTCAGGATATTATGGGGGTACAAACATTTTGGTTACATATAATGCCTTTGCCTCACCCAAGCCAGGGCTACAAGCGTGTCCTTCCCTCATACAGTGTGCTCCGCCTCCATTTGTTGTGAGTTTACCCACCCCCACCTGGGTAAACTAACTGGCACCCAGTGAATATTACTACCATGTGAGCACCTTAATGTTGATCAGTTAGTACCAATTTGATGGTGAATACATGTGATACTTATTTTTCCATTCCTGTGATACCTCACTTCGAAGGATGGGCTCAAGCTCTATTCAGGATAATGTAAGAGGTGCTAGATCACCATTGTTTTTCATAGTTGAGTAGTATTCCATGGTATACATATACTACATTTTATTAATCCACTCATGTATTGATGGGCACTTCGGTTGTTTCCACATCTTTGCAATTGTGAATTGTGCTGCCATAAACATTCGAGTGCAGATGTCTTTATTATAGAATGTCTTTTTTTCCTTTGGGTATATGCCTTGTAGTAGGATTGCTGGATCAAATAGTATTTCTATTTTTAGCTCTTTGAGGTATCTCCAAATTACTTTCCACAGGGGGCGTACTAGTTCGCAGTCCCACCAGCAGTGTAAGAGTGTTCCAATCTCTCCACATCCACACCAGCATTTGTTGTTTTGGGACTTTTCTATAAAGGCCATTATCACTGGAGTTTTCTGGTTTTGATTTACATTTCCCCAATGATTAGAGATGTTGAACACTTTTTTTATGTTTGCTGGCCATTATTCTGTCTTCTTTTGCAAAGTTTCTGTTCATGTCCCTTGCCCATTTATTGATGGGGTTGTTTGATTTTTTCTTGTTGATTTTCTTAAGTATATATAGATTCTTGTTATCAGCCCTTTATTGGATATGTAGAAAGCAAATATTTTCTCCCATTCTGTAGGTTGTCTATTCGCTCTAATGATAGTTTCCTCAGCTGTGAAGAAGCTTTTTAATTTGATCAAGTCCCACTTATTTAGTTTTGTTGTTGCTGTGATTGCTTTGGTGGTCTTCTTCATAAATTCTTTGCCTAGGCCGATGTCTATAAGAGTTTTCCCAACATTTTCTTTTAGAATTCTTAAGATTTCACACCTTAGGTTTAAGTCTGTTATCCATCGTGAGTTGATTTTTGTGAGAGGTGAGAGGTGGGGATCCAGTTTCAATCTTCTGCATGTGGTTATCCAGTTATTAAAGTAAAATTATGTCATTTTGGCTATCTCTGTAGGGTTGATAGTGTAAACACTAAGTATATCCATTGGTGGTCTTAAATGTAAATTTTTATTTCTATATTGTCATGTAGCTTAACTTTAAAGGGGTTTAATTTATGTAATAATTATTGAGTCACTACTATAGACCATTGTTCACCTCTGGAGGTGCAAAGATAAACAAAGTAAACAAGGTGTCTGCCCCCCATGAAATCTGCAGTGTGAGGGAGATTATTAAAATATAAAAAGAAAGTTTCTATTTATAAGACAAGTTCTATCAAAGGTGATATGTGGTTACTGTGGATACAAAATTATATCAGAGGGACATTTAACCTAGATTTCTTTTTCGATTAGAAGGAATAGACTTAATTCTTTTTTAACTCAAGAATATTTACTACTTAACAAATAATCACTGACTGTATATAAGATAGGTGTACAAAATACATGTGAAAGTCTTTGACTTGGAGAACATTACATTTAAATACAGTGTAATATGTGTGTATATGTACACATATATGTTTGATATATACTTTGTATATAAACATTGTATGTAAAACATTACTTTATACCTTATTGACTTATACTATCAATACATTATGAAGTATCCACATTTTAACCTCTTACATCTACTCTGAAGTTCACTTAACTTTCAAGATGAACAGTCATTATTAAGACCTTGTCATCCCTTTGCAAGATAGAGAGATGTCCTGATTTCTCTGATTCTCTGGCACACAGTGCCTCAGTCATACAGAGTATCCTTATGGGGAGGTTACATCATATTTTAAGATTTGATATTACTAGAACATATTCATAGGATCATGGAGCCAACATTTTTGGATGACACATTAGCTGGTCCCAAAACCTTTTACCTATAGTATCACTCACTATTCTTGCTCTCAGACACTATACTGCTACTGTACACATGGATATTTTAGCCCCATTATTAGGGAGACAAGCTTGTCCTCACCATAGTATTATAGTAGGACATTTTTTATAATAGAGAGAACCAGTACATTTTGCATGACAAGTTTCTTTGTATATTCAGGTGGTTAGAGAGGCAGTCCAATTATAAGAAGCAGGTCTGTGGTCTTAAATCTGCTTAAAAGTTTGTTAATTATCTGTGTAAATGTTGAAGAGGAGCAGTGTGGATAATTAAATTGAATTTATTTGAACATAGACAGTTTTCACATTGGTTGTTGAAGTTGCCATATGTGCAAAATATAAGATTTACTAATTAGAATGCTTTCTGAGAAGATTTTTACATGCATCATATTTTCATGCTCAGTGGAAATATATATGAAGCATAAATATTATCTTAGGCTACATATTTCATGTAAATAATCTACACTTTCTTAAATTACTAAATATTTATATTATCTAAAACCTGAACTAATCCTATTCTTAACTAAGTTTATAAGCTGACAGTATAAGAGCTAACGATAGGAAAAATTGTTGTCTTTTTATTCATTAGTCTAATCAAGACTAGACTGGACTAAGGTGAGCGTTCACTCATTATAAAATATCACAGATGGGACTAAAAATAGAATATTTGCAAATAGCATATTTAATATGAAATAGAGATTTTGATGTAGGCTATAAAAATTTTTTCTTCTGATATTGACTAGCTTATTTTTTATTCATATAAAGAATCCCCAAGTGTCTTACTCTTTTTTCTGAAATTTGAAGAATTAAAATTTTCCTTTACCTACAATGGTTTTGAGGAGGATTTATATTATGTGGTATCTATTTGTACATTTAATTAATTTTTCCTGTCAGTAGTACTGAAAAATTTTATTTATTTATTTGTACTTACAGCAAAGATAAATTAGAGAAGTAATTAAGATGTAGGTTGTTTTTCTCTCCTACAAATATTGAATGTCATTAACATTTTAGTATCTCTTCTGTTAGCTTAATTAAGAGTTGAATTATTTTAAGCAACAGTTGTATGTATGTTTTCGTGGTTACAAAAGTTTAATCTACCTGCTAAAGTTTATTTTTCTCCTGATATACTGCTTCAAATTGTTTTCTCTAATAACATCTTTATATGTACAGTTTCTCTCTCTTTACCCATATAATTTTGCAAACTGCCTGAGAGTTTCTGATGTTTGTATTTCTGCACCAGGTTACTCTTCTGTTTTAGGCCTGTGACTAGGTCTTATACTGGTTTATAAATTTAGTAATACTAATAGTTTTGCTACTTTTTCAGTTACATCTTGGTTTCGTTGCTCTAAATTGAGAGAGAAATTTAGAGTTAGTCTTTTTAGACCACCAGCCGATCAGTTCATACAAGTAGGAGATCAAAGTCAACATTTAGTGTGGGGAAATTAAATGTGAACTAGCACTTTAAAATGAGATCCTAGTATCTGAACATCAGTCCTTTAAACATCAAGTCCCATCATAGTGAAATATCCAACTAAATATTTCCTGTATGTTAATAATTTCCCCTGTCATTTCCAAGAGTTGAAAAATATAACATGTTTCTAGCATTATAAAATAATTTAGAATATCAAAAGCTCCCTTCCATGTGCTTTTTGGCCATTTGAATATCTTCTTTGAGAAAATGTTCAAATTATTTGTCCATTTTTTAATTGGGTTTGCTTGAAAGGTTCTTTTAAAAAATATCTTCTAGATTCAAGTCCTTTATCAGAAATGTGTTTTCCAAATATTTTCCCTCAATCTGTGAGTTGTCTTTTCACTTTCTTTATGGTGTCCATTGAAACACAATGGCTTTAATTTTGACGACGTACAATTTATCTATATTTGTTTTGTTGCTTGTACTTTTGTGTTATATTTTAGAAATCATTTACTAAATATCTTGAAATTTCACACCTGCATTTTTCTACTATGTGTTTTATAGTTTTAGCTCTTACTTTTACATGTTTGATCCATTTATGGTTAATTTGAGGTAGGGATACAACTTCATTTTTTTGCATGTGGATATCCAATTGTCCCTAGACCGTTTGTTGAAGAGACTATTCGTTTGCCCATTGAGTTGTCTTGGTGCTCATGTCAAAAATCAGTTGACTGGGATATCCATCACCTCAAATACTTATCATTTCTTTATGTGGGAACATTCCAAATCTTCTAGCTATTTTGAAATATAAATATATACAACTATTATATATCAATAAAAATCAATTTACTATAAATGTGAGGGTTCCTTTAGTATAATCAGTTCCATTCCAATGACTTCTACATCTATTTTTTTGTCAGTACCATACTTTCTTGATTAATGTTGCTTTCTAATAAATTTTAAAATTGAGAAAAATGAGTCCTCCAACTTTGTTCTTGTTTCTAAGATTGTTTTTGCTAATTCTTGGTCCCTTGTATTTCCCAGATGAATTTTATGCACATCTTGTCAGTTTTGGCCAAAAAGAATTGCTTTGAATTTGTAAATCAATTTGGAGAGTATTTCTATTGTAACAATGTTAGATCTTTTCACCTGTGAACAGGGTTATCTTTTCATTTATTTAGGTCTTCTCTAATTTCTGTCAACAATATTTTATAGTTTTTAATACACAAGTCTTGTACTTCTTCAGTTAAATTTATTCTGAAGTGTTTTATTATTTTTGATGTTATTGTAAATGAATTTATTTTCTTAATTTGATTTTCAGATTCCTCATTACAAGTGTATAGTAATCAAATTGATTATTGTGTATTAATTTTGAATACTGCCTCCTCACCGAACTTGGTAATTAGCTCCAATGGGATTTTCATGTATGTATATGGATTCCTTAGGATTTTCTATATACAAACCTTGTCATCTGTAAATGGCAATAGCTTTTCTTCTTCCTTTCCATTGTGGATGTCTCTTATTTATTTTTCTTGCCTAATTTCCTTGGCTAAAATCTCTGGTACAATGTTGAATAGGAATGGCGAGTATGGAAAATTCTTGTCTTCTTCCTTCTCTTAGGTGGAAAGGGTCCAACTTTTTACCATATTTGTATATTATTTTGTCACAGGTGTCCTTTATTGGATTGAGGAAGTTCCCTTCCAGTTCCAGTTTACTGAATGCTTTTTATCATGAAAGGGTGTTGGATTTTTGTCATATTTTTTTCCTGCGTCTTTGAGATGATCATGTTGTTTTAGTTCCTTAGTCTATTAACACAATATATTTATTGAATTTTAAATATTAAATAAGTTTTGCATTGCTGGGAAATATACCCATTGGTCATGGTATATAACCTTTTTATATATCACTGTGTTTGATTTCATAGTGTTTTCTTTAGGATTTTTGTATTTATATTTATTAGGGATTTTAGTCAGTAGTTTTCTTTCTTTCTTTCTTCCTTTCTTTCTTTTTGGAATGTATCTATCTAGTTTTGGTATCAAGCTAGTACTGGCCTCATGGAATAAGATAACAAGTATTTTAACTTTTTCTATTTTTTGGAAGAATCTTTGAAGGATTGATCTTAGTTCACTTTTAAATGTTTGGTAAAATATACCAGTGAGATATGTGGCCCTGGAATTTTTTTGTGTGAAGTTTTAAATTATTGACTCAATGCCCTTACTTGTTGTAGGTCTCTTTAGATTTTCTTTTTCTTCTTCAGTCAGTTTCACTCATTTTTATCTTATTAGGAATTTGTTCATTTCAACTCTTTTCCTTTCTTATTCTACTATATATTTTGGAGTATTTTCTAACTGATTACCATAGATACTATAATTAGCTTCTTAATTTAAAACAATCTAGTTCAGATTAATACCAACTTAATTTTAATTATATACAAAAATTGGTTTCAATGTAGCCTGTTTTCTCGACTACTCTTTGTGCTATATTCTCCTGTAAATTACCTCTTTATACCTTATGAGCTCATCAACACAATTTTATAATCATTGCTTTATATAGTTTTCATTTAATTCTGATGGGAAAAGCAAAGTGTACAAGGGAAAGTACATTTAAACTGTCTGCTATATTTACCTATGTAGTTACTTTTACTGGTGCTCTTTATTTCTTCTTGTGGACTTGAGTTACTCTCTATTGTCCTTGTATTTCAGTTTGAAGGACTTTAGTATTTCTTTTTGGATATGTCTGCTAGTGACACATGCTTTCAGTTTTTGTTGATCTGGGAATGTCTTAATTTCTCCTTGATTTTTGAAGGACTTTTGCTGGATATAGAATTCTTAGTTGATCACCTTTTATTTTCAGCATTTTGAATATCTCATTCCCACTGGCTTCTGACCTGTGTGATTTATGATGAGAAATTGGCTGTTAATCTTATTGAGAATTATTTGTGATAGTTGTTTTTCACTTGCTGCTTTCGAAATTTTTCTTTGTCCTGGGCAGTTTTATTAACATGTGTTCAGGTGTGGATGTCTTTGAATTTATCTTCCTTGGAATTTGTTGAGTTTCTTGGATTTGTAGAATAATACTATTTATCAAATTTGGAAAGTTTTAAGCCATTATTTCTTCTATATACTTTATGCCCCTTTTTGTCTTTCCTCTTTTCTAGGACTACTACTGTGCATTTATCGATACATCGGTCATGTCCCACAGGTCTCTGATACTCTGTTAAAGTGTCTTCATCATTATTCTTTTTGTTCCTTAGATTGGATAATTTGAATTGATCTATTTTCATGTTTGTTGATTGTTTCTCCTGTTAGCTCGAATCTACCGTGGAGCTTCTCTAGAGAATTTCTGATTTTATTATACTTTACAACTCCAGATTTTAAATTTGCTTCTTTATATAATTTCTATCTCTTTATTGATATTCTCTAGTTGATGAGACATAATTATTATGTTGTCTTTATTTCTTTAGATATGGTTTTCTTTAGTTATTTACATATATTTATAATAACTGGTTTAAAGTCTTCATTTAGTAAGTCCAATATTTAGTTTCCCTCTGCAAGTTATTACTGATGTCTTTTTTCCCCCATGTATTTCTGGGTTTTTTTGTGTGTCTCAAAATTTTTTGTTCAAAATGGAACACTTTAAATAATATGTAGCTATTCTGGAAATCAATCTCTCCTACCTCTCCCCTGCAGCTCCAGGGTTTGTTGTTGTTGCTGTTCATTTGTTTAGCAACTTTCCTGAACTAATTTCACAGAGTTGGTATTCTTTCTCAGACACAGCCACTGAAGTGTATTGTTGGCTAACTTATTGGTCAGCTAATGATTGGACATTTCTAAAAAATTCTTCCAATCTTTTCCCAGGGTTTCTGTGTGTGTGTGTTCAAGCACATTTTCACCATTCTTGCAGTTTACAACTCTGCCTTAGCCTTTACTCGCAGTTTATGCAGAGACTCAAGTACAGCCAGAGATGAGAGAATAAGGCCTTCTCATGTCTTTTCTGGGCCCATAACCCTGCACATACATGGGGCCTACTAGATTCCCAGAAATATGTCAGAGCTTTCCAAGGTCCTCTATGGCCATCTTATTTTTCAGGTTTTTCTTTCAAATTTTTGGCTTTTTGTTTGTCCCATGTGGTTTAACCACCTCAGGCAGCTGCAAGGTTAAAAAATTGATGCTGATAGTTTTTGCCATACATTGTAGGGATAGAATTTTCCCACTGAGCAATGTCTGAGTCAGGTCAAATAAAGAGAGGTCCTCGAATGCGACTTTTTCAGCTAGCTGTAAGACAGATCCAACAGTAGTAGTTTTGTGGGAGTGGAGCTTTGTGAGGAGCTCCAAATCCAGCTTTTCCCTCATTGGCTGCTAGGCTACTGTTTTTTTCAAGGCTAACACAAATTTGGGGAGTGGGGGATGGGAATAGGCAGAGAAAAATGTCACAACACTTGATGTTCTTACTGAAACTCAGCCATCTTTCTTGAATAAGTGCTGTTCAGATTCTTGCTAGCTTTTGGTTAATTTTCACTGTTCTGAAAAACTTGATTTTGATAATTTTCTCAAGTGTTCTTTTTTGTTTTATGAAAGCATAAATTTTCAGAGTTTCACACTCCACTATTCTGGGTGGCCTTTTTATTTGAATATTTTTGTTCTCTCTCTCTCTCCTTTTTGGTTTTATTTATTTATTTTTAAATGCAAAATATTAAGGGGGTACAGATATTTTTGTTACATGGCTTGAGTTGGGGCTATAGATATGCCCATCACCCAAATAATGTTCATTGTACCCATTAAGTGGGTTTTTGCCTCTCCCCTCCTCTCCCTTCCCCTCTGCTTGATTTCCAATGACTTTTACTTCCCTCTGTGTACTTATGTGCCCATCAGTTAGTTCCAATTTATTAGAGAGTACATGTGCTGTTAGTTTTTCCATTCTTGAGATACTTCGCTTAGGATAATGGTCTCCAAATTGCTGCAAAAGGCATTAATTCATCCCTTTTTGTGGCTGAGTAGTACTTCACGTTATACATATACCACATTTTGTTAATCCATTCATGAATTGATGGGCACTTGGGTTGATTCCAGATATTTGCAATTGTGGCTTGTGCTGTACTTGAATGTTTATTTTTGTTTTCTTTATGATATGGTATTTTAATGATTTTTTCATCAGTTTATAATTAGGTTTTATAAAAAGCTATCAATGCTTTCAGTTTTTCTAAAAAAATTCTAATATTTTTGGGAATACTTCAAGTACTTTTCTTTTTTAATTATTATTTTAATTGACATAATATTTGTATATATTTATGGGCTACAGTGTGATATTTTGATACATGTGTACGATGTGTAGTGTTCAAGTCAGGGTAATTAGCAAATCCATCACCTGAAATATTTATTATTCTCTGTGTTGAGACCATTCAAAATTCTTTCTTCTAGCTATTTGAAAATATAGAATAAATTGTTAACTGTAGTCACCCTACAGTGCTATAAAATATTAAAACTTATTCTTCCTATATAGTTGTAATTTTGTATGTTAACCAACTTCTCCCTACCCTTCCCTTCCTCCTACCCTTTCCAGCCTCTAATATCCACTATTCTACTCTGCTTCTACAAGATCAACCTTTTTTAGCTGCTTTAAGTACTTTTTAAAAAGTTTAGGACTTAATTATTTGAAGAACTTCATTTGCTGATTGTTTTTCTTCTACTCGGTACTTTTTAATAAAACAATTTGCAATTCTCTCCAAATGCTCTTTTCAGAATCCTGTTAAGATAATTATTCATTTGGTCACGAAAACTGTTTCTTTCCAAAATAAACATCTGTTGTCATTCAATAAAAATAAACTAGAAATTGGAGAGCTGAAAAATTCTTCCAAGTTCATCTGAACTTGAGAAAAATCAAGTCTAAATTACTAAATATTTTGAAAAGTATAGTGTTTTATGACAGTAAACTGCAGTAAATTACCTTTCTTTGGGAAAGAAGTAACCTGATTTATTTATTTTTTCTATATTCTATTTTAGAGAATCAAAATCAATTTAAAGCCTTATAATTTTATTTTTGCATTCCAGGTAACTTCCAACATATGTCTTTAGATCAATACCAATTCAATCCTATTTCAAACATCTATATTTACTGTACATTATGATGTAATTGAGTTTCTTCACAATCCCCACAATACTTCACAAAATTTCTAAAATTTAACTGTATTCTATAGAACTCATGTACAACATATAGTATAATAAGTGATAGCAGATGAATGGACATAAAAAGCAATTGAGTCTTTTCCTAGATATTTGATGTGTGAAACTAATGAAGGAGAAATAGGCCCTGATTTAAAACCTATTAGCGACCTTTATAATATACGATGGGTTTGAGGAACTTTTTATATTTGGTGGTTTAAATATCATTTTATAATATTAGTAATGCATTTATGTAGATATTGAGTTGATGTTTTCTGGAAAGTGCAGCAATTATTTAATGCAATAACCACTTTAAAAATTATTTTAATGAGGTGAAGTTTTCTCATGAAATGTAGATCTTAAGTGAATATTTAGTTTTAATAAATGTATACAGATGCGTAACTCAAATCCTAATCAAGAGATTACATTTCTATCCCTCCACATCTTTCCTTCATGCCCCTTCCAGCCAATTCCTAAACATCAAAGGTAACCTATGTTCTAATTTCTCTTACCATCAATTAATTTTAACTGTTCTAGAATTTTCATAAATGGAATTATACAATAGATAATCTTTTGTGTCTGACACCTTTTGCTAACTTTAATGTTTTTGAAATCCATTCATGTTGTTGTGTATATCAGTTGTTCATTTTTATTTATTTACTTATTGGATTGTTCCACATAAATACATGGCAATTTTTTATTCATTCTCTTGAAATGGAGAGTTTTCGAAGGTGGTTTTAAATTTGGGGCTATTATGAAGAAAAGTCAGGCTATGATTTTTCAAAGGGGACATGAAGTAGAAACAAAAGCCTAGTCATAATTCTGTAGAAACTTGTTACACGTGTGTATTACTTATTAAAGTATTTACACATATATGATATACATACATATTACACATCTAATAAAAATAATAGTGATAATGGAAGATAAGATTTGTTTGAGTGTTCACTTTGCCATAGGCTCTTTTGTAAGTACTGCACATGTTTCTTCCCATTTACTCCTCAGAACAGTTTGTAAAGTAGGTAGATTACGATCTTATCTCTGACAAGTAAACTGCAAATTTTAGAGGATAAGTGATTTGTCTAAGATCATGCACCTAGGGAGTGGGATGTTAATTGCAGTTCTTGCATTGTCAAGCATCACACTATGGCTGCTGCTTCCTAAAAGTTTAACATTTTTTGAACTCTGCTATGTGCCAAACACAAGCAGATGTAGACACACACATACACACACACACACACACACACACACACACACACACCCCTATTATACAGTAGAAAGATAATCCATGTAAAGATTAGCAGTTGTGCAATAGAAGAATACACCACATGGAGATTTTTTTTCTCCTCAGAGGATTATACAAGGCAGAGGCCACAAACTGACAGAAGCTAATCAGATGTGTACTATTTGACCTCCAAAAGTCTTAAAACTTGTATTCCATTTGTTGTCAACATTTAAAAATCAGGATATCACACATTAAAATCTGGATTTCTGGCATCTTCCATGAAATCATGTTATCTGAAAACCTTGTCCATTGGAGTGGTCTGGAAATGACGCCTCAATTACTTCCCTTGGGCCTGCAGGCAGTCCTGATGGCATAAGCTTCCTGGAGAGAGGCACATGAGTTTGTGAATATTGAATAACTTTTTGAGGAAATATCTTGAAGTTTTCCTTTGAAGAATTTCAGCAGGCTTTTCTGGGCTGAGTACAATGCAAGGAAAGAAAGACACTTGGTGGGTAAGCTGAAGGAATGGGCATTAAGGTGGGTACAATCTGTATTGACCAAAACCACCCAGCAAGGTAAGGGGAACTATGCAAACATGATTTCTGGCCTCTGTATCTTAGGAAATCTCAAGTTTTGTCGTGGCTTTTATACTTCTGTAAAAAATGACAGAATCAGAGCTTTAATTTTCTAACAGGCAAAATGTAACCTAAGCATTGCTAATTCCACAAAGTGTCATTTAAGTGTGCTTATTTGACTTGTACATATAGGCTAAAATGCATTAAATTGCCATTTTTTTGTAGGTTAAAGGGAATAAAACACAAGCATGTATACTGTGACATTTTAAGTTGGCCTAGTAGCGCTTTACTTTAAATGAATCACGTATTAATATATCACTTGTATTCTAACATTCATTTATATTTTCTGAACCAGGACAATAAAACCAGTACAAACACATACTGTAATGCTTCCTCAATTTTTGTTTTCTTTAAATCTTTAAAACGTTTTCCCGTATTTGCTTTTTGAAATGTTGAATTTCCATAACATATATTAGAATATTTATTCTATATTGAGATGATATTTCAATATGTTAGGGTGAAACCATTTGAGTTATATAAACAAATATTAAAATTATCCCAAAATAGAAGATCCTCCTCAAAATGTTGATGCCTAAAAGACAAAATTATGTGGATGAACATACGTAAGCTTCAGACATCTTTTCTTGTACTAGGCATTTAGCTGTCTTGCAACTGTTAATCAGCACAGGCCTTAAAACAGCTGCTATCAGATTAATTAGAGGGAATCCAGGAAATAATTCAACCGAATGTAGCATTCATGTAAGTGTGTTGAAGGCAATTAAGAGTAACTATAGTCATTACTGAGACTTCCAGGAAATATGCCAAAGGGCTTGAAAGTTATAAAATGCCTTTTGCTTCCCAGTTATTTTATTTTTATATATATATATATATATATATATATATATGCATGCTATTCTTGTGTGTATAGATACACACAGAGAGATAGAACAAGAGAGAGAGAATCCATATATAAACACATACTAAGAGCAATTAAAATAAATAAAATTGAAATGCTTGAATTACAGGGTGTTAATTCACTTCTCTCTTTGAAGTTGAGGGTCTAAGAGGGAAAAGGGCCATTTGTCTAAACTCATTTAGAAATAAAATGGTTTCTTTGAGGGTGCTGTACAAAGTATGGCAAGCTGGTAGGTAAAATTATATTTCATTTTTGTATCACTAGTTTTCATAGCTAATGGAAAGTTTAAACAAAGGAAGTTGATATTTCACCAAGGTCATACATCTACAAGAAGGAAACTTCAGAAAGTTTCCTAATGAGGAATTTAAATCCTTGAAAGTTTTTTATACTTAACACAATGCAAGCCTGGTTGCTGTTGTCATCATCAAGATCATCATCATCGCCACCAACGCCACCACGATTAATCGACATTATTACTATCACTCTAAGGTCGGTTGCCTAGCATCTCATCTCATTTCCACTTTGCTTAGGTTTCTTGCCTACTTCGCTGATTGATAGTCTCTTAGCCAAAATTTAGCAATGGAAAAATTTTGTCATTCTCTTTAACCAATTTTGCCTGTGTTTGTCACCTTGATAAAAGAGGAGACTGAGGAAGAGGGAGCCAGTGATGAGAGTGGGAGATAAAAGTTTAAAAGAATAAACAACATATAAACATTCCTTCCTTTTTAAATTTGTTTTTTGAATTGACAAATAAAAATTGTATGTATTTATGGTATAAAACATCATGTTTTGATATAGGTGTACATTGTGGCATGGTTTAATCACACTAACATAAGCATTATCTTGCATACATTATCTTGCATACTTGTTTTGTTATTTGATAAGTCTACAAGCTGAACTCAGAGAAGTTCATTTATTTATGAGAATGGAAATTTGGCATGTGATTGCATCTTACTGTGCATTACAGACTTTTAACCAACTTCTATCTCTCTTCTTAAGGGTGATCTTGAAAGAGTGGCTGGTTGACACTCTTCATTTTCAAACCCCCGGATTTTTGAAAAGGAACCTTTCAGTGGAATAAAAGGCCTACTTATAATTCTGAGAAAACAATTTTAATGTTTTTCAGGAACATTTGTCTTTTTATTTTAAAGAAAATAAAATATAGTGTGGGGATAGCTGAAATGATTGATGAGAGTGTTACAGGTTGGACAAGGGACACATAGGAAATACTGTTCCTATGTCTTCACGCCCTGCCCCTTGTAGGTAACAGGGCAGTGATATGATAGTTCCCAGGGAAGTCAGGAGAGGCCTACTGGATTGTAAGTCACTGTTTCCTCATAAAGGTGTTACCACAGTTACTGGAAACTCATTTCAGGTTTAGACTTACTTTGCTCACCAGGCCTTTGGTTTATCAAGTGTCTACCCCACCACAATCTGGTCCTTCCTTATCTTCCTCTCCAATATCCCTGCCCACTACCATTCCTCCCTCACCTACGTACCGACGTCACTCACCTTCTACTTTCTTGTGGGTTCATCTTTCGCCCATTGCAAACTTGGCCATTTTTTTAGGCCAATTCCAATCCCCTCTCCCCAATGAAGCTTTCTCCCACTACTCTGAATTTTTTGACATTACAATTTCTTAGGTGTTATTACCTTCACCAAATGACCAATTGTAGATTATGTATCTTCAAGTATTAATGGATTCATTTGGTTAGTTCTACTTCAGCACCAGAAACAAATGCCTTAGAATCACTCTAAGAAGAACTTTAGTTGCTATGTGGAAATAAAGAAAAAAAAATATTTTAAGAATAAAAACCATATCACAAAACTGCCATTTTAGCCAAACTTGAAGGAGTCTTAGAATCCATCTAGTCTAAAACTCTCATCTGAAAATTCTAGAAACTGAGGCCCGGAGGGCTTGCTCATCTGGCAAGCAATGAAGTATATTATTTTTTTGACAGTAAGTACTAGAAATTAGGCCTTTTAATTCCCTGTCCAGTGTACTTTCCACAACACTAGACAGAATCTAAGCATCGGGTTCTACTATTTGAAAAAGTTGAACAAAGATGAGATACCAGATTTTGACAGCTGGAAATAACAGAAAGTAAAAGGGGTAAGTATTCCCCAAAGAAGAACTAAACAAAACAAAGATGCAGAGAAGAGAAATGAGTGTGGTCCTGTTAGGAAGGAGCATATGGTTCAGCACACCATAGAGTACCAAGGCTGGGTAAAGGAGCCTTTGGTGAAGGCAATAAAAGGGAGTGTTTTTCTGTTAAAGAAATTAAAAACAATAATGTGTTATCTCTATCTTATACAAACTTTTCAAGGAAATAGAAACAGAAGAAATATAGCACAAATCTTTTCAGGAGAGTAATACAATGCTTGGTATAAAAACTGGACAAAGACCAAATAAAAGAGAAAATTTGTAGACCAGTCTCATTTATGAACATAAATCAAATGTAAAAATCCTAAATATAATCTTATAAACCCCCAAAATAATAAAACCAACTCAGATTTTGTCATCTTTTTGTTGTTGTTACCATGATCTGGCAATTCCCAACAAGGACAGTGATAAACTACTCCTCCTTGAAAAAAATCTCTTTTGGTCTAAATTTCAAATCATTGCTGCAGTTATGATCAATGTTTAATTATAATATATGTCTAATGAACACATTTATTACTTATGTGCTTGAATAAGCATTGAAATCTACTTGGAAGTTTACTAGGTGAACAGGGTATTCCCCACACATGCACACTCAGCTATGCATGTTAATTTTGAGAATAAATTTATAAAAGTTTCAAATCATCCAGACTTGCTTCAGATAGACTTCATGTCTCCAACTCCTATGGTACAACATAATCCTATATTTAAACAGTAGATTTGAAATAAACCATGTGAAGACATTGATTATAAAGGTGAGGAAAACAAAACTTCCTGCTAACTTCTTATTCTATGTGACCATTTGGAGTATTTATATGTGCCTAAAGTTTAAAAGAGTGAAACACAGTGCAAATGAGGTGTAATGTTTATGATAAATGCAAATTTTAGGTCATAAAATTTCCTGACTTTTAATAATTCTAAAATTGAAATTTAACATTATATGCTAGAACTTATACTAAACAGTGGTGGACGAAAATTACTATATACAAGACAAAAGTATGCTTAGAAGAAAAATTAACATGCCCATGTTTTTCTGATATTTACAATATTATAATTCTGTCTTAATTAAAATTAATTAAATGTATTTCATTATGATTAAGATGGACTTAAAATATGGCCATAAAGCATCATTATCCAAGACAGTAAAGCAAAATATAAATAATTGGATACAATCTTGAAATAGCATTTTAAAATAATAGTTACTTTTAATTATATACAATACCAACTTCTTTTTATAATTTATAAAATGTTTATTAAAGAACTTCAAATAAAAAAGAAAAAAAAGGAAAGAAAACACACACAAAGAACTTCAGTGTTCAAGGCATTAAGCAAGTCTATATTGACAGTGAGAGAGCTACAAGCGACATCTAAGCATCAAGTTGAGATAGACTTGATCTGTAATGATGATGACAAATGGCAAGTATTGTCAGTACATATTTTAAGAATTTATAACTTTATTTAAATGGAGAACTTTTAATCAATTTTTACATTGCATATTTCAACAACTTGTCTTCAGAATGGAAACTCAGGATGTAAGTCTTACACCCAAAGAGAGCTTGAAGGAATTAATTCATAAGGAAAATATAAGGAAGATATAATGACATCAGTTACCTCTGTTTAAAAAAAAAAATCTCAGAAAAGAACCGGTAAGTAAAGGGGAATTTTAGAAAATATAGTAGAGTTTAAAATTGCTGAGTATTTGGGCATAAGTTTGTTGCTTTGAGAGATAAGAAAAAATACCACACAAATTAAGAAGTGCTAATTACATCTCTTCGAGTGTACCAAAATGATATTGGGCATTGGAGCCTTGGTTATTTATCACTTGAAGATGACTTATGGATATAGCATTCTAAAGCAACAGAGAGACTGAAAGCAACTTTATATAGGAATATATTTCACAAAACACATTTTAAACTTATTATTGAAATGATTTTATACTCATAGAATTTGCAAAAATACTAGAGTTTCCCTGTGCCTTTCACCCACCTTCCCCTGATAATAGCATTTTACCTAACTATAGTACATTTTCAAAACCAGAAAACTGACATTGGTACAAACAATACTATAACCTTAATACAGACCTTAATCAGATTTCACCAGCAAATGCACTTTTTAACACTAAAACTTCGGAAGGATTTTAAAAATGTATCCTGTTTATAAATCTTATTTTTGTGTGTGGGAAAAAAATACAAAATAAATTTAATTTAAGAAAGAACATATATTTATTTATTAATTTTCTGAATATGAGGCACAATATCTTTGGACTTTATCTCTTTTTTCCATGTCTTAGGAAGACTTAAGCTGCTTTGTCTAAGTTGTACTTCCCAATGAAATTGCCACTGGGACTAGAACCACTGGAAGCTAGAACGAGACAGATACAGCGGTAATTGGAGCTGTGGGGAAACCTTAGGCTATGTCCTCCAAATCAGCTTCTTAACAGCAACAGGCATGAAACCTAATTTACAATGGAAATATGTTTCGTATGTGTTCTCTCACAATAGTCCTGTTTCTGAACAAATCTACTTCAGTGTAACATTAAATGTGCTGAATATTAAGTCTTAAATGTAAGCAGAGGATTTCAGAGGAAAAGAATTTTCAATATAATTTGAAAAATATTGTCAGTTTGTCAAAATGTGACTATTTGAATATTCTAATATCCTAAGCTTGAAGGAAACCTATAAATCTTTTTGAAATTTCTTTTCCAATTTTTATTGTAGCAAAGTATGTAATACTTAATATCCCAATAGTCTACCAGTAGATAACTTGACACTTACTGTGTTCACCACAAAGCCTTTTATGAGTAGGAGATTGAGAACTTCTTATAAGCACTACGCTATAATATATAACTTAACAGGATAATTTACATAAGAAAAAATCCAACTCATAGACTAAGCTGATCATCAAGAATTACATGTTACAGATTTAAAATTAGAAAGCACAGAGACACATTTTAGAGGTAACAGTAAAAGCTTTTTAGTGCACAAATAAAGTTAGTAGAAGAAAAACAGGTAAAATGAAAACTATTAACATTGTAGGACATTACTAAGAATACTTTGCCTAAAATTGGTTTATAAACAAAGAAAAAAGCCTTATACTCACAAAACCCTGTATTTCTAGTGTAAATTAAAAAGGAGGGAAATGGCAATGAAATTGGCAATCACCATATAAGCAACTGTTCTCTACCTTTGGTGTACATCATAGTTGCCTAGGGAGTGATTTTGGAATATTAAATAAAATCTGGTAAGTTCTAGTCCGAAATATATCAAGCAAAACACATTTTTTCTATGACAGGCAAAAGGCCAAGTGTGGTATCGTTGGTTTCTGTGTAGTGTATTTTTTCCGGGACTAGTTTATAGATTACTTAAGAATTAAAAGTATTATTAAATAGTCATATTTATTTACTTTACACACATATATTTGACTAAATATTTCAAATAGAAATTATAGATATGGAAATAATGTGCAATGGTGTAATAATCAGATTTATCTAAATTCTGGGTTCTAGGCATACCAATTGAGCTGTAATAGCAGTATAACTCAAAAGTCGATAATGTAGGGAGAAATGTAATGATCTCATTTCCCAAACCTTTCTCAGCTGATGGTACCTTAATGAATTTCCCTGGTTTGTCACTTCTCCCATGATATTTACTAATAATTAGGAACATTTTAAAGCTTTTCTAGCCATAACTTTGAACCTTACATATTTAGCTACTTAGGTACTTGAAGGATAAATATATTATGATTATGTTATTTGAAGAGCCTGGCAAGAGTGGAGACTAGAGCTGAAGTAACCAGAGCTGGGGTGTGTGTGTTATGGTGTGAATGTTAAAAACAGTTTTAAAATATGGCTATGTAAAAATTTTTATTACTTATATTTTTTTAAACTATTCAACATGCATAAAATATAGTTCAATGGAAAAACTATAGGTATTAACATTGGATAGTTCTATGCTCTAATCCAAGGGGTCTGCCACATTTCAGCTAATGACCTTGGGCAAATTACATAACTGTCAAACCTCCTGGGCTTCCTGTGAGAATTTGAAATGCACCCCAGAACAGCCTAACACATGGCAGACAATCAGCCAATGTTCCATTCTCCTTTCCCCTAATTATCACACCAGATAATTACTTTTAATCCATACATATCAAGGAAGTTTGCGTATTGTGGACACTTAGTCAATATTTATTGGATGAATGAAGTCATGGATTAAATTTGTTGTATTATAAAAATGATGTCTTTCACACTCAAAAGCTTGGCAATATGAATTGATAGAAAACGAATAAGTCTAATCATTTGGTGATAATGAGGATTATTGAGATAAGTTTTCAACGTAAGTTATAGAATTTTGTTCCATCAAACTTTCAAAACAGGATTATTTTTCTTGTTTCTTGCCTCATGCAGTGTAAACTGGGGCTCTGTTTCAAAATTCTGATGTATTCATGATGACCTCTCAAGGTCACTTCTGAATTACAGACGGAAAAGGTTGAAATGATAAAGACATGAGTAAAAAACATGCAAGCAAGTTATAGAATTTTTTTTATTTTTTTCAGGTCAAGCATTGCTAAGTTTTACGTTTATGTATAAAGTTGAAATACAGTTTTCACTTTTTGTTGTTAAAGTTTAAGAGTCTGGGGGTTAGTTATGTATCATCTGTTTGCTTGTTTAATTTTTTGTCTTATAAAAATTATTTTAGATGGCTTGACATGCCTTTTATACTATGAAGAAAAATGTATAAGATAATTCCAAGCTGGTCAGGATTATTTTCTCACATAATTAATGAGCTAAAAGTAAAGGATAGATGAATCTATAGAGAAAACTGTCCTATAAATGTCCCAGGTACCATCCATTAAAACATGTTGCTCACAACTAAAGGACATGGTGAACATTGCAGAGGGGAAGGGCATGCCTCTAACCCTCGCTTGGGTGAGGCAAAGACATAAAATGTAACCAAATGTTTGTACCCTCATAATACCCTAAAATAAAAAAATAAAATAAAACATGTTGCTAGATGTATAAACTTTCAAGTATATGGCTTTAATCATTATGAAAAATTTGCTATGTTTCCATTGTTATTTCAATGTTTAGTTCCCTTGACGCTAGATTGTCAGTTTAGTGTATCATTTACTGTGGATATTTTGGATAATTTGAATCTTTGGATTGTCTAAAAACAATAACAACATCTCAATTTTATATATATATATATATATATATATTTGAAGTTTAAAAAGCATGTAATATAAATTGAGAATTAACTGTAGGAACTGCTACAGATTCAAATTTTACTTTATTCTGTATCTTGATTTGTGGAAAACAAACTAAACTTTGCTTGGTGGTAAGAACAATGGCATTAGAACATGAACATGAGATATTCAGAAGCATATGCTGGTAAGGCATGCCTTACTTGAGTTTCAGGTGCTTGCTCATTAAAATAAAATTTTTGTTAGGCAGTTTGTATTGGGAGTTTGCTACTCATCTACTCACCATCAAATTGGTAGTGACTGAACATCACATAAGTGTACATATAAGAATAGCATCTATTGGATGTCGGGTAGGGAGAGAGGGGGAAGGGGGAGGGGCGAGGGGGAAGAGGGGACGGATATATGCATACACAAAGGGTGCAATGCGCACCCTCCGAGAGATGGACATGCTTGGGACTGGGACTTGGGGGGAAGGGGGGGCAAGGGCATCATACGTAACCGTAACCTAAACACCTGTACCCCTATAAACAACAAACAAACAAAAAAAATCAATGGTTTGAATGGTGATCTAGCACCTCTTGTATTATCCTAGATAGAGCTGGAGCCCATTCTACTAAGTGAAGTATCACAAGAATGGAAAAACAAGCACCACATGTACTCACCATTAAACTGGTATTAACTGATCAACACTTACGTGCACATATAGTTAATAACATTCATCAGGTGTCGGGCAGATGGGAGTGGGGAGGAAGGGATGGGCATATACACACCTAATGGGTGCAGTGCGCACCGTCTGGGGGATGGACATGCTTGAAGCTCTGACTCGGGTGGGGCAAAGGCAATATATGTAACCTAAACATTCGTACCCCTGTAATATGGCAAAATAAATCAATGGTTAGAATTCTCTGCTGGATTGTTTCAGTAGCCTCTTAACTGGTGTCCCTGCTTCCACCACTGATCCCCACTGCCTAGCTTTCTGAGCTTATCTCCTAACACTTCCCCCCTTGCTCCAGCCTTAGTAAACAAGCCCAGCCATAACCATTGGTGATGTCTTTTCATTTCCTCCCTTCAAGAGGTAGAGTTTACTGTCCCGCCTCTTGAATCATGTCTGACCTTGGGATTTGCTTTGACAAATATAATATGTTAAAATCGACATCATGCCATTTCTAAGCTTAGACCTCAAGAGACCTTGAATGCTTCCACTTGTTCTCTTGGAAGCCAGCCACCACCAGATGATGAAAGACATGTGGCTCGCTCATACCAACCAACAGATAGCCAACCATCAGGCATGAGGAAGGCCACTTTAGAACAACAAAAAACCCTAGTCTTGCCTAGGCTCACTTACGGGTTTGAATCAGCTGTTAGGGGTACTCATGTCTTACTTTAAGACATGGTTATTTATTATCTCTGTACTGTTATAATTCGTCTAAGAAGATATAAGAGATACTATGGAATATATAAGATTAAAGGGTTTCCATAGAGTTTTCTATGATTTTCTATGTCTCATGAGGAAGATCCTTTATTGAAAAAAAAAAAACTATTTGGCTCTATAAAGAATTTACTTTCCCACAGACTATTTTAATTTTATAGAATTAAATATTTCTGTGTTTGGAAATGTGGTTTAAACTGGCTACAAATAAGAAAGAATGTATTACTTGATTGAGATATATAGTGTTTCCTTAAGAAGAGAGAAATGCAGTTCTTATTAATATTGTCTTATTGGCATTGTATACAGTTTGATAACATTCAGTATTGAGTCTTTAATATCATAGTTCTTGGAAAAAGCTTTGGTTCTCATTTTAAGATTACCTACATCTTTAGTGATTTTGAAAGCAAGTGCCAAGAAAGGATAGAAAAGATGTTCTGTTGATGTGTACATGATGGGCAAAATATGACAACCTTTCTGAAAACTTCTCTTGTGAATTTAATTCCAAAGACAACCAGGGTGGAGGTGGAAGTAAAAGATATGATTTGTGCTGTTATTATAAGTGCATTCCAAAGGTAAAGAATCAGAGTCCATACAGAAGGAATGGTGTAGGTTCTTTTTTATTAGACATTTTTCCCTAGGGTTCAGAGTTTCGGGAATAGGCACACAAACATTAGATATGTATAGTCCAAGCTAAATATGCCATATTGAAACTGATATGTATGCATGACATTAAAACAATTAGATTCTTCTCAAATTCTCACTTTTTAATGTTATTTTTGACATATTTGCTAAAAAGACAAAATATTTATTGAGGTCATCAATCTTGTAAAATCTCCCCTCAAATGACTTAAAATAATCTAGCCATGTTAGATTAAAGGGAGAATATTCTGTCTCACTACATCTGGTCAACTCAGGATTTAACTAGAGGGTCCAGGGTACTTTTGGTCTAAATAATATCCTTTTAATATTTAAATCATTGATACTGAATGCTTGAATTCCACAGACAAGTGGCAAATGTTTTTACTGTAGAATTTTATTTGAACAAGATTAATCCTCATATGATATATAAATAAATCAGGGGATTCTATTGAATACTAATATCACACATTCATATATTCAAATTTTATAAGATAAAAAAGATTTCATATTTTTAAAGACTATTTTTTAGAGCAATTTTAGTTTCTCAGCAAAACTGAGAGAAATGTATGGGAATTTCCCGTACATCCCCTTCCCCTACATATGCATAGTCTCCCATTATCAGCATTCCCCACTAGAGCAGTACATTTGTTACAATCAATGAACCTATATTGACACATAACTATCACTCAAAGTCCATGGTTTTCATTAGGGTTCACTCTTGGTGTTGGTGTTCACCCCATGTCTTTTCATGGCTTGATAACTCATTCTTTTGTTTTTTATTTCAGAATATCACGGGGGTACAAACATTTTGGTTACATAAATTGCTTTTGTACAGCACTGAATAATATTCCATTGTCTGGATGTACCAAAGTTTGTTTATCCATTTACCTACTGAAGGACATCTTGGTTGCATCTGAGTTTTTGCAATTATGAATAAAGCTGCTATAAACAACCATGTGCAGGTTTTTGTTTGGATATAAATTTTCAACTCCTTTGAGTCAATTCCAAGGAGTGTGATTGCTATGTCACATGATAAGAGTGTGTATGCTCAATTTTGTAAGAAACTGCCAAACTGTCTTTCAGTGTAGCTGTACCATTTTGCATTTCTACCTGAATAAAAGTTTCTCTTGCTCCATATCCTTGTCAGCATTTAGTGTTGTCAGTGTTCTGGATTTTGGCCATTCTAGTAGGTATGTAGTGGTGTCTCATTGTTGTTGAAGACTTCATTTTTAGTCATAAACATCATGCATCACTGGAAGAATATTAGAAAGCATCTGGTAAAAATCACCGGTCAGTGTATGAACTTATCCTGCAGTTTTCTGTTTTAAGCTATCATCTCATTCAGAATACATTTGAAACCGTTTATGGAATACTTCTTGTCATGAGATCCAGAAAAGCTGTATGCTGCTAAACATTGGGGGGCCCCAGGGCTCAGTTCTCAGGCACCTTGTCTTTGTGTATTCTCTGCCTTGGGGATCTCTTCCAATATCATGGCTTTAAATACCATCTTTATGCCAATGATTCCTAAATTTTCATCAACCTGGAGCTCTCCCTAAACTTCAGAATCATGTATCAGTATGCCTAGTCGACATCTTTACTTTTGGTCTAAATAGGCATATCACATCTAGCCAACCCCAAATAAATTCCTTACTTTCCCTCCCACACCTGAGCCTTCCCATTTTTTCCTCAGTGGTAACTTCTCATATGCTCCAGTCCATCGGCAAATTCTGTTAACTCTGCCTTAAAAAATGGACCAAAAATTTGACTACTTCTCACCACACCTGCTGCAAGGCACCTAGTCTCTCACCTGTTTTATTTCAATAGTCTTCTTACCATTTTCTCTGCTTTCTCCCTTGCTCCCTTTGACAGTCATTTTCCTCAACATGGTAGCCAGTGTGATTTCTTGAGTTACAAATTGTGCGATATCCTCTTCTGTTCAACTTCGATATGTAATGATATCATACCACTCAGAATAAAATCCCAAGTCCCTACAGTTGCTCACAAAAATCTTGTATATAAGCATCTGGCTCCTCATTGTCTCTCGGTCTATCTCCTAGTGCTTTTCCCTTGTTTGTTCCACTTCAGTGCATAATGTTCCCCTGTTACAACAGACGCACCCTCTCCCATGTCATGAGCTAACCTCGCATAGCTGGGATCCCTTTGCCTGGCATGCTTTCCCCACAACTACCTCATGGGTCACTCCCCTCCCCAAGTCACCTTCTTCAGTTCTTTGCTCATCTGTCACTGTTTAATGTAACCTCTGGCCACCCGTTTAAAATTGCAACCTACACCTCAGCTCTTATCACCACTGACTTATGATATACATTTAATTTATTTTTTTATTATCTCTCTCCCTCGACTTAAAACGTAGGCTTCATGAGGGGAAACTTTTGTCTGTTTTGTTCGTTATTATATCCTCCATGCCTAGAAAAGTGCCCTGCTTAATAAGTGTTGATTGATTAGAATGTATTATTTTTAATGCATATTAAATGTTGCAGGTGTTTACTGTAGGGCCTTTTCTCAACTGTGTACTTATATAGTAGAGAAAGTGATCAATAGCTTCTTTGTTTTTAATTTAGGTTTTCTACATTTAACAGATTCATTTATTTAATTATTTTCCTTCACTGAACATGTTTATTCAAAAGAAATCTACTGTGCTATCCAAAAGCTGTGTACCTTTTAGCTACTCAGTAATATTAATGCATACTCATTGGTTCTTGAGATGCTTCCAGACTTTGGTTTGACATTTACAAATTACTTCTGAATTAAGGACCACTGCTGGGTGAAAAGTAAGGTAGAAGATGAAGACAGATATTCCAACATAATCTTGAATAATTAGAAGGACAAAGATAACAAGGAAAGGAGACTATTTTCAGTGCTTCAGGCCTAATTTTTATAACTGCTGACACAAGCCTGCTATTAAAATAGTCACATTTCCTCAAATATTGGACTTTCAGATGCAAAGTGAGCAGTCAGATGGTTCTGTTAACATGACCTAATTTCCAGAGCTAGGTGTTGTATGTGCTTTAATACTGAGTCTGTAAACCTTTAGACCTCTAATTCTTTCAGCCCCAAGCTGATAATATTATAGTCTAAAACCTAGCACTTTTCTCTGTAAACTTTATCATTTTGAGTTTTATAAAATTTTTTATAGTCACCTATATAGAGGTCAGAGCTTTACTATCCTACAGAGGAAGAATAGAAGGCAGTTGTAAAACAAAACAAAACAAAACAAAAAAAACCCCAAAACAAAACATCCTATATTCAAAGCAGAATGTTTAAAAAAGACTCTATTTCTGCTGCAAAGGGGCAAATTCACCATTGTTCTGCTGGCTGGAGGCATTGGAAGCATCTCAAAGAAACACAATTGGATTAATTATATTTTCATCTTTTTGCACTCATTCACATCTGAGAACATCCACTTCACTGTAGTTTTGCATCCTTCTGTATTATATGAGAATCTGCAAGAATATCAAGATGTCTTAGATGCTCCTCTAGGGATAACACGTCATCTTTGCTATGGACTTTTGTGAGTCTGATATTTTTCTTCCTAGAAAATCATATGAAAGATAAACTTCAAAAGTGCCAGGTACTAAGGCTGAGCTTGTTTTTTTATTCTGATTTTTAAAAATATTTTATTACATTAAGGTGACCTTTAAAAAGTATAATAAACATAAATATAAGACTATGACTTCAGCGTTTAGCCAATTTCTGTAAGAACATCTAATCAAAGGACTTAAGGGTTGTTCATAATTTCCTTGCCATTTTAAGGTCAAATAATAGAAACATGATTGAGTAATATGTACTTTATGACACGGTTATGTTGAAGAGATAGTTTCATTTTTATAAAATACTTGGCTCTAAATATGCATAACCTATAGTCTAGCATTTTAAACCCAGGCACTGTTCACTGAAAAGTAATAGTTACTTATGTTCCCATGAATGTTCAGAGCAGTGCTATTTATATTAGTTAAAAAGTAGAAATAATCCAAATGACCACCAATAGATAAATACACTGTGGTATAGTCATACAGTGTAATATTATACACTGAGAGTAAATAGTTCACTAGTATATGCAACAACATAGGAAAATACCACAAATATTATATTAAGCAAAAGTAGACCAAAAAATCATATGCTGTATGATTCCATTTAAATAAAGTACCAAAGAGGGAATACAAATCTATTGGGTGTTAGAAGTCAATATAGTGATTACCTTTGGGGCGTTAGTGACTAGAACAAGGATGAGGATTGCTCCTGGTTCTGCTTATACAGACATGATGACTTTATGAAAATTTGTCAAGGTCTACACTTATGATGATATGCTTTACTTTAATGAAAGGTGTACTTTTAAAAAGTTCTGTGATCCACGTTACTAAAGGTCACAACACATAGTAATTAATGTGTTCCAAATGATGAATTCAATGGTCTTTTTAGGTGATCTTGCAAACCTTGTCATCTACTTTTGTTTATGGCTAGCTTGTGTTGTTTTCAGAAGGTGAAAAATAGGGCATCAGAAAAAGAAAGCCTTTCTCATGTGTATTAGACTCCTTTAGCTGTTGTAACAGATTACCACAAACTTGATGGCTTACAACGGTGAAGTTTATTCTCTCACAGTTCTGGAAGCTAGAAGTGTGAAATTAGTATTACTGGGATGAAATCAAAATGTCAGCAAGGCCATGCTTCCTGTGAAGGCTTAAGGGGAGAATTTGTTTATTGCTGCTTCTGGTTTCTGGTGGCTGCCAGCATTCCTTGGTTTGTGGCCACATCACTCCAACCTTAATGCCAACATCTTTAAATCTCTGCTCCATCTTCTCTGTGTGTCAAATTGCCTGCTTCCTCCCACTTGTAAGGATACATGTGATTGCATTTAGGGCCTACTTTGGCAATTTAGTCTCCCTGTCTCAATATCTTTATTACATCTGCAAAGACTTTTTTTTTTTCATGTAAGGTTGCCTTAGATACTCCTCTAGGAATTCCACAGGTCCCATGGATTATGATGCAGATATCTTTGGAGGGGAGTATTTTTCTGTTCACCACACACCATATGATACTCAACGGGATGTAAATGAAATAGTATTGTTTACCAACTGCTGCTATATGGGTACACTTTAAGGCAACAATCTCCAGGTATGGAAAAAAATTATTTTTAAGGTTATCTCACTCCACTATGTTAGTCTTTCACGTCTTACAATTTTAATCAAGATACTGAAAATGTGTGCTAAAGAGACTTTAGAAATCATGTAATTCGGATATGTTCAAATCTCAAATTTTTTCTTCAGATGGAACCTTTAATGGGACCCAAGCATAAAACAGCTAATGGCACTGCCCCACAATCTCTTTCCATTTCTTTTCCAGAGTGGTCCCATGAGGTATACTGGGAAATTCCTAGGGCTCTGTGGAGTTATTTGAAAAACACTTACATAGGCTTATCTCTTCATTTTACTGGAGACTGGCAAATGGCATTCATGGTAAAACAGTTCTTTTATCCAAAGATCATTCAGAAAGATTGGGAATAAAACCTGCATCTCCACTATTCTTTGTAATAAACCACCCTCAGACGCCTGTACGCAGAAGACAGTGCTTCCACACGACATATGGTTAACACGGTTACATCAGAGAAGACCATTAAACCATTGGCCCAGGTTTCTGAATATCACAGAAAATACGGAATGGCATAAGGTAGCAAAAAATGCGAGTAGGTTTATTCGAAAACCTTAACTATTAATGTCAATACCAGTGCATGTCACTTAGCTATTATTAGGATTCTGAGAGTTACTTCCTGTGCATTCAGGAAAAGCAATGTCCAGCTCATCTGTTTTCTATCAAACAACCCATCTAGTCAGGTTTCTAACCATATGCACAGATGTAATCAACTCAAGCTAGCCCTTTTGATAATATATGATATCAGAACAAAATGGAACTCCCCTCTTATACTTAAGTTAGCACATAGATGTCTTTCTTGCTCAGCTTTGTCCCTTAATTTAAAACCATAGCATAGTGACTGACACATCTTGTGTACCTCATATTAGACCCCACAAATTTCTGTTTTCTTCTCTCCCTGTCCTGTTAACCTTTGTTTTGATTCTCTGAATAGTCTTGCTGATTTGCTCTATGGGCTTTATTCAACTGATGCCAGTACTCTGGTGTTGTATTAAGATCTTAAAACTACTGTGTGCAAATGGGTACTAAAGGTAGTTAATGTCTGCAAACAGAAAATGAATTTAAAGGGACTGATTAATTAGAATGATTTCTTATTTTTATGATCAGTTGAAATCTTTTGTTAATTTTAGCTGAATTTTATTCAGTAATTTTTATTTATCTGGATTTGATTTTTGCAAATGTGAAGTAAAATCACTCATTTGTTCACCTAGTTGGAGCTCAGATTTTTATTAAAATAGTCTTATGAAGGCATAGTGACTGACTAAACGTATTGTGATGGTCGTGAAAATGCCCTCTCACATCTCCTACTGCAGGGAGATTAATTGACTGCTGGTTCCAGATGCTGAACTCTGGATGCATCACAGCTTTGGTGCCTAGGCCACCCTTCTTAGGAACTGCTTCCAGCCAATGACTGAGTGCAGCGGGGATACTAAGACAGACCCATTCCTGTGAGATGTTGGACTCCTCTGATGACAACTTTGGCTTAAGGATCCCCATCAGCTTGGCCAAAACTAACTTTCACTGCATTACAGTGTAAGGCCTTTTTCCTTCCCTCTCTCTCTTCCCCCTCTCCTTCAAAGGGGTCAGATTTGCATCATGGTGGCACAGGTTTCCCAGCCTCCTCTGGCTTCCTCTTATTTTTTTTCATAGGTTCCCCTCCACACTGATCCCAATAATTCTTGTGTTTTTATATCCCATCTCTTTTTTTTTTTTTTTTGAGACAGGGTCTTGCTCTTTTGCCTTCGCTAGAGTGCCATGGCACCAGTCTAGCTCACAGCAACCTCAAACACCTGGGTTCAAACAATCCTCCTGCCTCAGCCTCCTGGGTAGCTGGGACTACAGGCACGTGCCATCATGCCTCTTTAATTTTTTCTATTTTTAGTTGTTTTGGCTAATTTGTATATATTTTTAGTAGAGATGGGTCTCTCTCTTGCTCAGGCTGGTCTAAAACTCCTGAGCTCAAGCAATCCTCCTGCCTTGGCCTCCCAGAGTGCTAGGATTATAGGTGTGAGCCACCACACCCGGCCATATATCCCATCTTTAAATCTACTACTCCGGGAGAAGGACCTAGATTACCACATGCAAAAAAAAGATGCTTCTTCCCAAATAATTACACATTTAGGCCATTTATTCATACTGGCCTCAAGTTTTAAAGCCTGGTCTTTAGTCTCAAACTTGTATACCACTACACTTTCAGGAACCTGTTAGATAAGCCATAAATTATCTTTCTTTACATTGTCGAACCTAGCATTCACTTCCCTTCAATTTGAATTCTGCCAAGCAGTATAGAAAAGTATAGTTTGTCCTGCATCTGCCAGTCAAAGGAGGTTTGTTTACCCCATTTGGCAGATCAAGACAACTTGATGACTCTTTGCTAGGTCTCCTGCAATGATGATATGTCGGAAAACACTTTCCAGGCTACTAGACCCTATTATGCAATTTTGTAATGGAGGCTCAAGTTAAGGCCTCACACTTGCTGAGAAAGACTTGACAGACACCCTGCTATTTAGAATGAGCATGTCAGTGCTTTGTTTTGTTGTGTCTGTCCGCAATCAAGGCAATGGGGTATTTACCATGCCTCTGCATATCATTTTGGCATGTATCCTTGTGAAGACTTGAGGGAGGGTGGTGGTTATTAACTCCTTAACTGCATACACATTTTGCAAAAAATAAATTTTACCGGTGGATAGCCTCCCAGATCAGTTTTGGTGATGCATTAGCAGTCACTTCTAACACCTGGTTATTAATACAAATTATTTGGGTGCTTTGGAGGTTAGGCATTACCTACATCTTGTTGTAAAGTCCTCCCCTATTAAAATGTCATCTGTGTACTACATAGCCTGCATTATCCACCTGCAATTAATATACCGATTTTATTAAAAACACCTGAGAATGCTGATTTTATAATGTCAACTTTAAATCTGGAGAATCTCTGAGCATGAAATGGCACAGTAGTTGCCATCAAAGGAGCAGCTGAAGGTCAGGCTCTGAGGTGCATTAATTCTTCCAACATTAAGTCTTGTAAAAATGGCACTTTATTATTATTAAGTAGAGGTTCTTAAAAGGCCCATTAACTCTGGTGACCACAAAATGGCACATCAATTATAAATTTGTTTTATGTAAATGGAATCCCCAGATGACAGTATCATCATATTGCTTTGTACCTATGATCAAAATAGTCAAAGCCACTGTTTGAAAATATATTTGTTTGATTCCTTAGACAAAATCTGGGGATAGCTGAGCAATTCATATCTCATGCATTGAACACAAATTGCCTCAATGAAATTTCTATTATAGCTTAAGAAAATTATCTCCCTGAATTTGCCTCACTGAAGTGGTTGGTAATGTAGTTATCTAGCAGTACCTGCTTAAAATGGCAGTGGAAGGTATTTGGTAACTTTGTTCTACTCAGTTGCTATACATGACCTTTGTAATCTCAATAGCTGCCTTACAACAGAGAACAGGGACACACAGACAAGGATTCCAGTGAAGCACTAAGTAAAATTTGAATCAAAGATAAATTTAAGAAGTAAATGACACCAGACTTTTGGCAATGAAATCACAGAGATTTTAAAATAGGCAAGGGCATGGTGATTTATAGAAATGAACCTATTAAGATAATATGATACATAGTATTCACCACAGCTTAAAATATTTTATTCCCAAAATCAGCCCAGTCCATAACTGTGGAGATTTTTGCTAAGGGTTAGATGCTGATATGTGCAATTTATTGCCCAAAATTGGAACATTATCACAAATTCGTTTATTTTATGGTGGAAAGTGTATCTGTGGTCTCACAACAGCTTTGATTCACTCCCATTTTAACCTGGATAATTTGCTATTTTCAACATTCAGGACTAAAACTACTTAATATGATTAAGTTGGCAAAGCCTACATTTTGGTATTTTACCCCACTCTACATCTTCTTGGAACTAATTTTTCTACCCTCTTAATTTTTACACATGGATATAACTCATGTGCATAAATGTAAGTCAGGGTATTATTTGCCCAGAGATATTTCTGCATGAAGTCTCAAATAAGATATTGAAGGAATGAAAGGCATTTTCTTGTTAGATTTTCAGTCATCAAAATCCACGGAAGGGGTGAATTAGGGCCGAAGCTGTATAAGGTAATGGTTAAGCATACAGAATTGGTGTCTGAATGCTTGCCTTCAGATCTTGGCTGTATGATTTTGGGCAAGTTCCTTAATCTCTTTGTGCTTTCTTTTCTTCACTTGTAAAAAGGGGACAATAGCACCTCCCTCACAGGATTTCTGTGAGGACTCAATGCAATGATGTATAAATAGCATTTAGCACAATACATCTGGTACACTGAGAACTCTTAACTATTATTACGGGCTACTGAGCATCCTGATATAGATAGACATAAATGCATGTCAATCACAGAATAGTGCTTGGCACATAGGAAGCACTCCATAAGAAACAGCTACCATTAAAAATGGCGGCAGGGGATGGATTTGGGTTTTCTAAGTCCTTGATATTCTAACAGGCTTTTGTAGGATGGGGGAGGGTGGAGTGGGGCACTTCATAAAAGATAAAATTATCAATACAGAATGTCTATAGAAAATCCAATCCTTTGTATACAATAAATTATGAATATAAATGCCTGCAGTTTCCATGAGAAGGGCTTGGGCTAGTGAGGAAGTCCTAAAATTTATGTGTAATTGGCTTCCCAAGAAATCTGCCTTTGAAAGGAAACTTTTCCAACCCTGTTGAAGTTATCCACATTTCCCAAGTGCGGGGATATTGTGAGAAGCAGAGCCAAGGTTCATAAGCAAAGATTTGGTGCTAAATTTTTGTCTTTTTATCCTGCTCCCCTCCACCCCGCTCCACACACATACATGTGTGTGCGTGTGAGCACACACACAAGCATATGTGCATGTGCCTGTAATAAAAGTATGTTGTTACAATACAGATTCTCAATAAGTGTTTGTGAAATAAAGGCAGTCATGATACATGTTTGTTAGCCTACATTAGTGGGAGGAAATAAATTACGGCTACAGAGGTAACCAAGATGAGGAAAATAAAGAGTAAAAAAATAATAATAATGCTGAATAAAATATGATTTCTTTGTTTATCTGGGAATCATTTATCAATGACCTACTAAATATGCTAGGTGATAGAGGGATAAAGATAATTAAAATAGGGTAGCTGCGCTCTGGGAGTTTATAGTTTAGAAAGAGGAGATGTATAGACGTTTCAGAGTACAGTAGGGACTATTATAGAAACGCTGTGAGATGGGAATGTTTAATTTTACTGATTGTGGTAATGAGGAAAGTTTTAAAGAGAAGGTACTATTTGATCATATCATCAGAGTAATGAGGATTTTGTTGAGTAAACAATGGAAAAGCATGGACAAAAGTAAAGGTATAGAGGTATGAAACCAAGGAACACTGAGAGAACACCACATATTTTGGAATAATTAAATTATTGGGTTTATTCAGAGGTTAGGATCAGACCAGATTCTACTTTACTAAGGAGTATTAATTTTCTACAATGAGTCACGGGAAGCCAGAATCATAAAGGTAATTGAATTGGCTATGCACTTTAGTAGGTTTGAGACTGGAGGAAGAAAGAACAATTAAGAAAATACTGGCATTACAGGTGAGAGAAAATGAGGCTAAGGTAGTAGCAGTGTGGATGAGGGGTGAGAAATGCATAAAAAAGAGAAAGAATCAACAAGATTTGTTCATCAATTGGAGGTCCAGATGAAGGAGAGAAAGGAATCCAGGATGCCTCTAAGTTTTCTGGTTTAGGGAATATAGAAGCAGCAATTCAGGCAGCAAGATGTGAGATTTAGGTTTCATTATGCTGTATTTAGGGAACCTGTGGGATATCTAGGGCTAGATATCAGAGGTGGAGGGTGGGCTCAGGGGATATGGCTGGATATGTAAATTTCAGCGAAAAATTAGTAGGTAAAACCACTAGAATGCATGTGCTGACACACCAATAATATGTGGAGTGAGACCAGAGAATCTGAGGAATCTAATATTTAAAGGGCAGGAACAATTGGGGAGGTGGGGAGAGGGTAGAGAGAGAGAGAAAGAATTATTCAGGAAGTAAAAGAAAACTCAGGATAACAAAGCCATGTTATGGAAATCAAAGATGGAGAGACTTGTGCTACTGAGAGATGAAATAAAATGAAGTGAACAGTGACCTTGGCAAGACAAGTTCCCAGAAGCAGAATGCACACAAATTTGATAGTTGTGCTTGAAGGGGGCCAGATATGAGAAGCTGGAGCCAGCAAGTGTGGATGGTTTTATCAAGCAAATGATTTCTTCATTTCACACAAATCAACATCTTATTTTTGATGACATTATATATGAAGTTGTCTTAGATCCTTTTGTCTTGCAGAGGTGTGCCTAGTGTATTTGATACATACAACCTATCATTTTTATCACTGTCCTCCTCTCTACAACATAAGGTTTAGTAATAATCATGAAATGAAGTAAGTAATAATGGCCAGAAAAGAATGATTATATAGATGATTATTTCAAGAAAAGAATGAATAAATTAAATATTACAGTACAAAAAAGGGGAGAAGTAATAGAATAATGCTCCTTAGTTTCATTAGTATGTTTTCTGAATAAACACAAAAAATTATAACTATTTATGGATGTGTTAGAATAGTTAATAATATTATAGTTTCTAGTTTCAAGCCTTAACTTTTGCAAAGTTGCCAATTACTTTGAAGAGCCCTTTTATTATGTTTAATTTTGAAAAGCTTCTTTCAGATAAAAATATATACAAATAGTTAGCAAAAAGTCTTAACTATAGTGGTAAGATTGGTAGATATTTTTAAAAATTCCACTTTATAATACATTCAAGAAATTGCAATACAGCCCATGTCTTTGTTTATTTGGGATGAGTTCTAGAGGCCTTGAAATGTCTCTATAAAGAATTTTTAACACAAATAAAATTTCCAAGTGGTCACATAGAATGTAAGCCAGTGAAGAAATTCAACTTCTGTTTCTTATTGTTCATAATCACAGTGAGATTATTGTTTATTTTAAATCTATCTTTAAAAGCAAGATTATGTAATACCCAGAGTTGGGAGATGGCAGTCGTATCCAAGAGAGTTTCAAAGACTTTGACTCTGAGCCATTAGGAACATGCTCTTCAAATTAACCTGTGTAGCCAAATTTGTATGTGTCAGGGGCAGAAAATGTAACTGGGAGTTCTCCAGATTAACTTCCAGGTAGCATTCAATGTTTACTCAAGGATAACTAATAATAATGAGCTAATCCTTAGCTTATGAAAATGTTTATTAAAACTCAACAGGAACCACAGCAACTGCTTAGAACTTGGAAAAATAAAGGTGTTTTTTCTTTTCCAAAGAGGAATATTTTTAAATGAATGCAGGCATACCTTGTTTTATTGTACTTTGCTTTACTATGCAAATATTATGTTTTTTGCAAATTGAAGGTTTCTGGCAATCTTGTGCTGAGCAAGTATATCAGTAGCATATTTTCAACAGCATGGGTTCACTTCATGTCTCTGTGTCACATTTTGGTAATTCTCACAGTATTCCAAACTTTCTCATTATTATTATATCTGTTATGATGACCTGTGATCAGCAGTCTTTTATGTTACTATTGTAAATGTTTTGGGGTGCCATGAACTATGCTCAAATTAGGCAGTGAACTTAATTGATAAATGTTGTGTGCATCTGCTCCACAGACAAGCTATTCCTCCATCTCTCTCCCTCTCCTTAGGCCTCTCTACTCCCCAAGACCCAACGATATTGAAATTAGGCCAGTTAATAACCTCGTAGTGGCCTCTAAGTGTTCAAGTGAAAGGAAGAGTCACACATCTCTTGCTTTAAACCAAAAGCTAGAAATGATTAAGACTAGTGAGGAAGACATGTTGAAAACTGAGAAAGGCCCAAAGCTAGGCCTCTCAGGCCAAACAGTTAGCCAAGTTGTGAATGCAAAAGAAAAGTTTCTGAAGGAAACTAAAAGTGTTGCTACAGTGAACACACAAATGATAAGAAAGCAAGGCAGCCTTGTTACTGATATGGAGAAAGTTTGAGTGGTCTGGGTATAAGATCAAACCAGCCACAAAACTCCCTTAAGTAAAAGCCTAATCCAGAGCAAGGCCCTAACTCTCTTCAATTCTATGAAGGGCTGAGAGAGGTGAGGAAGCTGCAGAAGAAAAGTTGGAAGTTAGCAGAGGCTGGTTTACAAGGATAAAGGAAAGAAGCAATCTTCATAATATAAAAATGCAAAGTGAAACAGCAAGTTCTAATGGAGAAGCTGCAGCAAGTTATCCAAAAGATCTACCTAAGATCATTGATAAACATGGCTACACTAAACAACAGATTTGATTTTCAATGTAGATGAAACAGTCTTATATTGGAAGAAGATGCCATCTAGGACTTGCATAGCTAGAGAGGAGAAGTCAATGCCTGGCTTCAAAGCATCAAAGTACAGGTCGATTATCTTGTTATGGGCTAATATAGTATGACTATAAGTTGAAGCCAATGCTCACTTACCATTCTGAAAATCCTAGGGCCGTTAAGAATTATGCTAAATCTTCTTTGTTTGTGCTGTATAAATGGAACAACAAAGCCCGGGTGACAGCACATCTGTTTACAGCATGGTTTGCTGAGTATTTTAAGCCTACTGTTGAGACCTACTGCACAGAAAAAAAGATTTCTTTCAAAATATTACTGCTCATTGACAGTGTACCTGGTCACCCAAGAGCTCTGATGGAGATGTACAAGGAGATTAATGTTATTTTCATGCCTGTTAACACAAAATACATTCTGCAGCCCATGAAACAAGCAGTGATTTCAATTTTGGGGTCTTATTATTTAAGAAATACATTTTGTAAGACTATAGCTGCCATAGATAGTGATTCCTCTGATGGATATAGGTAAAGTAAATTGAAAACATTCTAGAAAGGATTCACAATTTTAGATGACATTAAGAACATTTGCTTTTCATGGGAGGAGGTAAAAATATCAACATTAACAGGAGTTTAGAAGAAATTGATTCCAATCTTTATGGATGACTTTAAGGGGCTGAAGACTTCAGTGGAGGAAGTAACTGCAGATGTGTTGCAAATAGTAAGAGAACTAGAATTAGAAGTGGAGCCTGAAGATATGACTGAATTGCCACAATATCATGATAAAACTTTAAGAGATGAGGAGTTACTTCTTATGGATGAGCAAAGAAAGTTTTTTGTTTGTTTGTTTTTTGTTTTTGTTTTTTCCTTGAGATAGGGTCTTGCTTTCTCACCCAGGCTGGCTGGAACAGCATCATCATAGTTCACTGCAACCTCAAATTCCTGGGCTCAAGTGATCCTTCCACCTCAGCCTCCTGAGTAGCTGGGACTACAGGCACACATCACCACACCTGGCTAATTTTTCTATTTTTTTGTAGAGATTGGGGTCTTGCTCTTGCTTTGGCTGGTCTTGAACTCCTGACCTCAATTGATCCTCTTACCTTGGCCTCCAAAAAGATTAGGATTACAGGAATGAGCTACTACACCCAGCCAGAAAATTGTTTTTAGAGATAAAATCTAGTCCTGGTGAAGATACTGTGAAATGAACATTGTGGAAATGACAATAAAGGATTTAGAATAGTACATAGACTTAGTCAATAAAGCAGTGGCAGGGTTCGAAAGGATTGACTCTAATTTTTAAAGAAGTTATATTATGGATAAAATGCTATCAAATAGCATTGCATGCTACAAATTATACCATGCATCATCTCAGACCACAATGGAATAAAAATAGAAATCAATTCCAACAGAAATACTCATCTCTACACAAAGTCATGGAAACTAAACAACCTACTACTGAGTGATAGCCAGGTCAGGGAGGAAATTAAATGGAAATGAAAAGATTCATTGAACTAAATGATAAAGGGGACACAAGTTATCAAAATCTGTGAGATACAACTAAAGCAGTCTTGAGAGGAAAATTCATAGTCGTAAAATGCTTACATCCAAAAGAAAGATCACAAATCAACAATCTAAAGAATCATCTCAATGAACTGGAAAAGGATGAGCAAAGCAATCCCAAACCCAGCAGAAGAAAAGAAATAACCAAGATCAAAGCAGAATTAAATAAAATCAATAACAAAAAAACTATGTAGAAGATTAATGAAATGAAAAGTTGGTTCTTTGAAAAGATAAACAAAATTGATAGGCCTCTAGCTAGATTAACCAAAAGAAGAAAAGAAAGCAATATAATAAACTCAATCAGCAATGAAAAAGGAAAAATCACAACTGATACCATAGAAATATAAAATATCATCTCCGAATACTGTAAAAATCTCTACATACATAAACTTGAAAAAGTGGAGGAAATGGACAAATTCTTGGAAACACACAGCCTCCCTAGGCTCAATCAGGAAGAACTAGAATTCATGAACAGACTAATATCAAGTACTGAAATTGAAGCAGCAATTAAAAAAAATCTTCCAACAACAAAATGTCCTAGATTAGATGGTTTCTCATCAAAATTTTACCAGACCTACAAAGAAGAACTGGTACCTCTCCTGCAAAAATTATTCCATAACATTGAGAAGGTAGGAATCCTCCCCAACACGTTTTACAAAGCAAACATCACCTTTATACCAAAGCCAGAAAAGGACTCAACAAAAAAAGAAAACTATAGACCAATATCCCTTATGAATATAGATGCAAAATTCCTCAATAAAATCCTAGCAAACTGAATTCAGTTGCTCATCAAAATAATAATCCATCATGACCAAGTGGGCTTCATCCCAGAGATGCAGGGATGGTTCAACATATGCAAATCTATAAATGTAATTCACCACATATATAGAAGTAAAAACAAAGACCATAGGATCCTCTCAATAGATGCAGAAAAAGCATTTGACAACATTCAGCACCTTTTTATGATAAGAACACTTAATAAAATAGGCATAGACAGGACTTACCTCAAAATGATAAAAGCCATATATGACAAACTCATGGCCAATATCATACTGAACCAGAAAAAAATTGAAAACATTCCTGCTTAGTACTGGAACCAGACAAGGTTGCCCACTATCACCACCTCCATTCAACATAGTGCTGGAAGTCCTAGCTGGAGCAATCAGACAAGAAAAGGAAATTGATGTTATCCAAGTGGGGACTATAGAAAAATCTTTCATGAAAGAGTCAGTCAATGTGACAGATTTCATTGTTATCTTTTTTTTTCGTCTGCTCCTTCTCAGGCATCATTGTTATCTTATCTTAAGAAATTGCCCCAACCACTCCAGTCTTCAATAACCACTACCCTGATCCATCAACATTGACGTAAGACCCTTTACTAGCGAAAAGATTATGACAGGCTGAAGGCTCAGATGATCATTAACATATTTTTAGTTATAAAGTACTTTTAATTAAGATATGTACATTGCATTTTAGAGATAATGCTATTGTGCTCTTAGTAGACTGCAATATAGTGTAAACATAATTTTTATACACACTGTGGAACCAAAAAAATCCATGTAACCCCCTTTAAAGAGATATTTATTATTGTGGTGATCTGTAATGCAGTATTTCTGAGGTACGCCTGTTTTATTTAGAATTGCCAGCGTATGCTTATAGTAAAAAGCAAATAGACTTTAAGTTGATTTTATTATTGTTTTTAAATTATATACAGAAAATACATTTGCTTTTTCCTGCTTCCTATGCCAGGTCTTTGAAATAATTGCCTCTTTTTAAGCAGTTCAGATTCTTTTTTGATATTAAACTTTTTCTCTGATAAAATTTGGGGAATAAAGATGTTAAAGATCATCCACTTGTTAAAATATTGAAGGACCTCAAACATTCATGTCATCTTTACTAAGATCACTTACCCATGTTTTCCAATTGTATTTTTAAAACAGTGAATCAGTCATTCTGTGAAGGGTAGACAGAGTACCTTATTATTGGTTAGATTTTATTCCTTATGCTATTTATAATACATAGAAATCTATTTTTAGATAACAGTAAAAGTTAACCACACATGCAGATGTGAAATGCAATAATGGTTTCCCACACAAAAGATCTTATCTATTTAAAAGATATATTTCAAATTCTCTGATTACCTAGTATCCATCTTAGTTTATTTGACAGTCATCGTTGTAATATAAATTCAAGATATTATGAGTAATTTATGATATTCATGTTTTAAAATCATTTAATTTTTCCTTTGAGGGTACCATTCAATAAATATTATTTGTGTTTCTTTTAAAGAATTATCTTCTAGGAAAACTGATACTAGCTTAGTGTTGACATAATTGCTTTGACTAAACTATGATTACCTTGTCACTGTTTTCTATCCCATTGTAATGCCAAAAAAATTCAAAGTATTTAATATAATGGTGAAAAGCATAGTTTCTGGTGGAGATGATAAAGATAAAATTTCATACATGCTACTAAGCTAGTTAATTAACTTCAGTGCGTAAGTCTTTTTATCTGTCAAATGGGGCTAATAATACTACATAGCTCATTAGTTTGTTTTGAGGGTTAAGAAAGAAAATACATGGAAAGTTATTATAATAGTGTCTAGCATATTGTAAGCACTCAATATGTATAAGTTATTTCAAGGTAGAATATATAATACTAATTATTTATTTTCATTTTCTTTCCTTCTGTTTAGAAGTAAGCAATAACCTATATTTAACCAAATCATCCTTACAACTTTACTAATCTAAGAATCTTTCTGACTGAGAAAGTCATACTGATAGTCAAATCTACATATACTTTAAACCAGCATCATTTTAAACATTTACATTAGCCACGTTTTGTGCAGTATAAGAGCATATCATAATATACAAAGTATGCAAACTGTATTTATTGTTCCCTGTTGTAAGTTTTAATTTATTTAATAAATTTATTTGTAAAAATTTTCCTTAATAACATTGCTGAAAAGATTTCATCTAAACATAATGTAAACTAGTCTAGGAACCAATCCACTTTATTTAAAAGGTGGTATTAATATTTTTCCTCAAGAAAGCAAGACGGCCACTTATGATACAACCAAATAAGTTAAGAATGTCAAAAGGGCTCTCAACATATCTTTCTTCAGCATAAAAAGTGAAGACGGTCAATCTGACTTCCAGAAGAGGCTCTCCAGGAGATAACAGTATACTAATAATACTAAGGTCAGGAAGCCTATTGAGTTATTTTATACTTCTTATTTTTCTGACTGCCCCAGTGGTTCCAAGCCAGCATGTTTGACCCATGGCTAAGATTCAAGATGAATGAAACACACAAAAAAGGGCAAAGTATGGTGAGACAAATAAGGAGGAATCATTTCCTATTATAAAAGCATTAACGTTTTTCAAGATATGTGACCTCAAGTTTTGAGCTGAAACTGAAGGCATTTAAAGCAGAAAACTCAGATTGTGAGGGTTGGCTGAAAGAACCCTTCAGTTTACAAAGAGAAATGCACCTTTTAATGAACTCAGTTGACTCTAAAATGAAATAGCTGGGAGCTACATAAGGAAGAGAAAAGAATAGAAACAGAATGAAGAACATCCAGATTTACAGCATCCCTGAAGGCAGCTGAGGGGATGACCCCATTACTTTCATTGAGCAATTTGTTCTGTCTCTCCTCACAGATACCCTCACCAGGACTTCTAAAATAGAAAGATGTACAACATCCCTTAGCCCTTTCCACTGTCTCAAAAAGGTCCCCAAACTTTGTTTATTAAGGTTTTAGAACTTCATGCTTTATTATTTTTAGTGTTTGTTTAATTTCTATTTTTTCCTCTGTTTATTTTTCTCCTTGACCTAGATCATGGAATCATACACTAAGAGGACATTTTTCTAAATGCAAGTTGTTAGAAATAGCTTGGCAAAGACTGGCACAATTCACAGTATCCTGCAGCAATGGAATTAATGAGGAATTTGTTTTTTTATCTACAACTAATTAATTTTTGGATGATTTTGAAATATAAATGCTAAGAAGAAAATTTGAAGAAATAATTTTAGAAAGATAGTTTATGTCTAAAATGTTACAAGCATTTTATGAAACACTCAGATTAACCAACAGCTTGCTTTTTATAACTTCAATGTATCTATTGATTTACGACAATGTATACAATGTATACATTGATGTGTACAATGTGTACAATATATACATTGATTTACAACAAACAATTTATGTTGTGCTCCTAAATATCTTTATACAGTCTGTATGTGAACACGCATAAGGGACTATTGTATAATGCTATTGTCAGCAACATTTGAGCTTTGTTTCTCGAGTCTTGTACCATACTGATATTTTTTCTTCCTTGTAGAAACTAAAGTTCTCTATCAGGAAAGCATTAGTTGGATCCTCATTTATAAGCAGCTGTAACAGCATTAGAGCCCTAGAGAGAAAATCATGTAATCTTCAGTTGTGCAATCTGATGATTAAATTGGGCAGAGAAAAGAGTTCCAGTTGTATGAAAAGCATCTACCTTGTTAGTGAATCTGCACCAAAAACATGCATAGAGGCTCAACTTCATGCCATGCTCTGTGTTAAATGGCGGGTGTAAGCTGTGGAAAGCAAACACTAACCACCTCACTGGTAAGGCTCCAGTGAGACTAGGTGCATTGCAGGAGGAATGCATTACTTTGCTCAAGAGCTTATTAAGACTTTGAAAAGACGCTTTCTTTATATTAGTTGACATTTTATACATTTAAGTGATGTGGCTAGCTTTGAAGATGTCAAGGTAAAAAAAACAACACTTTAGTGGCTGATGTTTATTTTAGAATCATCCATACAGCTCTGTTTCTGTTTATTTCTATAATACCATTAAAACCAATTAACCAAATATTTATTAAGTAACTAGTACATGGTAAATTATGCCAAACCTTGTATTATTAGATTAAACTGGGGGCAAGCAACCTTTTTATGTAAAGAGCCAGATAGAAAATATGTTTGACTTTGCAGGCCATACAGTCTCTGTTGCAACAACTCAGCTCTGCCCTGTAGCATGAAAGCAGTCACAGACAATATGGAAACAAATGGGTATGGCTGTGTTCCAATAAAACTTTATTTACAGAAATAGATAGGTGGTCTAATTTGGCCTACAGGACTTTTTTTTGCTGACACTCGAATTAAGTAAAGAACATGACAGGTTTCCTGCTACAAAAGGGCTTGTTATAAGAATTATGTTATTCAATATATGTAAGGTACTTAGAACCACATCTGGCAGATAGTAAATGCTATAAATGTGTTATCAATAATAATAAGTTATTATTAAATATAAAAGTACAAGGAAAACACATCTAGAGCATTTCTAGGACTTACATCATACATATATATTTCTTTAAAACCTGGATTAGTGACCACTACTGTACCTGAATTTCAATTTATCAACCATACAAATATGTGGTAAGGGATTTTGTGGATGACACCCTTCAGATGTTTCAATGTTTCATTTGAATATTACATATATATAGTGGCTATCTGAAATAATTGATATAAATAGATTCAATAATATTTTATACTATTTTTTTCATTTGCCATTTATGTACTTTTTAAACTTCTAACCATTTCCCCAAACTTGGATTATTCAACTGATATACATTGATTTTATGTTTATACTCTAGCCTTATTTATTTATTTATTTTTGCATAGTATAGATATAATCCAGGCATTTCTGGGCAAAAAAGACAATTGAATACCAATATTCTCAAATAGTCTTCTCTCCCACAATGACATGTTCAATGACAACTCTACTTTCTATACACCGTTCTTGATTTTACCATATCTTTAGAAATATCTGAAATCTTAAACATGTTAGTTTTTTGGCTATAATATTTATTTGAGAGAAGAGAAAGATATAAAAATTTGGCTTTAGTGGCCTAGAACAGCAATGATTTGGTTAGGCATAACCAAGTTTTAGTAATACACAGGCCTCCCTGACATTTAGGATTCTTTCTTTAATCTATCTTCCTATTCGTAGGTAAGAATGAATAGAAAATATTGATACTTTAACTTGTGAATTCAAAAGGTAATATTTGAGTGCCTATACCATACCCAGATTAAGTGTCCCTGCACTCATGGAGCTAATATGTTCACACAGCAAGATAACAAATAAGTTTTTTTAAAAATGGATGCGATTTTCACTATAGAAGTGTCATCATAAAAACTGGAGAGACGAAGGGGAAGAGTTGTGAAAAGAATAGAAGAATCATTTTAGATAGAGTGGTCTTGAAAGGCTACTCAGAGAAGGAGGCCTAGAACTCTGAGGCCAACATGAGATGGTGTGGGTAGGGTAGTGCTGTGAACTTTATTAATATTTTACCAAGATCATTCTGGTAGATCCAGTGCTAGTAGATATACCAGCAGGGAAGCTATTACAATGTCTCTTTAGGAAATGATGGTGTTGGACTAAAGTGGCAGTAGAGGCAATAATGGGAAGAGGTGATTCAGGGTATGTGTAGAGGTAGAACTAATAAAAATTGCTGTTGAGTTGAGTTGTAGGGTTCTGGAAATAGAGCAGAGTCAGGGATGCTTCCTATATGTTGGTGTGTGCATCTAGTGTATTGCGGTGCCATTTACTAAGAAAGGGAAGTTTACGGGGGCAGAAAGTTGTCAAGAATAAAGAGTCTAGTTTTAGCTATGTTAGATTTGTGAGGACTTCTGTATATTCAAATGGAGCTATTGAGCAGACATTTAAAACATTGGAATCCAGAGTTCATGGGAAAGGTTTGAATTGCAGATGTAAATTTGAGAGGACTCAGCATGTAAATGGTATTTAAAACTGAGTCCATATATCATCAACATGGTAAGTGTAGACAGAGAAGTCCACGTACTGAATCCCAGGGTATGTCAATTTTAGATGTCTAGCAGAAGAGATGAACCTTCACAGAAGACCAAAGAGCAGAAAGGGAATTAAAAGGAAAACTAGGAGAGTGCCATGGACCCCAAGCCAAGTGGAACATGCTTTGAGATGGAAGGTATAATCAGTTGGTAAATGCTATGAACAGGGTGAGTAAGATGAGAACTGAAAAAATTGATTATTTGATTTGGCAAGATGCAGGAGATTGTTGGCCTCGGAGGGTTTCAATGGAGAAATGAAAAACTGCAGTTAAAGAAAAAAATGAGAGATGAAGAAGTAGAAGCAGTGAGTATAAACAAATCTTTTATTGAGTTTGCTGTAAAAGGAAGCACAAAAATGGTCCAGTACCTGAGTAAAGAAATGGGACTTAAGAAGTTTGTTTTTAAAATGGCTGTTATTATATTTATATGCTAATGGAAATGTTCTAGTAAGGAGGGAGAAATTTATGATGCAGAAGAGAAAAGGGGATGTTTAAACAGCAAATTCTTTGAGTAGGCATGAAAGAATGGAATCCATTGCACCAGTGCAGGATTTGGCCGCAGATAATAGTAATGGCCATCATTTAATATGGGCCACATGCTGTTCTAAGTAATTGACATATATTAACTCATTTATTTCTTAAAATAACCCTGTAAGCTAGATTTTATTATCTCCATATTGTATAGACAGACTCTGAAACACAGCAAGATAAGGTAGTAAGTGGTGGAGCCAGTTTCCAAACTAAGGTTATCTGGTTCCAGAGAATACCACTCTAGAGAGTTCAAACATTATAACTAGAAAAAAGGCAAAATGTACAGGTAAAGTTAAGGGAATTTTTCATATCTTGTCATAACAGGATTAGATAGCATAGTTCTTATTGATTGGGTTTTTCAATAAAATGGAAAGTAAGATTATCATCTGAGATTGAGAAGGAGGAATAGGCCATTGAGGGAGGGGCAATTTGATGGATGAAGGAGAGATGGACAATTTGAGGGGTGAGGGCAAAAGGTATGAAATACTTGTCAAGTACAGGAGTAAAATGGCTATGGAAACGATTTGCAATGCCTGCCAGTGCCAAGCAGACTTGAAGATTTTTGTCATTATTTTAAAGTAAGATGTATCATTATATGAGGCAGAGAGAACTAATTTCCATACACCTTTGCTTCAGAGTGTCACCCGTGAAATATAAATGGCTGGACTGACAGGAAATCTAAAGGATTAGAGCACGCCCTTCATTTTCTCATCTGTCATCTTGTTATTTGGGGTGGAAGTGTGATGGCTAGAACTTCACTAGTCATATTGGACCATGGAGATAAGTATCATACTCTAGGGTTGGTGAAATATTGAGCCAGACAGAAATTTGTTTTTTGGTGACTTCATTGAAGTACCACAGTGTCCTGGACTCTTTGCCTGCAGATGTTTCAAATGTGAGCCAGAAATAAACTTCTACCTTGACTAAGCCTGTTAGGGAACCTCTCTTTCTTACAGCCAAACATAATCCTAACTTATCCAGAATTTGTTTTCAGAAGGGACTTGTTAAAGTAACACAACCTAAAAATATGACTTTGGTCTACTGGAGGCAAACAGGTGGTTAGCAGCAAGACTCAGACATTGCAGCATCTCTCTACATAGGCCACTGTTCTGCTGTACACGTGGGATATAGGGAGAACTATTTTAAATATGCCTTGGATTTTTTTTCAGGTAGGTAAAATGGAGAGAGAAAAGCAGATTCCATAGTTTCCTTTAGTAACAAATTTGAGTGTCTAGCAAACTTTTCTTTCAGGAACTGCGTCCATGTATGTCTCTTAATATTTCTACACCTTCATCCAATTCCCATTTTCTTATATACTAATACCAAGGGACACATTTAGTTAAAAGTTTTAACAAAATTTTATGATTTTCAAATCTTTCAAATGTAATTTAACTTTACTCCTTCCTATCATAGGGAATCCAAAACTGGCTTATATTTACCTTCTTTCACTTTGATGGATTCTTACAATCTCTATTATTTTTTTAAAGATTTACCTCAGTTTATAACAGTATAACTACAGTAAAACTTTAGTCACCAAAGTAAACAATGACATATTCCTTTTCAAATCTAAGGTCTATTTCGTCACTCTTGGCCTTTGTTTCTTATCTTGCCCTTTCTCCCTAAACTGAGAGCCAACATCATGAAGGGCTTATCAAATAGAGACAGATTGGCCTGTGCTGGAATCCTTTTAGTCATTTACTAGTTAGTTTTGTGACCTTAGCTAGTCAGGATTTTTTTCTCTGATCCTAAGTTGCCATCCATAAAGTGAATTGGGTTAAAGATTGAATGAGCTAATTTTGTGCATTCACATTTAGCTTCTATTTTGTAAACTTTCTTTGCTTAAATTCACACCATGCACGGCCTCCATTGGTACCTGTTGCTATTTGCTGGGGTCTTACATCTTTGCCCCTTCTTCTTCATTTCTATAACCACTTCTCAAGTCTTCAACATGGTATTCCTGGCTAGCAATCATTTGCTGCTAACTGTGTTCCTGCCAGTTCTCCAGTTTCTTCTACTGAGGCTCCTTGTCCCTTAGCAGGTCTGCCTTCTTACTACCTCCTGCATTGCTTCTGCTTGCACCCATTTTTATGTCTTTCCTCTTGCATCGATTTCCCTTTGCATGTAATAATCTCTAGTTCACTAACCTGTATTTATAGCTCCCTTTAAGACCATATTTAAGTCTCACTTGCTCCCAGAAGTCATCATTTACTAGCTTTGTCACAATTGAGACATCTCTTATATCAAGTTCCTTCTCTATATGCATATAATGTTTCTTCTTATACCTTTAAATTCCTCCTGTTTCCAGTTGATTTTGTTTTAGGCTTGTCTTAATTATCCATTTAGGATATAAACTCTTCCTTGTCTTCATTATCCATTTAGGTAGTAAAACTTCCTTAATTTTAAGGGAGCTAAAATTATTTCTTCTCTGCTATCCCCTGTACCATGTTTTGCAGTGCTATGACTATGGGGACAATTTATTAATTTATGCATGCCAAATTTAAAATTTAAAAGCCTTTAAATAAATGAAGACTGGTACTGCAATGTCTCTTTGCTTTCTCGAACTCGAATAGTCTTAGTTACTTTTAAATATTTTACCTATTGTTATTTTTATTGTATGTTTCCTCTAAATCCAAATTTTTATATTCTTCTTTAGTTGGGAACCAGAATTAGCTACACTGCCATCATGTAATCAAATTCATGTAGAGTAGATTGGGGAGTTTAATTCTCAGCATCTCCCCTTACTTTTGCTCTCAATTTTTAATTTTAATTTAATATTAATTACTTAAAATTCAACTTAAGGTCAGTCAATCATTATAATCCATAAAGTTGATGAATATTTAATTGTTTGTTATTTCTTTACTGAATATTATAGTCAAGCCAATAGCCGAACAATGCTTACCTTGATGTGCAAGAATAGTTATGCAAACTGCATATGCACTAAGGGGCTAAAAGAAAGAAGTAATTAAAGTGAGATACATTAATCAATGAAACTTCTTGGACTACAAAGTGAAGAAAATTATAGGTTTTATTTTATTTCTTTTAATTGCGGTGAAACTCACGTAACAAAATTAACCATTTTCTTTTCTTTTTTCTTTTCTTTTCTATCTTTCTTTTTGGAGACAGGGTCTCATTCTGTTGCCCAGGCTGGAGTGCAGTGGAGCAATCATAGCTCACTGCAGCCTCAAACTCCTGGCCTCAAGAGATTCTCCCACCCAAGCCTCCCAAAGTGCTGGGATTACAAGGTGTGAGCCACTACGCCTAGCCAAAATTAACCATTTTAAAGTGAACAAACAGTGGCATTTAGTGTAGGCTTTATTTTTATTTCATTTCTACCAGCTTTATTTTTGAGGTACAGTTTACATACCATACAATTCACTCACTTAAAGTGTAAAATGTTATAATTTTTTAGTATATTTACAAAAGTATGCAACCATCACCACAACCAAGTTTAGAACATTTTAATTAACCCAAAAAAGACATCTCATATCCATTAGAAGTCATTTCTTATTCCCCCATATCCACCAATCATTAATCTGCTGGGCAACCATTAATCTACATTTTGTCTCTAAAGATTTGCCTATTCTGGACATTTAATAGAAATGAAAATATACAATTTATAGCCTTTTGTATCTGGCTTCTATTTAGCATACTATTTTCAAGTCATCCATGTTGTAGCATGTATTCCTACTTCATTCATTCTTATTGCTGAATAATATTCCATTTGACGGATATATCACTTTTTATTTATACATTCATTAGTTGATGTTCATTTGGCTTGCTTTCATCTTTTGGTTACCGTGAATAGTGCTGCTATGAACATTTGCTTACAAGTTTTTGTTTGAACACCTGTGTTCAGTTCTTTGGGGTATATCCCTAGAATTGGAATTGTTGGATCATATAGTAATTGAGGATCTGACAAATAGATCCTTAGTAGATTTTAAAACTGAGATATTTATCTTTTTATTGTAGGTTTTACTTATACATTTGATCACTGGGTTGTCGTACCACAATAGGTATTTCCTGATTTGATTGTGTTATAGTTTCATCACTAAATGACAACTTCCTTGAACTTTTAAGGAAAACTACATCATTTACAGAATAGAAATATGAAAGGTGATTTGTGATTTTTAGAGATGAACACTTCCCTAATTAAATGTATTGTTATCCCCATGTTTACACATTGAGAGAAAAGGAAAATTAGATCCCTAACATACTATTAATATCGTTTTCTTTATATATCTCTTTCATGTTGCTGTCCCTGAGTAGTTGTGCTTAATTTAAATGCTCATGTCTGTTTGCCGATGGGAAGCAGCTGAGAATTCAACTGTGCTAGGTTTTGCCTGAACACATACATGTTCTGCTAAATCCTCTGCTAATTAAATGGCTTTGTGACACATTTTGTTATTATTTAATTCCATGAGGAATCTGGGGAAATATTGTAATTTGCTAAGTACAACAGAAACAACAAAAGTAGGTACCGTCTACATTTTATAGGAAACTGCTCTCAACTTAGTCCAATATGGAGTGATGGTTTTAAACCTTTTTGTTACAAATTAAATAAATATTTAGGAAGCACATACTAAGTCACACAAGTCACTGAAGTAAGGGGAAAAGTGAAAATATTAATTTATGTCTTAATTAGCATCTTTTAAAAATGTATTAATAAATGTTTCTTTTAGAGTTAGTTGAAGTTTATCATTTATAACACAGTTTATAATTTTTACAAGTAAGAAAGGAAAGAATTACAGCACTGAGCTGGCAAGAGAAAAGCAGCTTGACTCTGCTGGAAGTGAATGGAAGGAGCATAATAGTCAAAGAAATATAAACAATAAGTCTAAGTGAGAGTGAAATAAATTATTTTTAAAAATAACCTCAGGACATGGCCTAATATAGTGAGATAACATAGACCTACTAATATAATCCCAGTTGACAAAGCACATTTGGTTATACCATATCGTTTAGAGTTTCAAAGCTTTCTAATTTATTGTAGGAGCAGACTAAGTCTTCACTTTCCTCTTTTGTTTTCCTTTATTCTTCATGTTTTTGACTGTGTTGAGTTTAGGAAAACACATTCTTGTCTCATCGGTGCTTGTTAGGATAAAAGAACAGTACATCTCCAAATGGAGCAGCAATTCACCTTCATCAGAATTACCCAAGAGGGGTCTACTTGCAAAAATGCAAAGTCTCATAGCCCTATACCATAACTCTTAAATCAGAACCTCTTAGGGTGGGTCCCAGGAATGAACATTTTATCAGTATCCCCAAGTGATTCTCGCATATGCCGAAGTTTCAGAACCATCACACTATACTGCACACTCTGCTGTAATTACTATGGTTTAGCAGAATGGTTAAAAACATGGACTTTGGTGTCAGGCTTATCTTAGTTCAAATTCTGAATCTGTTACTTAATTGTGATCTAACCTTGGGCAAACCTCTTAAATTTTTTCTGTCTTCACTTTCTTCAGCAGTTTGAGATATGAGGTGATTGTAATCCCTATTTGCCTGAGAGAATCCAGGTTAAAGACCATAATGCTGCCCAATTATTAATGGAATCTTTCTTCATTCTTAAAACTATTCCAGTTTGGATGGTAAATTATATGATCACCCCAGCATACCTATGTATTAATTTATTGTGATGATGGATTATATGACATAACTTCTTTAATTGATTTAGCACAATTGGCACACAGTACATATTTTTAAATATTCTTATGAATATTGCAATTTTTTAAAAAATCAAATAAAATATGTGGTTATTTACCTTAACAGAGTACTCAAGATTGCCTACTGCTTTAATTACTTTAAAAGATTGAATTTCATGGAAAGGAAGTCACTGGTTATTGATTGTTGGCTAGTATTGCCCTCTGTGGGTAAAAGTCTTTAAGTCATTTTGTTCTTGCTGTTTTTACTACCTTGGTCATGCCAGTTGGTATTGTTTTGTTCTAAAAAACCTTTGTGGTAGAGACTTTGGGGGAAAAACATTCAAGAAAATGATAATATAAGTCTGTACAGTGGAACTATAACATGACACAGGTATTGTCTATAAGCCTCCTTGTCTACAAAAGAGAAATATGACATTTTTCTTATTAGCTTCTTGATGAAAAATCTCATTATGCTGTCTTTTATTTGCTTTTCACTCTCAAGCAAGTATGTTCCAGCAAGGAGAAAGAGGTGTTTAGGGGTTGTTCTTATAGATAGATGGGAATTCTGGATTCTCTACCTAGACAAATCTATGTTTACATCCCTGTTCAGCCACTTACCTGAAGGAAGAGTTATTTAGCTGCTCTGAGCTTATGTGTCTTTATCAGTAATCTCCTACATGGTGCTGTGATGATATGAAATAATGCACACAGAGTCCTTAGCATCATGACCCTGCTGTTAGTTATTGTTGTCTAATACCATTATTAAGAAGAATATTGAAAATGGTCTTAAAATTGTGTGGGCAACAGATGTTAATGTAGCCTGGGATTTATTTGGCTCATCGATTTCTTTCTACCTTATTCAGATTTTTACTTCTCCATTTTAAAAAATATTGCTCTTCCTCGTGAGAAGGAGGGAAGAGAAAAAGTAACATGGTTTAAGGAGAATAAAGAAATCACAGTATCTGAACATTTAAGGAAGAACTCAAGAATCAAGGGCCAAGTGACATAGCAGATATATTTTGTTTTGCACTGCCTGATTGTCAACATAATGACAATAAGTGGTTGAGATTTTCATACTCAAGGCCTTATTCTAATGCCTTTCAGCAAGTACTTTATTATACTTCCAACGAAGGCATCGTTCTCAATGAAATGTGGAGAATTTTGTGATCAACATGGAAACAAATATATTCCAAATAGTATAGTATTAAGCCTGAAATATCCTCCATCATTTTCATCCATGAACTGCTGATATTTAAAGTATAGAATGAAAATAGAAAGATAGATTCTACAGGTATTGCTTTCATAAATTATAGCCCTCATAGCTACCATAACGTTGCAAATACGTTTTTGCTATTTTGCAATACCTGCATTGCAAATGATGATAAATTAAAGAAACTTTCAAGCATCAATTATCTAGTCGAAAATAATACATATTAGGTTATCTGGAATTAATTATTTCATGCCAAAATTAAGTGACTATGTGAGAACCATATGCTTAGTGTGTAAGTCACACTTTCAATAATGTTTGTATCAAGTACAATATTTTTCAATGAACCAGCATCCTTATAATGAACATGGTGTTATTATAAGGAAGCTGGCAGTACCAGTGGTACTTTGTGTTTTCTCATTTCATGCTTTCATTTAGATTTAAGATGTTCCTGGTTTCATTTCCAAGTTGGCATGAATTAGCAGTAAATAGGAATCTGCTGGCTTGTGTTACATTTGCTTTTCAGATACCTCTAGGGAAAGAATGGGGAGAATTCAGAGTAGTAATCAGTTTTGATTGAGGTTACCTAGATATAGGTCTTTCTTTTATCCAAACATCAAGCCAGATTTCTTAGCCTGTAATCAGGAGGAACCATGTTGATTTATCAACTTATTGAGGGGTATATGCTTTGATTAAGGAGTCACAGGGAAAGGAGATGGTAATATCCCCATAGATTAATGATTGTAGGTTTTCAGCAGTTAAGAATTTCATTCAATCTAGAAAACAACTTCTAAGAATCATTAATAGTGCATTTCTTAGGAGTAGGGTTGATTAAAATTATGAATAATGTATATAATGTAATATGTGCTAGAAAGAGCACATTGGCTTTAACTCATGATTAGGCATCCATGATTAATCCCATTTTTTTCCTTTAGCATTGACTTTTAGATTTTTGGGAGGAGAATACCTCCAAAGAGTTAAAGGATGGGCAAAAAAAAAAAAAGTAAAAATAAATACTTCAAAAGTAGATATGCATTGTGCTCCTGATAACTTTGCATCATATAATGGGTTTCCATCAACCTGGCTTATCTTATCAGTCAGAATAGTCTAGGTTACATTGTAGTAACAGTCTCCAAATATCAATGGGCTAAAACTAAAAAACAAAACATGTGTTTGCTCTTGCTACATACCATTTCAGAATGGGGTTGGGGAATGTGGGCTGTGCTTCATGTTATCCTCATTCAGACTCAGGCCTGAGGAAGGCTACACCATGTGGAATTCTGCTGGTCACTGGCAAGAGGAAGGGGAGTACTGGAAAATCTTGCAATTAAATTAAATGCTGTGGTTCCCAAATGACCTACAATACTTCTGTCCACATCTCTTTGACCAGAATTATTTTCATTATTTTGCTAGGGGCAAGGTGACAAACAAGTAAAATTCTCCCATGTGGCTGGAAGGAGAAAAATAACGAAACTAAGATGAACATTAGATATCTCCACGTATGAGGAACAAATTAGCCATTAGAGCAAAGGTCCAGGCACCCACCTTGGCAAACAGAGCATGGTTAACCCTAGAGCTGCTGATTCTGAGCTTGCACTGACCTGATTCCTTCCACTCACCCCAGGCTGGCAGCTGTGGCTTTGCAAACATGGATACTGCTTCTCTGGTTAGAACTGCATTTAGAATTGGTAGCAGCAGAAAGTGCAAGCTGCAGTTCATTTGTGTATCCACATCGGATTTAATTCTTATTGAATGAATGCACATTTGTTTTATTCTTGCTGAAAAAAAGCAACATAAAAGGTAATCCAATTATTAAATCAAGATTTTCTACAAGATTTTTATTAATTATTCTCTCTGTACTTTCACAAGTTTGAAACTGATATCATTCTCCAGTTGTGATTCATTTTTTATACTTTTAGGAGCATGAAGTACAGACCAGCTATGCACCTTGCACCATGCACAATAAGTCCCAAGAGACTCATATTTAAGGCAAGAAAAGTGTAGGTATCTCTAAAGAATATAGTAAGCTAGTTCTATTGATTATCAGAGTCCAAGAATGCTTTGTGTCCTCTCATATTGCTTAATCCTGACCATGTAAAAATATTGCCTAGCAAGAGTTTAACATTTTTTTACACAAATTCCTGGCCTCTACTTTCAGACTTTCTAATTTAGGAGATTTAGGCCCAACATCTATATTTATATTTATATTTAAATCTCACTGGGTGATTCTGATCGGTGGTCACAAGTGAGAACTGCTGTCCTGGAATGTTATATAAGAGAAACTTACTGCTTTTGAACTTGTTTTCTAAAACAATTAATTATTCAAACCTCATTTTTAACATCTTAAAACTGTAAAATAAGGCCATTCATTTAGTAGAACAGAATCCATGCTTGCAATGTTTCTGGTTCACTTCTTATGTGAAAAACAGTGGAGTTATTAAATAATTCATAGAGTATTTTGGAATCTTGTCGGTCCCTATGCGTTTCATATTCTGGCTTATAAGTCAATTGAGTAGGGAATATGACCATTTTTGAATGTGCTACATACACAATGTTATATTTAATACATACACATCCAATTATCATTGTTATCCTAATATATTATTCACCAAAATAATGGACAAAATGTTATAGTTAACATTTGATTTGCCTGTTCTAATAACTTCAAAACACTGTAATAAAACATGAAGTATATTTTTTAAATCATATATATATTGAGTTTCGAAGCTAGCACTAAAATGACTCCTAGAGAGGGAAAATGGTAAACTTCAATTTTGAAGCCAATAATTACAGAGATCTATGTATTAATAACTTTTTCGTTCTATTTTCAAAGGACATTTACTTCATCCTTTTCATAGCTTCCAGTAGCAGGCACGTCATTTTGAAAGTGAATAAAACCGAATATCATTCTGATGCCCATAGTTCAATAAAATAGATAAAATACACATTCTACGAAAGACTGTCAAATGAATATTATGCTTATTCATCTCTCTGTTTGCTTTAAAATAACCTTCAATTTATGTAGAGGAGCACTTAACAGAGGTAAATATGAATTAAGCCACATAATGCTGATATTGTCAAATACAAACAATCCAGACTTAGGTAAGGAGAGATTCTATTCAAAAGGATTATTGCAGGAGTGGGGAGAGGGACTATTGCTATAGGGAGAATGCTTCAACCATGAGATCTGTAAGTGTTTCCAAGGTCAGGCAGAAGATAACTTTTCTTTGATAGGAGAAAGTGAACAAAGGCTAGAGAGAACTGAGTGTGAGGAAGTGGGATGAAAAGGTGACATGATTACATGATGATACAGTTGGTTAGGGGATGTTTTTCCCTGAGGTCAGTCAATGCTCCAGAGGACCTCTTAGGGAGGGGCTGTATGCTGGCTCAGGCTGAGTGTGTGTCAAAGTTCAGAGACCTGGAGAAAGAAGAGAAACTTAAGTTTGGTTAAGTCAAAGTGGTAGGTATTTTATAAAGATTAATAAGAGGGAATAAACAATCAGACTAATAATTTATGAGCAAAGAATAGGAATTTGGAGGGTCTTTGGCCTTATCTAAGTAAATAATGGAGGGCATTTGTGAGTCTTATCTAAGTCATATGGGAAAGGCAGTAAGCTTCCAAAACTGTAAGTGGGGAGATTGCTTTAACCATTACTGTTTTCTAGGATCAGAGGGCTCTGGTAAAATTCAACATGGTAAATACAAAGCAATAAGATCTGGCTAAGTTTCACCCAGTAATAGGTATCATTTAGTGATTGGCTGGCCCTACTCTAAGCACTTCACATGCTCACTTCACCTCACCTATATATGATATGAATTATTATGTGTTTTTCAGGTGTGCAAATTGAGACTTAGACCAAATATGTCACTGGGATTCAATGGTTGATCTGGAATTCAAATTTGGGTGTCCATAACAGAAAATCAAACACATTATCATTTGCATCATGATATGAAACTGCAGTAAAATGTGTAATTGTTTGCTTTTTATAATTTTTACCGAAGTCATTAACATTGTAGATCCTTAGTAGCTAAATAATTTTTAAGACTTTTTAAATTTTTCTTTTGCATTTTTATAGATGATTTCAATTGACACAATCTCACAATTAACCATGAAATCTAAATATCAGAAACCAGCAGTGCCTTGAGTTACACAGTGAGACCCCATATTGTTTAACAGTTATAACAATGATAATCTATTGAATTTAGAAATTAAGAGAATTATGAAATATTCTTCAAAGCTACTAAGTTATACTCAGGATACTGGTCTTTGTAAAGGAAAAGGAATGTAAAATGAGTCATGTTTTATTCAAGGATTTAAAGTCCAGTGGAAAAGCTATGACAATAACCTAATATATAAATAATTGTAATAAAAAAATTGTCAAAAGAGAGATATAAATAAGAAGGGGATGTAAACAAAGATGAACTTAGATTTGGTCAGGAGTGTTTTAAATAGTTCGGAAAATGGTATATAAAGACTAAAAAGGTGTGTGGTACTTTTATTAATGTGGAATATATGATTGCTAAGTCAGTTTAACTAGATTTAGTAATTCTGTGAATGCATGATATATGTCAAATACAATACAGCCTTTGAGAGGTAAAAAGACATTTTTCAAAATGGGGAAATACATTACCATTATTCTCAAGTTTTAGGATTTTTGATGAGTTGTACAAATAGGTTGTGGAGTACATATTCAACAAAAAGGTATTCAATTTTTAATGATATTATTGGATTTAACATTGAGGCACAGAAAAATGCTCTGTACAATTTCAAACAGATATGTATTTCGTGTTCTGAAATATAAAGATTGAACAAGAGAGACAGGGATGAACAGGACCCTTAGGCTGAAATCTTTACAAAAGCATAACTGTGGAGGAATTCACCTCCCAAGTGAACTTCTCTGATTCTCTTGCTTTTAAACATTATGGCAAGCTCTGTTGTTTTCCTTTGGACCATGCTGTGAGATCATGCTGAGAAGTTCTCTCTACAGTCTGCTAACAGACATTTACAGGGGGAATTAAAATTTTTCAATTCATATAAGAGTGAGCATAATGTATCCAGAACCTACAGATTGTATTTTTTGTCACTATATGGTTTTGAACTGTTTGAATTAAAAATACAGTGAAAATTAAAATGTGACTAGGACTTTAAGCTAAATTGTTTTTAAGGAGAGTAATCTGTGATATTAGGAAATCTAGCTAGCATTGAAACATACAGTTTAGAATTGTGAGAGAAATTAAAGGTCATGGAATCCAACCTCCCACACAGTGCAGGAATTCCCTTGTAAGAGATTCTTAGTAACTAGTCATCCAATTTCTGTTTGAATATCTTTAGTGTTGGGAATCTCACTCCAGGGGCAGATATGCCATTTCTGAATAGACCTAATTGTTGAGAATTTTCTCATATTGAACTGAGAAATAACTACCTAGCAAAAGAGGAGTACTTGATTTGCATCTGTGCTTTGAAAATCTAAAAGCAAAGAAATGCAAAATATCAAATAATTTCTAAATTGAATATCAGCTCAAAGGGGGCAGAATTAATCTTAATCTCAGTCACTATTTAGAAACTGTTAACACTGTGCTTCCCTCATGAACCATAATTTCTACATCATGTTTTTCCCATTATATTTTGTTTGCTAATAAATTATAGGGGAAAATATGTTTCAATTGAAGAGTATTCATTGTCACATATAGCACATGCTTCCATATTATCAGATTCTAGTCTTTCATTGCCTTTCAGCTATTTTATAACTTGGTAAATTTTGTCTTGTTTCATAGAATTTCCATTGACTTCCCTGCCAACTGTGGATAAACCAATTTTGCCTCCATTTGCAATTCAATTCCTTTACTCCACAGAAATTTGTGCTTTTTGACTTTTCCTTTGAATTAGTTATAACATCTATCTGGTTCTGTATTTTTCATTGAATAAGTAAAAATAATTTTTTTAAAACTTGGTCATTTTAATTTTAATAAATGTATTAGTCATTATTTTATCTCTTTCTGAAAAATATCTTTTAATAGTTTTAGAGGTCTTCCCACCAAAATGTCCAATGGATTTTAACCTACCAGAGCCAGGTAAACTCTCTCGGCAGAGAAGGGCACTTAATGGGCAGTTTAAACCCAGGCTGTTACTTTTCTTGGCTCCCAGAAGTGAATCCTAAGTGGCTGTATAACTTTGTTGCCTCTCTGATTTTATCATTTTTATTTTCATTCTACTAATTTTATGTTTGCTTTTGCTTTGTCTCAGCCAGTAAATTATTTCAGATTGTTGGCAGGAGAGGTAGGGAATTTGGTTTTATGATCTGACCATTTGGTGAAGTTATTGCTTATCACTGGCAAAAGTAGTTGGAAATTTCACTTCAATGTCTTCTAATTTGATGAGCTCTGTAAATGCAGTAATGGTTTAAAGAGATATTATCTCTGTTGGGTGTGAGACAACAGAGAATCTGGTTCGTTAGGCATTTCTGTTTGTCTTATTTGTCTTGTTTGAGCTCAAATCTATTATGAATTTCATGCCCAACAAAAAGTGGATATCTAGACTATTGAATTTTATATTTGTGTGTTTATATTTGAAATTTTAGAATCTTAGAACTGAAGTTATAAACTTTATCTGTGTGTCTGTATGTTTATATGTCTGTAATTATAAAAGGCCTTTATCTTTCATTGTGTGCATGTGCAATATTTTCTTACATCTGGATGGTATTACCAAATAACTCTATAAAATCACTTGAAGGAGCTATATTCTGATTGACTTAGAGGTAAACAAATGCTCATATAAATAGAATGTTCCCAAAATTTTCAGAAATAAATAAATTGAACTTCTAATACATTCAATAAGCTAAAAAAGGTATTCTAACAGAAACCAATTTGGAAATGTTTTAAGAATTTAAGTTGACAAAATTTATGTAAATATTTGGGATATTAGACTAGTTTAATAATATTGTTTAAGAAAAACAAGGTATAATTTTTCTGAGTTATCAATAATTATAATACAAGCATACATTGTTTATTCTACATAGGTATATTGTTTCTAAATTGTGAGGTTTACTAATTTAATAAGCAATCATTATTTCTACTTAATGTTTAAAATTATTAAAAATGCAACAGGATAGTGGAATGAGAAGCTCCAGACCCTTCTTTCTCCATGGAGATGCCAATTTATCAAAAATACATGCAACAAAATGGTCTTTGTGAGAACTTCTGAAACCTGTTGATTACAGCACTTCAGGCAAATGCAAAGCCAAGAAGAGGTGCATCTAAATGGATAGGAAAATTTGTGGCATTTTGCACACCCCAGCCCTTCTCCCACCCTCACACAGTATGACGTGATTGGGAGAAAACTCCCATCTCCTAGTTTCTCCCTTGGGAGGGAAAAAAAGTGGAACGTTTGACTAACACTCTGGGCTTTTGTGAGCTGCATGAGGGACTACTTCCTCTGTCAGCACTTGGAGTGCTGATAGGAACCGTGGTTTGGATGCCAGATTGGGGCTGCTGAGAACAAAGGTAAGCATCATGGCTTATTACAGCACCAAAAAGACTGCTGTACTGTGAAAAGACCCTGGGGGAGCAAGAGATTATGAGATGCAATGTACAAATGGGCAAACCTCTTTAACTGGGAAATTACATGAATGAGTCTAGAGAAGATACATCCCCAGAAAAGGTTTGAGAGGTCTCTGGAATCTCTCATTGGGCTGATTGTCAAAGGTCTTTCCCTATGTCAAGCCAGCCCATAAAGCCTGGGCGAGATGGCTATTTTTGAAAATGCCCAAATCTCAATGACAGCAATAATAACATCATCATCACAAGGCCTACAAAGAAACAGCAAAACATAGCCCACTAAAAGGAACAAAATTAATCTCTAGAGATTGACCCTAAAGAAATGGAGATCTATGAATAACCTGATAAAAAATTCAAAGTAACTACTTTAAAGAAGTTCAGTGAGCTAAAAGAGAAAACAGACAAGTGAACAAAATCAGGAAAATGAACAAAATGAGAATATCAACAAAGAGATAGAAACTATAAAAATGAACCAAGTAAAAATTTTAGACTTGAAGAATACAATAGCTGAATTGAAAAAATCACTATAGGGGTTCAACAGCAGACTTGACCAAGCAGAAGAAAGATTCAGTGAACTTCAAGAAATGTTATTTGAAATTATTGGTCAGAAGAGCAAAAAGTAAAAAGAACAAAGACATGTGAAGAAAACCTAAGGGTTCTATAGGATATCAAGTGGATTAATATATGCATTATGGATGTACTAGAAGGAGAAGAGAGAGATGAAGGACAGAGAGACCATTTGATGAAAAATACCCCAAACTGTCCAGATTAGAGGATAGAAATGGACATATAAATTCAAGAAGGTCAATGAATTCCAAGTAGGAGAAACTCAAAAAGGCACATACTGAGACACATTAATCAAATTGTTAAAAGCTACACACAAAGAGAGAATGTTGAAAGAAGCAAGAGAAAAACAAACGATCCTCTATAAGGTAGCTCCTATAAGATATCAGTGGATTTCTGAGCAGAAACCTTGCAGGCAGAAGGTAGTGGGATGATATATTCAAAGTGCTAAAAGAAAAATAACTGCCATACAAGAATACTATATCTGGCAAAATTGTCCTTCAAAAGTGAAGGAAAAATTAAGACTTTCCCAGAAAAACAAAAGCTGCAGGAATTTTTCACCATTAGACATGTCCTACAAGAATGCTAAAGAATGTCCTTTAAGTTGAAATGAAAGGACACTAGACAATAACATGATATCATATGAGAATATGAAACTCTCTGGTAAAGGTAAAATATATAGACAACTGTAGAATCCTATAGTATTATAATGCTGGTATATAAATCACTTTTAATTTTGGTATATCATTTAAAAGACAAAAACATAAAAATAACTATGAATCCATAATAATAGATTCACAATACAAAAATATGTAATTTGTAACATCAGTAACATAAAGCGTATAGGGAAGATGTAAAGGAGGAGAGTTTTTTATATGGTTTATCAGTTTAAAATAGATTTCTATTATAATTTTATGTTAGCCCCATGGTAACCACAAAGAAAATACCTATAGAAGATAGTCCTATGAACTGGTTATAACATGTGCCAGGTTTCCTCATGAATGAGTACAAATAAAATCTTAGGCATGTATTAACTTTTATATCTCTATGATTCATGGTTTTACTTTTTTCTGAAAATTATCTTTTGACAAAACCATATTTAAGTCTCCCTTTACCTTTAGATAAATGAAGTAGTACTGGATAAATAGATACTTATAGTGAAAATATCAGCTTTTGTCAATCTTATTGAAGTTGAATATTGATAATATACAGTGATTTAATATAGCTCTGTTCAATTGAACTTTTTGTGGTTATGGAACTTTTCTCCATCTGTATTGTCTAATAGGGTAATCACTAGCTATGTGTAGCTATAAGGCATATGAAATGTGGCTATTTTTTGCTAAGAGAAACAGAATTGATTTAATTTAATTTAAATTTAAATAACCACACATGACCACACATTGGACAGACCTAAGGAATAAGAGTTGTAGATGTTGCTAATGGCAGAAGAAACAAGCCTGGCTTTAAACTCTTTTTGCCGTTTTTGTAGTAAGAACTTTCTAAGTTACATTCTTTTTGACTATTTACACTTGAGTTTAGTAAATAAAAATGAATGCCTTTAGAAGGCATCCTTTAAAAATAATGACTTTAAGTATATTTTAGTATACAAAAATTTATTTTAAATTTTTAACCAAAAACTTTTACTCATTTAAAATAAAATGTAACAGACATATTTCATTATTTGTAACTAATAAATATATTAATTTAATTTAAACTGATACCATTCCGGAAACCAAATGAATTTCAAATGATAATTCTTAAAGTTTTATATACCTTAGAGTTTCTTCTTTGGGGGGGTTTCTTGGGGGTTGTTTATAAAATAAAGATGTCTTGCTTCCTTGCTAGTGATCTAAATGTTACAAGAAATACAATATTGAGGGAAGCTAGATTTGGAATTTTGGTGGCAAACCGATAATATGAACAAATAGGTAATTGAATGATAGCCAGAAATTGTCATCCAAAGTAATATTGGTCATCTCAGAAAATAACCATACATAAAATACAGAAATCCATAAAAATACATAAGATTAACCAAAATTTTTATAAAATTATTTTCAATTATCCTATATCTAGGGATTTGATTAATACTAAGGCATCGATCTTTGGAACCTTTACATTTGGAAAGGTGTCGAATTGTGGTTTCTGGAAAAGAATGCCAAAATAATCTACTGTTGAAGCAAAGCTTACTTTACTGCTTATTGTGGTAATGGAGATCATTAGCTTTGATAGAGTTATTATTCTGAATGGAGAAAGGTGCTGACTGTCATCTTCCTCTCTTTCACAAACAATGCAAGAAATTATAGCATCCCAAAATATCTATACTGGAAAAGTATTTTTGAGATTGTTTTGACCAATCTCCTCCTTTTATAAACATGCTTTTAAATTTGGGGATTGATTACTAAACAAACATGCGTTTTTTATCTTACTTTTTATGACTAATCATAAAACATACTCTATTATTTTATCATTCAAACTTTAGTTTAATGACAGACAAGGGACATAGGATAAAATTTTTATAAATTATTCTGTAAAGTATAGGTATCTCATATCTATTACATTTTAATAAACTTCCACAAAGTTCTTGTGTGACATTTTCCTAATGTGATTTATCTGCCAGTATATAGATTCCATTAAAAATTAATTTTTAATAGAGGTAAAATTATGACTGTTACGAATATAAAAAATAGGTTAACGATTTTGTTTAGCTAATTGATTAATGAGGAAACCAGTAAGATGTTACAACTATTTAAAAAGAGAATTAAAAAAAAAAAAAAAACAGATGCAGCCAATTGGGAATTCTAACGTGAATTTACAAATGGATGCAAAAATGCTCGTTATCTACAGGGCAGTAATCAATTGCATCTCCAGAAGGCACAATTCATTTACATTTCTATGGACAAGAATCATTTGCATTGCAATCATTAGATCAGCTTCCTACAATTTACAGAGATGTGAAACAGCTCAAAGACAATAAAAGGCAGATGTAACTCAGAAGGGTACTATGGAGAGCACAACCAATAACCCTTTTCGACAATTTCATGGATTTTCACAATTTGTCCTTATAACCACAATGAAGATGAAAAATGGTTTACAATTTACCTTAGTGCACATCACTTCATATTAAATATTACCTGTTTGACTCATTTGTGTTATTTGCTTGACCTTTCTAGCCATTTTAATATGAAAATTTGAAACTCCTACTCTCAAGCTGAAGATACAAGTAAATCAATATCCTAAACTTGAAAAGTTAAAAACTTATATATTTGTTTTTAATTTTAGCATTATATATTTAATAAAGTAAGAAACTTGAACACCGTATTCTTGGTCTACTTAATCTGCTGGAATTACCTAATTTCTGGCTTTCAATACACACATCTTCCTTGAGGTTACCCCTGAGGGCAAGTGTTTTGGCATACCTGGCATGAAGTAGATACTCCATGTAAGATTTTTTTCCTATTTTATTTAAGAAGGGTAAATGCTGGCCTGGTGGATCCTGCTTCAACATTGTGAAAATAGCATATGAACTACGTATCTTTCAGGAAATTATATATGGATATATCTGTTGACGCCCAACTGGGTTGTATTGCCCACTGCACAGAGAAGAGCCAATACACTGAGGCAGTCAGGGTTGCAATGGAGAAAGGGTTTAATTCCACAGAGCACTAAGCAGGGAGATGGGAGGAATTTCTCAAATCTGCCTCCCTGAGAATTTGGGAGATGGGGTTTTTAAAGATAGTTTGGAGGGCAAAGGATTAGGCAATTGGGTTTGCTAATTGGTCAGGTTCAGAGCAAAATTTTAGGGGTGCAGAAAGCATCTTCTTGTGTTGAGTCAGTTCCTGCATTGGGGTCACAATTCTAGTTGCGTCAGTTTCTTGGTATGGGCCACTGATCTGGGTGGGTCAGCCAATCAACTGGAATGTGGGGCCTGGAAGATATCTCAGAAACTACCTTTAAGTTTCAAAAAGGTGATGTTGTCTACAGATAAAATTAAGAATCTTTATGAATACCAGCTATGTGACTCCAGAGTAGCAATTATAGAGAAGCAAACAGGGGGACAGTGGCTGATTATTATCATTATTTTTAGCTAGGCCTGTGCCTTTGCAGAGTTTTAGGCCCTTAGCACAGTTTTTGCCTTGGACCCCTTTGTTGATTTCTAAAGGGTGGTTTCATATCTACAGGTATAGATACAGTAGATAATAACCACTAAGATAGGAAATCTGACTTTTCAATAAAAACGTATTTTTACAGAATTGCTATTCAATATTTTCAATTAAATAGGAATAAAAATAAATGATAACAGGCTCCATAAAAATTTAATTTGCCACTTTATAACTTCTTGAATTCATTTATACTGTATAAACCACAGATTGTTTTTGTTTCTAAACTATAGTTTCTGCCTAAAACATAAGAAGTAATACACAGGACTGAGTTGCAACACCAAAATGAAAATGCGAGAAGTTTCGGAGACTTGATGAAGTGACATAACACTTGAATAATGATCCAACTTTGTCAAAATTCTTCAAGAACTAGAATATTTCCGAATTTTATTATATTCTCTTCTTTTTACATTGCTTCTCTTCCTTTAGATCTGATTTCTTCAAAACTTTAATAATGTATCACTCTGTAAAACAATGCATTTTTTGAGATTTTTCTTTAAGTAGCAAGTCTTTTCACATAAATATATATGCATTGTGTGTATATATTTTTGTCAACCCGTATTTTCTTTTTTAATTGATAGAGGAACAGCCTGTAGAGCACAATCAAAGTTGCAAATCATGGAAAAAATCTCTCTGAAGTGTAAGTAGGACAGAGAATAAGATCGTTGGACTGTGTTGCTTTGAAAAGAGCTTCTTTTGGAAAATGTCTCTAAAATATATATGGTTAGAAAAAGAATAGATCGTAATGAGTTTTCTCAGTTCTGTCACATTTTAGGCAAAGTTCTAAATTTTTGTGATTTTACTTAGTTTATAAATGTTTTGTATCTCATTAATGGAAAATTTTTATGAATGAAGAGCAGCATGAATTGATGTATAATGATTAGCATGTTTAATTTGAAGAATGCTACTTCAACATGCTAAATTCAATACTTAGTTTTTAATAATTTATTATGCAATATTTAGGGCATGCCTAAACATATGTGTAGTTGCCAACTAGCTTATGTAATAAAATGTTGCCAAAGCAGTGAAATGCCCTCCTCTTTGTCTCTTCCCTCCCCTCCCTGATTGTCTCTTCTCTCCCCTGAGGTAGCTGTCATCCTGAATGTGGTGGGAATCATTACATTTATTTTTTATTTCATTTTTTTTAAATGTAAGTGTCTATCCCCAAGCAACGTGTAGTATTGTTTTACAGTTTTGAACTTTGTATAAATGGTGTGATAAAATATATATTCTGCAACACACTGTTGGGCCCATTGTACTTGTGAAATTCACATAATTTGATATTCGTAGCTCTAGTTCATTCTCTATCAGTGATATATAATATTTCATTATTTAGTCTGCATTATCAAATGGTTGTCTGTCCAGGAGGGAATGTGTTGAAAAACCTAAATTGGACAATATTCTGATTATTATGATTACTCTCAGGATTATTAACCTAAGTTTATTTTGAATCAGTTTTCAAGGAAAGAATTAATATTCATATTGAATATTAGCATAAATTAACTGCTCTATTGTCTTTGCATCAATAACTTAAAAATAAGTAATAATGCACTGATTCTATGGTAAGGTGTTATTTATCTCAATTCTACCTAATTAGGACGTAATATATTATGTAGGAAACCTAAGAGCATCAGTATTGATTAGTGATTTGAGGCAGAAAAGTTGCAAATTAGGTTGGGAATTGCTTGTGAGGTTCTGGTCTCAATCATTATGAAATGACTCAGTGTGATGTGCCTAAGGACCTTCTTGAATGAGTTGTGTTATCTTAATAGGCCACACGCTGATGAAAAACATAAAAACAAGTAAATCTTAATAATGTCTCAGAAAAACTCATCATTTAGAAAGTTAGCACCTCAGCACAGAAAAAAGTTTCTGGCCATGTGGCCCTCACTCCACCTTAACCTTAACAGGTAGAAAAATGAATTACATGAGAACATTTGCTACAAATTACTTCTGATTGGTATGTCATATATGGTCTTGTTTTGATATAGAGGGCAAAAAAACATGTAAGACTATGCATGTTAAATTGCCAGAGTGAGTAGAACACAGAAAGAACATTTACCCTTTCCACATTGTTTCAGCATGAATGGGAAAAACGTAGGTCACTGAACACTGCCTATGGAGAAAATTAAAAAAAAAAATGAATGGAAGAAACAATGTTGGAGGTGTGGAGACAGGAGTTTTAGGGATCTGAGTCATGGACATTCATGTATGGTATCCGTTATGCAAAAATCTTTTTAAAGCAGTATTAGTCATTTCTTCCAAGGAAATTTTCTCAGTTTTGTTTGAAATGCTTCCTGATGTTTCCATGCTAATACAACATATTAGATGTTTCTGTTGTATTACAGTCTCACTAGAACTTGGTTTTCCTTTTTTTCAGAAATGATATTTAAGTGGAAGTCATTAGGATATCATTAAAAGGAAACCAGAACTAGCAACAGTTAATGAATACAGCTATTTCCCAAAGAATCTCCATTTTATTTACCATATGACAAATGTAACCTATTTTATAAGTAGCAAAATGTCTGCAGGCAGAGTGCATTTTTTTTTTTTTTTTTTTTTTTTTGAGACAGAGTCTCACTCTGTTGCCCGGGCTAGAGTGAGTGCCGTGGCATCAGCCTAGCTCACAGCAACTTCAAACTCCTGGGCTCAAGCAATTCTTCTGCCTCAGCCTCCCGAGTAGCTGGGACTACAGGCATGCGCCACCATGCCCGGCTAATTTTTTCTATATATTTTTAGTTGTCCGATTAATTTCTTTCTATTTTTAGTAGAGATGGGGTCTCGCTCTTGCTCAGGCTGGTTTCAAACTCCTGAGCTCAAACAATCCGCCCGCCATGGCCTCCCAGAGTGCTAGGATTACAGGCATGAGCCACCGCACCCGGCTGAGAGTGCATTTTTTAATAGTATATTTATATTAAGATTCCTACGTTAAAAATTAAGTTATTTCTATTAACTTCACTATTTTTTTATTTTACAGAAAATATTTATGTCTGGATTTTGTTATGTTGGTGTTTTCTGGGTTAAATAAGGTGATATAAATACTATAGTATTTTATGATATTAGTAGTCTACAAATTATACTGTATTATCAAGATTTAATAATTTTTCCTTGTCTCTAGATATTAGACTGTATGTTTGACTTTGCACTTACATAAAGAGCATATTATTGCAATTCCTAGCACTTCTTAGATGGTAGGGCAAACCTATATTAAAATGAGAATATATTTTGAAGATTCCATATGTATAAGCTTGAGATGAATATATGATTTGATGAGAAGGAGAACAGAATTTTTAATAATGATACAAGATATTAACACTAAAATATCTGGGGGGTTTGGGCACAGAATCTTTATCTTCATAAAAAATTATTATATTTGCAAGTGAAACATTTCCATGTGAATTCAAAAGACTGGGCTAGAAATTAGCAAGTTGTTACTATTTGGAATGAAGCAGTTATATTAATATCTTTCTTTTTTCTTTTTGTGAAGACATTTTTTTTTTCACTCATCTCCTCTCCTCAACATCTTTCAAGTTATTAAGCAGGTTGCCTAAGGGGGAAACGATCTCCAGAAAAAGTGTAATAACTTCTTTAGGGGCTTTCATACTTGGCTTCAGTTTTTCCTCCCTTTCTTAATAGATTCACCCTCTTTGTTCACCTTTCTAAAGGAGGCATTGTAAGGAAGCTTTCCTACAGCAAATTTACAATATCTAGTGATGTCTGACTCCTTTTTTTCTTAGGCGAGACACTTCCTCACTGAAAGAAGCCTTTTATCAGCACCTATTATGCTCCTTTCCCACTGTTATAAATCTTCTATATTTTCTTAAATAGGACAGATTATATTAGGAATCCAGTTCCACTGCCATAGTACTTGAATTTAGATGTGGGTGTTTTTTTTTTTTTATCTCCTAATCTCTATAAACTCTGATAGTTGCTGTAAGAGAATTTGCCTTTTTTGTTTGCTTTGTTCAGTTGTTAAGCTTTAATGGTAAGTGATGAGGGAACATAGATAAAAGAATATCTTAAAAGGCCATGAAATCCTCTTTCAATTTGGAGCAAACATCTTGGCTTAAATGTCTCTGCCACTTGGCATATTTATTAATATGTTCTTTGGTATGTGAACATTTGTCCACAGTATTGAACTGCGTATGACTAAAATTTCAGGCATTTTTAGGGTATGTTTTGTTTCTGATCATGCATTACAAAATAGTATGTTTTGATTTCAGAGCTGTTAATTACCCCTAGTTCCCAGATAGAATATCTGTCATTGTATTTTTTTTCAGTCAATTGAGTTTCAAGAGCAACGTGAGTAATTTTTAATATAGAACAATTTATTTTACTTAATATCTTAAATTTATTTTTGGAAAGTGATTCATTATATTTAAATTTTTCAGATATTCAAAGCACCAAGGAAAATTGTAGGAAACAACTTTCTATTATTGATTTGAGGTCCTGTAATATAGCGTGGACTTATTTTTCTACTGCGAAAACTTTTTTCCTTACTATTAATATATTATGGTTTTGCTAAATCAGATAAGTTTTCCAAATAGCTTAACAATTCTGAACAACACCTTTATTTGACATTATATTTAACTGCTGTCAAAATGTTGTTGGATCATGGCTGATTAAGTGATAAATCACTAGATACTTTCTACATATCCATTTTTGTTATTTTATAATGAAGTCTCTCATAGGAGATATTAGTTGAGGTGAAAATTGCTCCTATCAGTGTAAATCCAAGAACTCTCATCTCTCAATTAAGCAACAAATAATTTTTGTGCCCTCATGGAAAGCACCGGTAGCTCTTTAATGAATGAATGACGATATTTCATTTTGTAGTTAATAATGCACGGAGACAGGTGAAGGTGTTTGTGACAGATAGTACTCCTTCCTTCGTGAAATACAGAATCACTTCTTTGCAAATAGTATTCGTTAAGGGTGTGTGGTACTTGTCTAGATTAAACAGCTTTAGGTGGCAAGTATGCATACCCAATTCAAAAATGCTTAACAAAAGTTTGTCATCTTAATAGTTATCATGTTATCCTGCAGAATACAAAGTTAGCAAACACAAACAGGATTCACAAAGGAGAGAAACTGGAATAGACATGCTGTCAAGAGCTCAGGTAAAGCTCTCAATGTAGTCTCTGGGGCTATTTGGTTTATTGATTCTATTCATTCATTCATTCATTCATTCAACAAGTGTTTACTAAGGGCCATGTGTCTAATCCAGGTGCTGGAACTATGTATTGAACAAGATAGACTTGATTGTTTAAAAAAATATAATGTGTAATTCACAAACCATACAATTGACTGATTTACAGTGTACAATTTGATGATTTTCAGTATAATCACAAAGTTGTGCAACTATCACTGCAAACATTTTTAGAATATTTTCTTTACTCCATTAGCAGTAATTCCCTATTCCCACTCCCCAGCTGCTGGCAACCACTACTATGCTTTCTGTTGCTATGAATTTACCTGTTCTGGATATTTCATATAAATGGAATCATATAATATACGGACTTTTATGACTGGTCCATTTCGCTCAGCATACTATAATCTAAGGTACTTCATTCCTTTTTTAAATCATTGTATGGATATAATTTTGTATGGATATGTATTTATCCTTTCATCAGTGGATAAATATTTGTGTCATTTCCACATATTTGGCTATTAAGAATAACACTGTTATGAACATTCATGTGCAAGTTTTGTGTGGAAATATATTTTTGTGCCTCTTTGGTATATACCTAGGATTGGAATTGGAAGATTGTAGAGTAACTTTATGTTTAAACCTTTTAGGAACTACCAGTATTTTCCAAAGTAGTTGTATGATTGTTCATTCCAACTAGTACTTTATGATACCAGTTCCTCCACATCCTTGCCAACACTTATTATTGCTCTTTTGCATTATAACCATCCTAGTAAGTATGAAATGGTTTGTCATTATGGTTTTAATTTACATTTCTCTAATGACACCAAACATATTTTCATTACTTATTGGCCATTTTCTTATCTGGAAATATATCTGCTCATATCCTTTGGTCATTTTTACTTATTTATTTATTTTTATTTCAGTAGATTTAGGGTATACACATTTTTTTTTTTTTACATGCATGAATTGTATACTGGTGAAGTCAGGGCTTTTAGTGTACCTATTACCCGAATACTGCACATTGTATGGGACAGGTAATTTTTTATACCTCACAGCCTTCCCTCCCCTCCCCACTTCTGAATCTCCAAAGTCCATTATTCCACTCTGTGTGACTCGTATACTCATCATTTAGCTTCCACTTATTAGCGAGTACATGTGGTATTTGTTTCTTCTGTTCTTGAGAAATGTCACTTAGGTTAATTGCCTCCAGTTCCATCCAAGTTGCTGTAAAAGACATTATTTTATTCTTTTTATGGCTGAGTAATACTCCATGGTATATATAGATACCACATTTAATTATCCAATCTTCCATTGATTGGCACTTAGGTCGATTCCATATCTTAGTAATGTTGAATATATTTTCATATGTTTTTTGGCCATTTGTACATCTTCTTTTGAAAAATGTTCATGTCTTTTGCCCACTTTTTAATGGAGTCTTTGGTCATTTTTAAATTGGATTATTTGCATTCTTGTTGAATTGTAAGAGTTCTTTATAGATTCTGGATACAAGTCCCTTATACATAGGATTTGAAAGTATTTTCTCTCATTCTGTGGGTTGCCTTTTCACTATCTGGGCAGTGTCCTTTGAAGCACAGCATTTTTATATTTTGATAAAGTCCAATTTTTCTATACTTTTTGTCCCTTTGCTTTTAGTGCATAACTAGAAAAATTGCCTAACCCCAGGTCACAAAAATTTCTCTTATAATTTCTTCCAAGAGTTTTGTAGTTTTAGCTCTTACATTTAGGTCTAGGATTCTTTGTGTGTGTGTGTGGAGAAGGAAAGAGAAGTTTATTACTTTGCTGGCAAAGTAGGGAAGGGCAATATTGTGTATGGTGTGATGAAAGGGTTCATCTTCATTGATGAACTTTAGATATTTAGTTTTCCCAACTTGATATCTGTTTTTTTAAATAATTTAATGAAAAGACAAGTTTTCCTCAAACATCAATGTTAGTGAGAATCACCTAGGATTCTTGTTAAAATGCAGATTTGGGTACAATAGTGGGACGTGAGAGTCTGCTTTTCTATAGAGTTCCTAGGCAATACTGCTGATAGTGGTCCTGAGACACTTTGAATAGCAAAGAGTTAAAGAACTGCCAAACAAGTAATTACAAGTTCATTCTAATTGTATATCTTCTTTGTTCTCACCTCTCTGAAGACTGGCTTTCTTTATTGCCCTCATATATGGGAGACTGCAACCTCTATACTGGGTAGAAGAACGCATCCCATTGGGTCAAGGCATAAGCTAAGAATTGCCAAGTAGCATTGTTAAGCTTGAGTTTTTAATTCCAAGCAGAGATCAGCCAATTGGCTACATTAGAGTCAGGTGTTCAGCTCTTAGACTTATCAGCTATGGCTAGGGTTCTGGCCTGTAAAGGGTTCAGTGAGTGAATGGCAGCTTAGAGATGAGAGTTGTGGGCAGGCCAGAAATTGAAGACTTCTACAGATTTACAATTGCCTTGCTATTTAATTTTAGAGAAGTCTAAGTATCTTTTATCTTAAATTGAGACTTTCTAAAGAAATGGTAATTAGTAGGAGTCAGAAATTCTTCAAATGACTGTTAGTGAATAATTCTGGGCTAAGTAAGGGGGAAGTAGAGTTTTCCTTGATTACCAGCTAACATTCTGTTTCATATTTAGCAACATTGAGTGGTTTATGTGACTTAGTAAAGGCTCCTATTGGAACACGGTCAGTCCTAGTGCAAAGACTGTGGAGTGGGTAGTCACTGGCAAGGTACTGAGCCTTTGTGGAGGTATTCTCATTTATAGACTGAGAATAATATCTGTTCTACAGAGATATTTTAATAATTTTGTTTTTGGAACAAAGCGTAGGTGCTGAATCTGTTAGTTTTCTTCTCTTTTCCTGCCTTCCTACTTCCAGAAAAAATTTTCTGTGATTTACATATAAATGACCAAGTATAATAGGGCCATTAAATTAAAGGTAAAACAAGAGTCCTCTAATGGAAAGAGAACATAGTTTTTCTACAAAATCAAGGCTAAAGATAGTTACTTTAACTGAATAAAAATTTAACTATGAGCTTTCTGGCAAACATCATAAAAAGGGAAACAATTAAAATGTGTTTGATATATAAATATTAAAAAACACTGGTTTGTTTGCAATGAATCTTCTTGGCCTAGGCAAAGAATTTATAAAGAAGACCCCAAGGGCAATCACAGCAACAACAAAAAATAAATAAATGGGACCAAATCAAATTAAAAAGCTTCTGCACAACCAAGGAAACTATCAAGAGAGCAAATAGACAACCTACAGAATGGGAGATAATATTCCACATGCTACACATCCAATAAAGGGCTGATAACTAGAGTCTATATAGAACTCAGGAAAATCAGCAAGAAGAAAATCAAACAACCCTATCAAAAAGTGGGCAAAGGACATAAACAGAAACTTTTCAAAAGAAGATAGACAAATGGTCAACAAACATATGTAAAAATGCTCAACATTTCTAATCATCAGGGAAATGCAAATCAAAACCACAATGAGATATCATTTATCTCCAGTGAGAATGGCCTTTATCAAAAAGTCCCAAAACAATAAATGTTGGCATGATTGCGAAGAGATGGAAACACTCCTACACTGCTGGTGGGACTGCAAACTAGTGTCACCTCTGTAGAACGCCATATGGAGATACCTCAAAGAATTAAAAGTAGAACTACCATTTGATCCAGCAATCCCATTACTGGGCATCTACCCAAAGGAAAAAAAGACATTCTATAAAAAAGACATCTGCATTAGAATGTTTATAGCAGCACAATTCACAATTGCAAAGATGTGGAAACAACCCAAGTGCCCATCAATCCATCAGTCGATTAATAAAATGTGGTATGTGTATACCATGGAGTTCTACTCAGCCACAAAAAACAATGGTGAATTAGCACCTCTTGTATACTCCTGGATAGAGGTGGAGCTCATTCTACTAAGTGAAGTATCCCAAGAATGGAAAAACAAGCACCACATGTACTCACCATCAAATTGGTAGTAACTGATCAACACTTATGTGCACATATAGTAGTAACATTCATCAGGTGTCAGGCAGATGGGAGGCGGGAGGAGGGTATGGGTATATTCACACCTAATGTGTGTGGTGCACACCATCTGGGGAATGGGCACTCTTGAAGCTCTGTCTTGGGTGGGGCAAAGGCAATATATGTAACCTAACCATTTGTACCCCTATAATATGCTGAAATAAAAAATAAATATATAATAAAAAATACCAGTTTGTTAGGAGAGAGAAAATATTGTTCCTAGCATTCAAATCATGTTTACTTACTAAGAATGACTAATAAGAAAAATAGAATGACATCATTGGCAATGTTTAAAAAGTATCAAGTGATAACCACTTTTTCTATCATGCTCCTTCAATTCTATCCTCTGCATACTGTCCAGTTCTACATTTTTAGGTATTTGTGACATCAGCATCCCACATCCAGGTATCAAAATCTGTGTTAGTTTCCCATTGCTTTTATAGCAAAATAACAAAAACTTAGTGGCTTAAAAGAACACAAATTTATTATCTTATAGTTCTGAAGGTCCAAGTCCAAAATGGGTCTCAGTGTGCTAAAATCTATGTGTCAGAGAGCTGACTTCCTTCTGAAAGCTGTAATGGAAATCTATTTCCTTGTCTTCTCTAGTTTCTGGTGGCTACCTGCATTCCTTGGCTTGTGGCCCCCTTCCTCCATCTCCAAAGCTAGCAACTTCAGTCCTTATCACTCTGCCATCTCTATTGGTTATCTTCTGCCTCCCTCTTCTCCTTTTACGGACCTCATGATCACATGGGGCCTGACCTGGATAATCCAGGAATATCTCCCTATTTTAAGGTCAGAGGATTAGCAGGCTTAATTACACCTGCTACTTTAACAACATTTTGTCATGAAAACTAACATATTCACAGGTTTTAGGGATGAGGAATTGGATATGTCTTTTTTGAGGGAGGTTTGAGAAGATAAGGGCATTATTCTTGTCACCACAATGACCAATCCTTGGTAAAATCTAAAAACATCATATTCAATTCTCCTTATATAAAGAGTTTAAGTAATATAATCCAAGTACGTGGCTTTTTAAAAATTCTTACATGATCTATGAATTAGAGATTTTAGAGAAATGGATTTTTATCCCCGGCCTCTATGTTTTCACTTTAAAATATTGGCTTTCTCAATCTGCCTACTCATCGGAGTTGTATAGCTGGTCATTTGAGACAGGATTGGGATTTTTATTTTAGAACCATTTAAACAACCAATGTTACCTTATCTATTGACTGTCTCTGTTTCCTCTTGCTCTCTTTCTTTCTTTTTAGTGAAAAGAGTGGGAAAATACTAACTTATTGTAAGTATATTGACTTTTATATATCACAAAAAAAAAAAACGCTAAGTCCATTACACGGTACAAAGAATTAATTACTACAGTGCCAATAAGCATGCAAATGTATTTATTAATCAACAACTGCTGAGATTTATCCATGTATCCACTCTTCATCTACTGAGCATCTAATATTTGAAATGCAGTGGTGAGGCTTGGCTCACACAGTATCAAAAAAATCACTTTGTTGGGAAAAGAATAATATAAACCTTATTACTAAATAAGAAAGATGATAATAATCACCCTGACAACAAATCTTTACATAACATGTAATATGTGCCAGGCCCCTTTTATAGCTGCAAAAACAGAGGCAAAGAGAGAATTGTCTAAGTTCACACAGGTCACAAGTGGCACTGTTTGAATCTAATAGTCTGGAAGTATGGCTTCAGATTTTGTGCTGATAAACACTAACTAAACTGCTTCTTCTTGATATGATCAATATTCTACAGCTTACAACTGTGTTTTAACAAAACTCTGTCTAACTTTTATAAGAATGTATAATGGTGACATATCAGAGCACATTAATTCTAAAAATGATAAAACATTTTTTCATATTAACAGGTATTGCATTTACTATTTTCCAACAAAAATCAACTTCAGGAGTCTATAGGTATGAAGCCTTATACGTCCTTCCATATCCAAATATTATTTTGGCCATATGAATGATTGATACTTTGGGTAGATCATGAATTCCAGGTACAAAATCATGTATGTTTGTAAGGTTCTCCAGTGCATTCTGAGTCTTCTAGGGTCCAGGATTAATTAGGGTCCATTAATAATTATTCATGAGATACCTGAATCTTAATCCTTCACAGAGACCTATATTTTCTTTACTGGGTTCTTTTCCAGACTTTTACAAAACTTCTCCACAGAAGGTTTTAAATTTATCCACAGTGTTTTCTTTTATTCTCCATCAAGCCCATCATTGGTCTGCAGGTTTTCTTTTTTTTCTTGTTCTTTTTAGACAGGATCTCACTCTGCTGCCCAGGCTAGAGTGCATTGGCGTCATCCTAGCTCACTGTAACTTCAAACTCCTGGGCTCAAGCAATCCTCCTGCCTCAGCCTCCCGAGTAGCTGAGACTATAAGCACATGCTGCCTCACCTGACTAATTTTTTAAATTTTTTCTAGAGACAGCGTCTTGCTATGTTGCTCAAGCTGGTCTCAAACTCCTGTGATTCCACCAGCCTCAGCCTCTGAAAATGCTAGGATTACAGGTTATTTATTAAATTATTTCCTCTCCCATGTTGCCTCTATTCCTTGTTTCAAAAACTTATCAGACAAGTTTTGGGCCTCCTTATTTATTTTCCATGTCTATTTATTTGCCTTTTATTTTTTTATGTCCCGTTGCTTTATTTACTTGAAGTTATGGAAACTTTTCTCAAAATCATCAGTCACATTACCTGCGTGTCTTTGTACAATCTATAATCTGGTATTCCCATTCAAATTTAATTTTGTCTATTTTACTCAAGAAAAAGGGTAAAAAAGATAAACTGAGATTTAAGAAAATAATGTCATCTGGTTATAAACTAGAGGAAAAGAGCCTTGAAAAAAATTAGAAGACCTATTTGATCCTGAGGCTGAAGACGTTCCCTTCAAGAGCCAGGGGTATAGTGATAAAGGATTACATTCCTGGCTTTATGGGTTTACTTATACCACTTGCTGCTGTAGGAAGTCATTGACATATAGTCAGATTGTGAATGTTTTTCTTGGAGAGTTTAAAAATTTAAAACTAATCTACACACAATGTATGGAAGACCTAATTAACATTACAAAGTAGAAAGTAAATATTATATGTCGTGGTAACATAAAAATAATTATATGACCAAGTAAAATAGATGAGTGGAGAAAAAAAGGAAGTTTTAGGTTCTAGGACAATAAATTCTCACCTTTGATGCAATTTAAAATTATTGTCAAAAATTTCAAACCAAGAAAAAAACTGTCGTAAGTAGGATAGTGATTGATTTTTAAAAGGAGGAGTTGCTTCTGAAGTGTACACAAAGGAGATTAAGGGGAAATTAAACATTTTAATTTGATATTTCTCTCAATTGCAGGTAGCAGCATAATAGCAATGAACTTTTTTTAAAGAAAAGAAAAATAGACCTCAGTATTAATGTACTTTGACTTCACCTATCACAAAGACAAAAAATTCAATGATTTAGCATAAATTGTTTAAATGATAATTTAATGTTCCTAGAAATTAACTCTGATATTAACTTTTTTCTTTAATTTATTGAAATTAATTTATTTAATGCTTATTTCCAGTTTTCTACTGAACGCCCAAGTTTTGGTTTAAGTTTAGAGTTTTATACTTAAAGATTGATTATTTATTTAGAAACCATTTGAATTGATTTATCTGCTATTTGTCAATGCTTCTAAATCTGAACAATCATTCCAGAAGGAGTTTGCCCACTCTGTATAGAAGTTTAAGAGAAAAAGAAAACGGATACTTGTATCAACTCTGTACCAATTAACTCTTCTTTGAGTATCTGTTGTTTTGGAATTTGTGAAAAATAAAAAAGTCAAAAAAGGTATTAGTTCACCATTTTTTTATGGCTGGGTGGTGCTCCAAACTGGAGACTGTTCTAAGTGAAGGATTGCAAGAAAGGAAAAACAAACACAGCATGTACTCACTATTAAATTGGAACTAATTGATCAACATGCATGTGCACATATGGTAGTAAAACTCAATGGAAATCAAGCAGGTGGGGGGAGGGGATGGGTAAATTCACACCTAATGGGTACAGTGCACACTATCTGGGTGATGGGCACACTTATAACTTTGACTCAAACTGTACAAAAGCAATTCATGTAACCAAAATGTTTGTACCCCCATAATATTCTGAAATTAAAAAAATAAGGTAAAATTTTTAAAAAATAAAATAAAAAAATAAAAAGTCTCCTAAATGCTGACATTATATAGCACATATGATTGGAATTGGTTTCTGAGTGCATGAAAAAAGACTTAAATGTGAAAATGTAAATTGTGGTATTCTTTTCCTTATTTTTCCTTCCGTCTAAACTGCAGAGTAATTTGGCTTCTGTATGCTTAAGTCCCTTGAACATAGCACCAATTTTAACTTGCATGATTGTATTTAACCTCAGATGTATACCAACATGACTTGATTTCTGAATTGGGCTTTAATTTCTTTTACCATTGCTAACTTTGAATGATGCCACCGAAAAGTATCCTAATCTTAATAAAAGTTCATTACTTTAAAAATCTGATGGAATTATAGTGAGTAACAAAACAATGGGCCATAGCTTATATCTGAAATTTTCATGGTTGCATGCAAATGAAAGAAAGAATAAAACAGAAATTTATATGTTCAGGCCAAACAGTAACATAGAGCCATTTCTTGGGCACTGTTTAACAGACATCAACTGTTTTATACCACATAATTAAAATTCTTAGGTGAAAATAAATAATATAATAATAGTTTTTAAAAAATTAAATTTTCTTCCTTGTTTTATTGTTATAGTTTTTCCAAAGAGGAAGCATCATGTCACTTCAAATTGAATTAATAACTATAATATTTTAAATATTTAGATAGCAGTTATTTTTGAAAAAATTTAAAATTTTCCATTTTGGTTTTCACTGCATGTTGTTATCACCCTATTTGGACATTTAATTCTTCTTGCTTCTATTGTTTCCTGTACTCTAATATCTCTTTCTTATTTCTGCTTTTCTTGAACCCTTCCTGAATATTTCCATTAGAATCCTTTCTTAAAGAATAGCTTTTGTCATGAGGCTTCTTTGCCTACCATCTGAAATTCTGTTGGCTGAAATTCAAAGCTTCCTAAGAGATGACAAAAATGACCATTTTTGTCTCATATTTTATATCACCACATTCACGAAATATTGAAGTATAATTCACACAAATTCTCCCTGTAAAACTTTGCTTTGTTTTCATTTGCAGCATTCCTCGTAAATAGGATGGCAAGTTTCCATCCTCATCTGCTGAAATATTACTCAGCCCTTCATGCGTAGGTCAAAGTTTCACCTTTGTGAAACTTTCCAAAATAACTTCAGCTTTCAGGAATTTCTTTCATCTAACACCTTAACTACTTTGGGTTAGTTTATATATAACCCAAGTATAAGCCATGGCTCTATATGGTTCCAACTCTATAGAGAATAATATTTTAAAAATTTGCATCTAATGATCTTAAAGATCAAGGTGTAATTTTTTGCTAGATTATATCCTTACATGTACAAAGTTCCCCAGAAATTCTCTGTGAGATCGTCCCAAAGTTCCACATTCATGTCAGCCACAAAAGTTATCTTTCTGGCTTCCCCTTCTCCATGTCTTTCCACTTAGAGTGTTTCATTAACCTCCTTTTTTTCCTTTTATGAGCATTTTAATTTTTCAAGCATCATCTTTGCCTTTATTCTGAACCTCACTCAAGGTGTTAATCCAACCTTTTAAGAAGGTACTGAATTTCTGAAAAACGTTGTTACTCAATAGTAGTGCTTTAAAATGATTAAATCATTAATGATTTTACCTCCTAGTCGTGCTCATATTTTATAAAATGTAATCATTTATATTTTGAGCTTAAAGAAATTTTCTAAAATATTGTGAGGTATATCAGTAACAGCTTTTTGGTTTTTGTGACCTTTCTCTGGTTATAGTAAAAAGTGGCTTATTTCCATTCACAAATATGCAAACTAACGAAAAGCCCTCAGTCTGTTTTTCCACAGAGGTGCAACACAGAAGTTTGCTATTGAATTCTCAAAATAAAAGTGTGATTTCTTTTTTTAAAAAAAAACCTATATAAACTCTTTCTAGAGTCATTTTGTATAACAGTATTTTAAAATTCCTGTTTATTCTTGTGACTACTTGTAAAATTTCGAGTATTATATTTTAACCAGGCTAATATCAATTCTACCAACTCTATGTCAACCACCAGGAAATGTACTTATTTAAAACAAACAAGTAAATAAAATACCTTTAATTAGTTCTTCACTCTGTGAAGTCTAAGAATGTGTAGGTCAGATAGTAGCCAGTAAGAAAGACAATTCAGAATGATGTTATTTGAGCATAATTCTCTTGGTTTTCTGACTTGGAAAGAAGCCTTTCTACCCCATACTCCAAATCTCACCTCTTTCAAGGGATTTTCTTCTTTTTATCTGAGAGTCACTGATAACTTTTACTTTTCTTAACCCAGTCTGAACACATATTCCTTAAGATTATTGTTATGATTTCAACAACAACAACAACAAGGAAACACATTTGATGTTATTAATATATAGAAACTTAGGAATTTTTGTCACTCCCCTTGTTTTATAGGTCAACACATATATAGTAAGTTCCTATTGCTTATATAAAAAAAGGACAGTGAGATTTATATACTAAAGCATTAAGTACAGTGTCACAAAGGCAGGAGAGGAATGTGTTTCAAAAAGCAGAAATAATCATCAGTGTTAAGTTCACCATTATTTTTTTTTTTTTAAATTTTATTCCAGGGTATTGTGAGGGTACAAACACTACAGTTACACTTTATGCCTTTGCCTCACCCAAGTGCAGGTTTAAGGCATGCCCTTCCCTCCCCCCCCCTTAGTGCTCCCCATGTCCTTTAGCTGTTGATTTGCCCCCC